>JACDOX010000079.1:159731-253665 GCA_014549065.1 Cardinalis cardinalis | reverse complement strand
CAGCTCTTCCCATGCTGTTCCTTCTGGTAAGGAACTGCAAGTGGCAGCAATTTGAGAGCTCTGGGCAGGGAAGGCCATGGTGTGCTGCTCTCCTTGCTGTGAGTGGGGACCTGCAGGATGCTCCTGGCAACCAGCACAGCTTCCAGGGCCCAAAATGCACAAAAGGCCCCACTCTCCTTTAAAGCTCTTCCTCTGCATCTCTCCATCTTGAAATATCCAATCTTTTCCATCTTTTTAAAAAATTGTTTGAGCACTAAATGCCAAAACATCACTTGCTGGTGGAATCAAAGGTTGCAAAATGAGATTTCTCTGGCTGATGTCCCCCCATAGCCCAAGGTGCTGGAAGAGCTGTCTTGTAGTGCAGGCARCAGATCTTCCACCTTCCACCTCTGAGGAAGGGTTGCTTTATAGGCTTCTACATTTTTCCATTCTATAGCAGGCATTAATTAATGTGCCCAGCAAATTATGCCGGAGACTTGTGTGAGAAGAGACTGTCATCCAAAACAGAAGGAAAAGTAGGAGATGTCAGTAATTACATGCATTTATTCCATCAGAGTGTGCTTCTGGTCAGATCATTAACTGCAAAGCAGCACTCAGGGTGCAATCTGGTATTTGGAGGAGTCAAACATCTCCTGCCTTCTCGTGCCAGACGAATATTTCAGCTCCTGCATCAATCTCTCTCTCACCTTTCTCRCCACCACCGCAGTGACAAGTCCCTTCTCATGGCTTGTAGCATCTTGCCAGTTTCCTCAGGCAGAAAATTTCCCTTTCTGAGTCACTGTAGAATTTCTCAGGCTGTAGAGCAGCCAAAGCCTCCCCCCGCTTTGTAACTCGCTGTACGATTTGACAAAATCTTCACCCCAGCCTGAGGACAGMACTGCAGCCCCATAAACAGCCCAAACACTGGGGGATGCCTGCTCAACCCTGAGCTGTGCAAGCTCCAGGTGAATTTATCTGCGTGGTCAGAGGTGTCTGCAGAGGCCATTTGGTGATGGACACCTCGCTCAGTGCCTGCAGGTGTGGAGGACACAACTGTGGCGCAAATGTTGAATTTCAGGATGGATCTAGGAACCTCTGAAACAGATCACCTCCATCCTGAAGCTCAGAGTTCACACACAAACCTGCTGCTAAAATTCAATTTCGCTGGGACTGACAGATAAAAACAAACCCTACTYGTTTTAGAATGACCCTGCCTAAAACCCAAACAGGGATGTGGTGGAGTGTCATGGTTTGAAGGTAAGAGAAAGGACCCTTGGGGAATATAAGGAGTTTGGTACCCACTAATATTTAAGTGTAGCTGGCATCTGGAGAGAACAAAAGAGAGGAAAATAGCTAAAATTTATCTAAAATGATCCCTTTCTCCTTTAAACAGCATCCTTCCTTGGTTTGGTAGGGTTTTTTGTTTTGGTTTGGGGGATTWTTTTTTTGTGCAGGTACTTTGCAGCAGTGCCCACATCACCCTGGCTGGCAGCAAACAGAGGGTCACAGCCAGTTCTGGGCCACAAACACCAACCCCTAGAGAAGGAGGCCAAAATACAGGTCAAAAGCTGCAGCCATTTGGTGAGTRGCTGCAGTTTGTGGTTATTTCAGCTAATAAAATTGTAATCCTCTCAATGACTGGTCCAAAAATAGGTTACAATTTTGGAGAGAGACAGAAAGGCGTTCACTCTGCCGCTGGGGTCATTCCCTGCCCTGCAGCTTCACTCTGCTTCCCAAAATAAGGAGCTTTGCCTGCAGAAGCTGGGCTGGAAGGTAATTAGGGCAGGACACAAATATTCATGATGGGTGTGTGTCCCCTGCTGCCAGGGGCATCCTGGGACAAGGCATCTTTTAGTACAAAAATATTCCTGCAATCTCCCAGAGCTGCGGCTTAGTGTAATAAAGTCTCTCGCAGGCAGAGCGCTGGCAGATGTGCAGCAGCTAAATGGGCTCTGCAGCCTGAAGCAGCACCCAAACAGCCAAAGGGAAAGTAAATTTCCCTCCAGCACCAGGGTGCTGTGGGGGTGGCAGCAGAGCCCAGCCTGGCAGGCTGGAGTGGGTCAGGGAGCACCAGTGACCCCATTGCCCTTCATCCCACACCTTTTGGATGGGGTTCCCTGCCCCTTTCAAGGCAAGGGTGTCTCTGCTTTTCKTCCTCATCTCCTCTCTGGCAGAAAAAATGTAGTGAAAATGCCTTACCCTGATGAATTTATTTTAAATTTCTGCAAATTAAATAAATTCCAGCAGGATGGAACAAACCCTGAGCACAGAAGGTATTTCAGGATCACAGAATTTCCTGTGTGTGAAGACCCCAGACACTGACCCTGCACCCCCAGATGCCCCTGGTTTAGGCAGTGAAACACCCAGACCTGTRTTTCACCCTTCTCATTGCCTCAGGCTTTAGAGGGCTCAGCCAGTTTAAGGTCAGGAAAGGATTTAATGCAAGCAAAGAGTATCTTAGAGAGACTCTGAAAATGTTAGCAACAGCATTATCCAAAAATGTTATTATATTCATTAACTGATTAAATCATACAGCAGTGTAATAATTCATTTTAACGGTAAGCTCTAGCACAGGGCCTAGATTGCCAAGCCAATACATCTTTTCCAGTCTCAGAAGAGCCCTTTCTACAGTGGATACTGGCTTCAGCACAGAACTTCAGGCTGATAATGCAGCTCTTCAGAGACTCCCCATGGACAGCCCATTCCTGAGAGTGTTCAAGGCCAGGTTGGATGGGGCTCTGAGCAGCCTGGCCTGGTTGAAGCTGWCCCTGCCCRTGGCAGAGGGTAGAGTGAGATGTTCTYTAAGGTTCCTGCCAACCCAAACCCTTCTGGCTTTATATTCCATCCCCTCTCAACACCATCCAGACTTTGCGTTTTTAATTGGGGCCCATCAGCTCTTGAGAATTGTTTCACTCCTGACGTTCAGAGCAGGCACTTCTCAGCCCTTGGAAAGGGAGCCTGGAAGCTGCCAGTGYTTGTAGAGACACTGAAATGAGCCAAGGTGGGTGGAGAGGGCAAAGAGCTACATCCCATGGGGAAAATGCTAACGGCAGGAGCAGCAGCAGCTGCTTCCTGACACTGGGTACAGAATAATGACATAAAAAACTACATTTCAGCCAGGGTAGGGCACCARGTAGAGAAGATACACTTCAGATGGTGAATAAGAACCTCTTCCATCTCCTTCTCTTGTTTTTCTTCTAATAAAATTGTTTTCTCTGAGCGCTGCAGAGGTTACAAGCGCAGCTACCCTTCAATGCAAGTCCCTCACCTGCCCAGGCACAGAGGGGCTACTTGCCAGCCAGTTTTTCAGGTCTTTTTGTGAGTCTAATTAAAGCTTTCCATTTTTTTTTTTTTAATGTGAGAAGCAGAGCTGCTAATTAACTGCTGAAAATTATACTGGGGACCCAATATCTGCTGTGCAGGTACCTTAGTGCTCATCAGCTTCCCAGGGTGAGGGAAGCAGCAGCAGCAGAGATACAGAGGGGATGGGGAAAAAAAACATCCAGCAACTTTTGTAAACAGTGGTGGATTGGAAATGCCTTGAACCTGAATTTCACAAGAAGCAATAATAAAAAAATAATGTATCCATATATAAGGGTTGGATATCTACAGGGATAGAGTGCCAACCCACTGAGCATTATCCTCCTCTCTTTGCATCCTTTAACCTGAATTTCAAAAGAAGCAATAATAATTAAAAAAATATGTATATACAAAGGTTGGATATCTGCAGTAGAGTACCAACCCACTGAGCATTATCCTCCTCTCTTTCCATCCTTTCCAAATGCACAGGGGACTATTTCTATTTTTTCCGATTCCTTGCAACTATTTTTCATAAAAATGAATAAGGAAAAAATAAATCAGATGCTAAAAGCCCTTTTMGTTGCCTGCTCCTTCAATGTGTGACAGATCCTGACATGGAGGAACAGAACACTTGTTTAGATGAAACTTTATATGACGTGAGAGCCATCCTGTTTGCAAGTAATCCTGAAATCCTGGGACYAGGAGTCTTTATTTCTGATTCAAGGGATTATTTAGTAAAAAGATCCCTGTGGGAGTATAGGAAACACCCCCAAAATCCCTGTGGAGCACAGGACAATGKGCAATAGCAACTGGCCCCTGAAAACGTGCTGCATTTATATGGTTTGTGTTAATTTGTCATCTTCAATAGACCTGGCCACCAGGAGAGGATGGGGTCAGGAGGTAGCTAAYAGCACATGAAGTGCTGTTGCTTGAGGAGCAGTTCAGGGAGAGCTGCAGCCAGCCTGGAGGGTGCTTTTAATTAAGATATAGCCTAAAAAGGCTTTTTTTGATGAAATGCCAAAAGCAGAAGCACAGGAGAATAAAGCAAGTGATTTGGGCAGATGTCTAACCAATGGAAATGATTTAATGAATTGCCCTTAAACCAGCAACAGAGCTACTGAGGTGTTTTGCAGGTATCAGCAGAAAGGGTGATTGCACTGAAATCCTGTTTTTTCTTTTCCCTTGGCTCTGATGAATCCCTGTGCAGCCTCTCCTGCAGCCTGAAGAGCCAAAGCTGCCAACCAAGCTCCTTCCTGCCCCTTGGAGAGGAGCCACTGCTGTGCAGGCTGGAGCCAACCCTGGGGCTCCTTGTGGGTACATTTCCCAGGAGCTTTGGGCAACTAAAGTCAGAACATCTGACCATGGCTAACAAATAAYATCTGCCTGAGCAGCAGCTCAATGCAGCACATCCCTCTGTGACCCCGAGAGAAACCCAGGGGAGATGTGTGGGGACACTGCCTGTGGCCCTCCTTTAGGAGCCCAGGGCTTCAGGTGGTCTTCCAAGGACAAAGAAAGCCTTTTCCTGCTCGTGGTTTAGCCGGAGGGATCAAACACTGCTCAGCKGTGGTTGCCGAGCTGCTGCATGTCGTTTGTGCTTTGCCCACTGAGTGGAGCTGGGGACTCTCCCATCCTTCCCCTCCGGGCACGGTGGCAATGGTTTCTTTCCCTCCCTGGACCAAGGGACAGGGTGTCTGCTGCCAGTGTGGCTGCACTTCTCACAGRCAGACCCGCTGGTGGTGCCACATCCCTCAAGGTTGAGGTTTTCCCCCCCGTTTCTACGCAGAGATTGAGTTTTTGAACCCAACTGGTGAAGCCTTGTGCAGGACGGGAACATCCACRCCTTCAGAAGGTGAGGGATGGCAGAGCTTCCTCCTTCAGCACTTTCCTGCTTCAGCTTTTTTCACAAATTCCACTCATTCACCTCTCAAATACCTACAGGTACTGACAGGAATGTCTAGTAGCACAGAGGGTTTTCAGGAGCCTCCTCATAATGCGGTCCCTGCTGTGTTTTTTACACCAGTTTTATATAAACCACCTAAAGATACCAACAGATGATACATCAGGTCAGCAACAAAAATACTCCCATCATCCCATGAGGATCAATTCAATCATTAAAACAAACTATTTGAGAGACCRTCCAACGCCTGTACAAGTTTGTACATTCCCAGCAAAAATTCCCTGGGAATCTGGGAGAGCAGCGAGGATGGATGAACTCATCCATCCACCACCACCACCTTTCCTGCTGCCAAGGATCACGTCAGAAATAACCTCAGAGGAGAGCAGAGCACGTCTCTAGGGAAAACAGGGGACATGGAAATAAACCAGGGTAAAATTACAGCTGTACAAAACTCATTGCATTACCCTGCAATGGAAGGATAATTAGGAAATTGGTTTTGTGCTAATGATTCATATCTAGCTGGGCAGGAGCTATGTCAGGAGCACGACTTTAATTTGACCGAATACTGCAGTACAAAACATGGCTTGCAATATTTTTATGCCCAGAGCCTYCCAGTGTTGCAGCCTCTCCTCTCCCACCCCTTCTCCCCAAATCGCTGTCCCAGACAATGACATTTGGGGACCACCTGCACAACCCAAATAGCAGCAAATAATTGTCCTTAACGTTCTTGCAATGAGGCAGGTGCAGACTGAAATGACTGGGCTGGTGGGATTGTTTTCCATGAGCCTGATTATGATTTCTGAGTCAATTTATTTCCAAATGATTTTCTAATTGGTGAGGCTGGATAAAATCCAYGAGATCACTGAAACCTTATCCCAAGACTGGCCCACATGGTGCTCCTGTGAGGAAGTACTTAAAAAAAAAATCTCTGAATGTCACATTMCTGGAAGTCAAGATTTTAGGATATGTTCAAGCCTCCCTATTCAAATATAACAAACTTTTTCTTGTCTTAAAAGAGATCATTCTATTCAAATCACATCAGCACATTGTCAGTGTTGACTGAAATAATCATAACTTGCAAAACCAGTGTATTTATGCAGCATATATATTAAGGTTGCCTCTAMAAGGTTTTTTATTTGCAGACAAAAAAATCTTTGCCTGACAAAAATTTACAATTTCTCATGGAAGCATTATCTGTGGAAACCATGCTACTGAAATACAATGAGACACAAATGTCACCCACCCCTGMACAATAATCTGTGGATGAGGACTAGATGGATGTATAATTCTTCAGTTTGTGAAAAAAAGTCCACAAGTTTTTCACTGATCACCCTACATTTATGTRGCAAACAATGAGTTCTCTTTGGTGTGTAATTAATTTAATTAAAGTAGAAATATTTAATGAATGGTAGATTTAATCTTTACCCTTTTTCTTTGCATCCCAGACTTTAGAGTAACCCACTATCTGTTCCAGATTTATAATGAGAGCTTCTTTCTCAATAGTGGCCTTGAGGCATAAGAATATACTGAATTTTATGTACTTACATAAAGTAAAATGAGAAATATCCTATTAGTCTATTCCTTTTAATCTAAGAAAAGAGAAAAGGATTTCATAGCATGAAAAATTTTCTAATATATTGAACCATATTGCCATTATTGCTTTATTGCCTGTTATCACAGGGCTCTCATCAGCACATCCTCCCGGTAAATGAATAAACCCTTTCCCAGCACAGCTCTGGCACACATGGTAACCCTGGGGTGGGACAATGGAGACAGAGGATTCTYGTCCTGCCCTAGGGACCCACCACTCATCCATGTGGGCAGCCCTGCTGTCCTTGGAGGCTTTGCAGAAAGCAGAGATCTGGTGATTTGAAGATGCACAGGGCCATGCCCAGCTCCTACACCCTTCCCCTGCCCGCCGCAGCCAAAAGCAGGGCAGGAGCTGGTGCCACTGCAATCCCTGCTGGGGGACAGAGGGGACCCCCAGAGCTGGTTCTGCTCTCGGGCACCAGTGATTGGCTGGGCAGAATTTGCCTTTGAGGGATTGTTTCAGTGAGTGCCTCGCTCCAGAGAGGATTTCGCACATTCCTGAGTTAAAACACTTGATAAGCACGGATGAGAGTGTCACAGCAGGCAAGAGCACTGCTCGTGGGGGTGGGCTGTATTTGGAGGAATATATGTGAGAAAAAAAAGAACATTTGCTGACCCTTCCAAGATGCCTGAATGGGATTCTCCCAGTTAACTCTCTGCCTCTTTCACTCGTACATAGAAAACCAAAACAGAGGTCTAAACTTCCACTGCAAAGCCAGTTCTGTGCCAAGTGACCAAAAAAATCCCTTCACTGCATCAGTTTCCTAATTATTTACAGGCAGACTGGTGCTACCTTTCCTGTTAGATAGGGTTCCCATAGCAACATTACTTTTATCACATAAGAGGATTTGCCAGATTCAAAGAGACGCCTTCAGGTAATTAAAATACACGAAATTTCTTTGTTATTTACATTTCTGCTAGTGAAGAACCACAATACTCAATTCAAACCAGGATGTTGAGGATCTTYGGGACAGAACAAACAAGAAATAAAGCTGTCAGTGTTTGTCTAGTACAAAATGGGGCCATGCCAGCTGCAGGAGGCATTGCACACAAAAAGCCTCCCAGTTTGGAGCATGCAATGCTGAGAAGAGCAGGCTGTGCAACCTGGTATTTGCATTTGGAGGCAGTGCCAGAAGGTTGGGATGAATGGCCTGGTTTATTTTCTGGAGTCAGTTTTCAAGAGAAGACATAATGCTTTGGGTGTGCAGGAGCTTTAGCCCTGGTGTCCTGGGCTCAGTGATGGTGAGGGGTGGATTTGAAGGTGGTCACCTGTTTCCCAGGTGATTTCAGCTGGAGATGGCATTTTCCACCTCTGCCTTGCAARGTCTCAGACCTCCAGTTTATTAGAGACTGTGCAAAACTCATTCTTCCCAAAGCTGCAAAATTTGAGTTCCAGATAAAAGGGCTCAAGCATCGAAACCAATGCATCTAATAATTTCCATCTTTCTCCAAAGGGTTTGCATTTTGGGTTTTGAGCCACTTCCAGAGGCTCTCTCCCACCTTTACACCTGTGATGCTCCTGGATGCCCCAGCCTGTTGCAGGTGAAGGCAGAGACAGGCTCAATGTCCCCTGTAAGGTGCTGGGGATTGGAGCAGCTCTGGGAGCTCCACCACTAGAGTTGGAGCAAAAATAAAAAAGAGCAGGGAAATTCAGATCTGGAAGAAAACCAGCCTTTCTTTGGGAGATGAAGGGCATTTTGCACAGAGGAGTTGCTGATGCTGGTGCTGTGGCCATCAGGTAGATTCTGGGAGGTTGGAAGCAGGTTTTGTCCCTGTCCTGAGGAACTGAGACTCCAGCCAGTGAAAGCACTTTGGTTAGAGGGCTGGAAGAACCTGCACATCAGCAACAGTGAAGACAGGCATCCAGAAAGCTGAATCTCAAGCTGCTTCACTGTGAATCTACATCCCACAGCACAGTGTATTTGCAYGGCTTCCAGTAAACTGAACTGCAGAAACTCCTTCTTGAATTAAACCTGTTATCGGTGTGTYTTAAGATCTTTGTTTCTAATTAATGTACAATATGAGTGAAAGTTTTCTTGTTTGAAAGTATTGGGAGTATYAAATTCAATGTTTTTCTTCACTGTGTGCTGAGCTACACCACTTATTTACTCCACAGCTGAAGTCTGGAGGAGTGAGGACTTAAATCACTCCATGTAGGAGGCAACTTCAACTCTAACAGCAGAGGCAGTTCAGACTTGCAGCCTTCTTAGTGTCTGCTTTGAGAGCTTCAGCAGGAATTTAGTGCATGCTGTCTAACCCTTGGGAAGCCTCAGCTCCTCCCAGCAGTCATCTCTGCACAGACCAGAGGTGGATGAAAGCAAAAAGTCATTCAAATGCACGAGGGTGTCCTCACCGTTATCTCTGAGTCTCATAACAGCTTCTCATGGGGATGAGCAGAGCAGCTCACCCTCTCAGAAGTGAGATTTGCAGTCCCCACAATCCACACAGACCCACCACACTGAGTCACATTTCAAGCTTCTTTGCCAGACAGTATAACCAGGAACTTTTTAAATTAAGTTACAAAAGGAGAGCTGAGTTCCATTATTTGGTGCTACACACCATGACCAGCTTTGCATGACACAGAACTGCAATTAAAACCTGACTGCTCTGATGACAGGCAGAAGAAAGTAAATTGTACCTGGAACTACATCAGGCCCTGAAAGTGCAGTTTAGCCCCTGGAAATCCATTTTAGCCCCTGGAAAGCCAATCTAATGCTGTGTCAGATATTTCCATTTCAAATGGCTCATGAAGCCCATATGTGACATCGTTGTGGCCTTGCAGTGCTCTTTTAATTGTCCTGGCATGGCTTCAAAAAGATATATTTGTTTTCAGGAAGACGAAATGGAAATAATTTTTAATGGAAAATGAGTACAGAAGGGATTACACAGAAGGAAATTAAACCAATACTGTTATGCCTGGCAAGTCTCCTCCCATCTTTGAATAATCTGGTTAATTCTTGATTAAAAACCACAAAGAGCTGGAAGACAGGACAGTGCCCATAAAGCAAAGCTGTAAGCCCAGCCAACATCCTTCACTAATCTGGGAATAATATTGATCTGGGGTTATTTGGAGCAGATTTAGGTGCTACCATGGAGAATTAATGATGCCAACACTGCAGAGTAACCCAGTGGGCTGCTCAGCAGCTCCTTGCAAGGGCCTTGGGTTTCACTGACTGAACTCTTTGTGGTGAATCACCTGTTCCTGAGGGCTGCAGAACAAATCAAGCACCAAAGCAAATGGCTCACATGGCAGCCCATGGGCTCAGATGGCCACCTGAACTCATGAAAGATTCCTAAATGAACAGAAAGGGACATGATGCTGCTTTTGAAAGACAATGAAGATGCCAGGCACGTTCAGTTCCTCACTGCCCTAAGACCTGGGGGTCATCCATAAATCCTCTGAGGAGGCTCTGGCAAMCTTTCACTCTCTTACAGCAGTGTTACACAAATGCCCAGGAGCTCCAACCTGACATTATCACAAAAATAAATGACCCATTCCTACAGTCTGAGTGCAGGATGTTTCCACACCCACTCACAGAAGTGAAGGTCTCTGCTCTGGATGGTAAATTTATCAGCCTCAATCTTTTCTAGCTGTCCCTAAAGCATTCGTCTACCTGAGGGCTCAGCCTTACCAATCTCTACAGCACAACCATTACCTGCTTGGACTTATTTGGATTAAAACTGCAAACCASTTATTTTCTAGACATTAAATTTTAGTATAAAGTTTCAAACCCCACTGTGAGCATTCTCCATTCCCTGCTGTAGCCAAGCAGCAGCCACTAATGCTGCTGGCACACACTCTTGCCAGGCTACACCTGATCACTGCCCACCGAGCCATAGCACAGATACAAGAGCAGGAATAAACAGAGCTGTTGTAGATCACAAGTGTGATCAGCTGGGAACCAGCTGGGAACAGCAGCTGTAAAATGTGCCATTGTCAGAGATTTTGCAAGGGCAGGTGCCTGTACTCTGGTGGTCCTTCCGAGAGCTTTACCACTGCCTAGGTGGAGTTTGGACTTCAGTTTGCCCCAGCCCTGTCCCCAGATTCATCTCTGCCTGGACAAAGAGTGATGTAGACCCACAGGATCACCTAGGCTGGAATTCTAGGGTCACAGAATCCAGCCATAAATCTAACACTGCCAATTCCAGCAGCTTCAGGGTGGCTTCACATCATAACAAGACAAGACGTGGCTGCCTGAAGGGTTCCTGCCTGGTCTGAGTCTCATCCAGGTCCTCCCCAGCCAGCCCTTGATGAGGACAATGCACCTCCCCTGCCCCAGATGTCTGTTCAGGAACCCCAGGGATGCTCACAGAAATATCTTGGGTCGGACATGACTCATGGAGTGATTCAAGTACCCGTGACTCAGCTTCCAATTGATTGCTGTGGTCATGGCCCAGCTGGTAAAATCTAATGTGAAGGTCATTTGAATGAAATGAAACAGGCATCTTCCTAAGGATCATTTCTGGCTTTGACTCTTCCCTATGGATTTTCTAATTTCAGAAAACAGAGTGACAACACACAATCTCTTCCATTCAAGGCCTGACTCATATATCCACACAAACACAACAGAGGCAGGGGGATAAAACCAGTGATTTCTTATTCTGCCTTGGCTTTTCCCTTGGGCACAGCCACTCTGTTCCTGTGATCCTGCTTCTCATGCCCCTGGTTTGTGTGTGTGTTCCTGCTTTCCTCCAGACTGCCCAGACAACAGCTATCTTGTTTCAATTCAATTTTTCAAATCATACAGTWTCTCATCTTCCCTCATAGGGGAAGCCATTTCCTACCTGGAAAGAATCATCCATTGGAAGTCAAGCAACAGTGGAAAGGAAACCCTGGGATAACTTGGTGCTGTCTTTCAGCAAGCAACATCACTTACAACAAGCATTACACCACTGGGGTCTCCTGAACATATGACAAATATTTTCCTTCATTTTTTTTTAAATTAAATCTGAACCGAAGCAATGAATGCCCCAATTCTGAAAGAAACCCCTGTAAACAATAGTTCAACTGGGCCTTCCCCAAGAGAAAATGAATTTTATGCTTCATCAGAAAGAACATATTTTACTTCCAAGAATAATTTTAATCCTTTCCCTCATTTGCGTACGTTAACACTCAGAGGTGATTAGAGTTGCAAGACATGAAGTAATCAAGTTTAGGCACTGTACATAACAGTCAGCAGTTTCTGCACAAGGCAGAACAAACCCTCAACAAATTTATTRGCAGAGTTGCCCTTTCGAGACTATCTGAGGATTCTCTGTTGACAAAAATATTTCCTTTATTCCCACGGTATTTGCCTAAAGAAATCCCTGGAACACCAAAAGAATAGGACAATAAAGAAGTTGCCTCCATAACTCCTCATGCACAACTTTTGGTTTGTATGGGGTCCTCTGAGGTTTTTTTTCTTGGCTTTTTGACTCATCTGAACTAATTTACTTTGGGTCAAATCCAGAAACCTTTACTGAGGCAAAGATTCATCACCTTCAAATGACCAAATCTTGAAAGAAGCTTCAGTCCCAGAAATAAAAYCATCAATTCTATCAGGCTACCTCTCTGCTAATAAATTAAATAGCTTTGGGAGCATTCTCTCAGATATTGGCCAGCTGGCACAGGATGATCTGTGTCCATAATGCTTCACTCTCCCAATCTGCAGAACAAAACGTTTCGTGAAAATTGTCTGTGGGGAGCGTTGACCCATCCTGATGCACTCTGATCCCATCTGCACCATGCCTGGGGAGTGCCATGGACGTCTCTAAAAACTGAGTGGTATCAAGGACTGACCTCCTGCACCAGGAAATGAGATCCCAGAGTCCTTGAACATGAGCACAAATGTAGCTCCAGCCTGGGCCAGCACTTGTTGCTGGGTTTGCACAGTCCTCTATCACAGAAACTATTGGTGAATCCGAATGTAAAACCGAGCCAAAGCTCCTGAACTCAGCAAAACATGACACTCTTTGGGTTAATCTGGGAAGCTTGAACTTGCAGTTCTCCAGTTAAAATGCTTTCCTGATACAGCTGATAGGAAAACCTGGATAATCCTTGTACAATCCACTGCATTACTGTATTTCTCCACTTAATCCCTCATGGATAAGAGTGAGAGGAATTATCAAGAGAACAGGATGAATTGACACTATTGACAGACCAATGTTGTGAAATATGCTCAGTACTGAACATATTGCTGCCCCTGAGCAGCAGTGAGGGAGGTCTGGGCTGTGGCTGCCTTGGCACTGCACAGAAACCATGGCGTGATGCCTTACTCTGCTTTTTCCTCCTCCTCAGGCAGAGTCTTGCCTGGGGAATGACTAATGCCATACTCAATTTCCTTAATATGGCTTTGTATTGCTTGTACTGCCATGGAAATTTATATTAGAGTCTGAACAGACAGAACCTGCTCTGAAGGGAGGGGAAGGACAGCCAGAGCCAGAGCCAGGGGGACGCTTGGGCTCCCCCCAGCTCAGTGCTCATGGCTCAGGAGTCACCCTCCCTCAAGGGCACCACTGTCCTCTTCAAGGGAGCACTCCTCATTTAAGTCAGTTATTTCAAAGGTTTTCTGCTTGCTCCAGTGTCTGCTTTCTCCACAGGTCTCAAAACCAAGCCAAGGGAAACCCTAAACATGGAACCTGAGCTGTGTTTTGCACTGTAGCCTCCATTTAGTACTGTTCCTCTGTGCTCATCCTCTCCGTCCAGTCCTTCCCTTCTTCAGGCCAAGCCTTAGGCTAAAGGATGTCTCAAAACCTCTGAGGATTTTTTTTCTTATCTGTTGCTTGAAATGCATTTAAAAAAAAAAAACAACTTAAATACCTTTTATTGTCTGCGTAATACAGGCAGTGCTGCACCATCTGTGTTTCASGTTCAGGGAGAGAGAGGCAGGAAGCCTCTTGCACACCCAAGGAAAGGCTATCAAATTAAATGGAACAATGGAAAAAAAAAAGCCATCCTGTAACCTAGTTTGTGTTCCTACACTGTTTATGGTGATATGAAAGTGCTGCTTGATCAAAGAACAATTTCCAGGCTGTTGTACAGCCAATTGGATTTTTCTTGGATACTGAGCTGTTTCCCGGCTCCCAAAGATATTTAACCTGGAAACACTGCAGCAGCCAGAGCAGAGGAGTTGGAAATTGTGTGCAGATGCACTAAATGCTCATCCATGGCTCCCATGTGTTCAGTGCCCTCCCACACAGCCYGTGGGATGTGCCCTGTGCGTGGCACTGCGCTGCACATCCCGCGGGGACCGGGAGGGCTGRCAAGGGAAGAGGTAAAAGGAGGCCAACAGCACAAAGGATGGAGGCAGGGAAACATCCAGGAGAGTCTGGGATAAGGAGGGACCCAAGAGCCCAGTTTACCAAAGCTGACACGCTGCTTCCCCACCCTCCCAGCAGCAAAGGCAGCTCTGGGGCATGAAGAGAAGCAGTTCAATCCCTCGCCCCCAGACACCACCACAGGATCGCACAGCGTGTGCTGCAACTTCAGCATGAAAATGAGAATCTCATCCACACCCAGCTCTTTTCAAACTTAAAGGGGAAAAAAAAAAGACATTATGGAAGAGTGGGCTGGGAGAACCATGAGTAATAATTCCTGACCCCCTGCAGAGGTTGTTAGTTATGAGGAAAAGGTTCATTCTCTCCTCCTTTACCTATTTTAAGTGCTTTAGAGTTCTTCATTCCTCTCACAGAATCTCAGAGTTACTTTACCAACCTCCAGAACACTCCTAGCACAGTATGGTGTTGTTACAAGCACTCAACAACTGCTTTGTGTGTGCACCAGGTGGGCCAGGGGCTGGGGCAGGCTGAGCTTGCAAGGCCTGGGCTATTCTGAATTGACATCAGTCAGGTCTTTTACAATGAAAAATAGGAAAAGAAAAATAAAGAAAGTAAATTACTTCACTGTCAGAAAAAAAAAAAAACGTAACTCCAGGAGAAAGCAGCAAGGCAGTCCTAAAAATATTCAAATATTCCATTCCAGCTAAAAAAGAAAGTATTGGCTATTCCTGGCAACGCTATTACTATCACTAAATTTGTATTATTATTTCAGAATATTAAGTCCATGACCCAAAGCTGTCTCTGACCAGAGTCCAACAGACTGCAAAGAGAATGAGTAGGACAGCGAAGTGTTCTGTAAAATGCCTTCTGCCATCCGCCAGTCCTGCGCTGCTTTCCAGCACTCAGATATCACCAATAGCTTCCCATCTGCAAAGCCCCACCTTGCTTCCATAAACACTTCTTGGTTTCCTCTGCCCTACAGTCCTTCTGCATTTAGTTACTCCTATGGAGATTATGAGAAGCACAGAGACATTTCACTCAAAGTCACCCTGGAGAAGCATCACCCAGCCCTCCTGTTCCACACCTGTGCTCATGGATGAGACTCCATCCCCAGAGCTGCCCAGCAGGGCCCCTTTACCTGCAAGAGGGGACTCTGAGCCCAGCCCTGGCAGCCTGAGGGGTTCCTTGAGCACAGGACTGAACAGGGAAGGGAAGTAAAGCAATTGCATTAGACAAGAAAGACAGAAATTTGTCTTCTTCTTTTATGTGCACTCAACAGAAGAAAAATAACTGCAGGGAGAGACTGTGGGTGAGTGATGGGTTCTCAGCTTAGCAATATCTCCAGGAGAAATTCTGTATATTATATTTTGCTCGTGAGAGCAGTGATGGACGAGCTCTTCTCCTTCACATCTTCCCACAGTTAAACAGAGCAGACTCTCCCCAAGCTGGCTCTGTCTTGCCTTGACCTTTTGGGAAGGTACAGGGTAAATCCTCTTGGGGATTCACAGCAGGCTGTGCAGACTGGGAAATGCCAGGGTGTCCCCAGCCCCTCCACAACTTCTCTGGGCAACATCTGCCAGGGCCTCATCCCTCTGAATAAGGAATTTCTTCCTAACATTTAATCTCAGTCTCTCCTCTTTTAGTTTAAAACCATTCCCCTTTATCCTATCACTATCTGCCTGTGCAAAATGAGAAATGTTCAGCTGAAAAACACCAAAATGAGAAATGTTCAGCTGAAAAACACCAAAATGAGAAATGTTCAGGTGGCAAAAATCACAGGGGAAGGTGAAGGTTAAATACCCAGACAAGAAAAACCAACAAAGTTGTTCTCCATAATACAAAATCTGAAAATGGGGACGGAGCACGTCCCACTGCTCTGCTATTACACACTGCAAATAAATTGTTTCTGCAAGAGAAATAGATCTTTCCTGAGCAAAGGAAAAAAAAAGCAGAGGGGGGACTAATCAAATTCCATGTTCCTCAGCAGTGTAAGACTAATGCCTCCCACTCCAAAGCCATTTCAATAATTTGAAAAGAGAAGTAAAACCTTTAACATCTAATTTACTTTTCTTGCAGCTGTTTTAAGGACTAGAGCACCTCAGTGTATCAGTATCCCTCCACAAGCATTCCTGAGTCCATCTCCAAATCCCCTAAGTAAAAAGTTCATCATGAGGGTGGGTCATTATGGGATGGTGGCACAGACCTGAAGGTCTGGGGTCGGGGTCAGAAATCAGAAGTGTTCTGCCATCCCCAGGGCAAAGCTTTGGCCAAACACTTGCTCCTGGCTCATGTTGATGGAATGAAARCTCTGACTGCTTTGGCTACTGGAAAAGGCCTGGAACCCCCTGGCAGCTGCAGGCAGGGAACAGATATGTTCAGTTTGGGGGGAAAAGCAAGCACAGATGTCAAAATGCCACTTTATCAGATTCATCAATCAATGTGATATTTAAATGAACAATCCCAAACCCAGAGGCTTTGTTTTCATTCCAATCTGTACTTATTGCATCTCTTTCACTTCTGCCCACTGTTTGGCTGAAGWTGAACCCATCTGAATCACAGGACTTCCATGGATCAGCCTCCCATGAGGCAGAGGAAGACGTGCATTCAGATCCAGGTCATGAGTTTGCATGCCCAAAAACATTTCWCACATTTTTAGCATAAACCTCACCCTCACTGTTTAGAGCTTCCCTTTAGCTCATCCACTGGGTACTCAGGTGGGAGACCAGGAATAACATTAGTTTTAAGAAAATTAAAGAAAATGTCCAATATTCTGGAACTGTTGAAGCTGGGAGGAGAATTAAAACCAGAACAACACCACCCTTCCATACAGAAGAAATTACCACTGTCTAGCCATCTTTTATTTTCTTAATTTTATAAACCTCCCATTGCTATTAAGGATTATTTGCACTGCCAAAAGCTGATTTCTATTTGCCAGCTCCTTCTTGTAGTCTATATTCTCCTTTTTCCTATGGAGACAAAGCCATAGTGAATAATAGCACCGCAGATTTACTAGATAAATAACAAAAGAAATATTACTATATACTCTAGACTTTGTCTTGAAAGCATCAAGTAGATGTGTACTTCAGCATTAAAAAAAACAGTGAAATAAATAAAATGCACTTCTTGGACTAGACAGGACTTTTAGTTTTAAAATACAAATTAACTCTTGCTCATGATGGTGCTGGACTGGTATGGAGGGGGCTCYGCTCAGTGTTTCTCTTACATTTACAAATGAACCAAAGCTGTCTTGTGGGAAAACACACATCTGTAAAGGAAATTATTTAAAAAGTTGGTAAATCTTTGTGAGGTTCCTGAGYGCCAACAAAAGAGCAAACTGGAGCCATTCCTTCAGATGGATTTGATGATGGCAATGTCTGCCCCAAGAACGCTGCTGGATCCCTTCCCCTGCACATTCCACACCAACCACAAAAGCCAACATTTGCTTACAAAGCAATTGTTATAGAGCCAGCTCCTGACTTTTTAATTTATTGGATATTTGTTCCTCTTGACCGAAACTCCAGCAATCTCTCTGCCAGAGCTAATATTTTAAATCGTGTATTTTAACATAATTTGAATAACTTTTTCAAAACAAGGTATCGCTGCCCATGTCCTCTTATTTTACATCCTGCCTAATCCCAAGGGCCAGGAACTCAAGAGAGGCTGCTTGATTTTTCTGAGCTTTGGACAAGAATTTCCAGACCCAGCAAGAGCACTCTGCCAGCAAAGGGCTGCATTTGCCATGGGCTCTCTCTGGTGTGCATGGACACTTTACAGCAGGACCACTCTTGGTTTGTTTTTATTCACTCTCTGCCATGTATTTTAAACTTTTGTCCTCGCTCAAAAAGCCAACAGCTGTGCTTGCAACATTCTGTTGTAAGGCCTTCTGTGGCTACCACAAAACTCTTCAATCAAAACTGGAGTGACAGCTGAAATTCATCTTTTCTAAAACATTCTTTTCCATCTTCACCATTGTTATTATGAAAAAGTTTGGGTTGGTGCACATCTACTGTCCACACAACCAAACAGGAATGTTTATCACAATGACAAATTGACCTATTTTGGTTTAAAGAGGTGCCCTTTTGCAGACTGCTCTGTAATAACATAGTTTTTATATAAAGTTCTTGGGGTAGAGAGATGACAAGAGTTACCACCAGCAGCAGATATATATGAGGGTATTTTGAATCCCATGTTACACAACAATTGCAACCTATTGTATCCACACTGATATTTTTCAATGGTTCTACTCTGTCCTTGCAGTTCCTTCACGTAAGAATCTYTTGTTTTTCAGTTCAGGAGGGCAACAGGACTGAGCCTGTTTCCCTTCAGCAGCAAACAGCACATTTGACAACCAAGCTGACACAAAGGCAAAGGAAACTCCACTTCTATATTAATGCCAGGAAAAAGCATTTTTAATTGGTGATAGCTCAGCTGAGAGCTGCCTTCTGAGTCACAGCCCACCTCCTGTACAGGGAGCTGCTGGGAGCCCAGAGGAAAGCACAGCACYCCGTGGGTGTCTTTGGTTCAGCCGGGTCTCCAGGCTGCCAGAGGCAATTTCTCCAGGAGAGGATTATTGACTCTGAGCTGCATCATCCGGGGGATGCAGCAAACTGATGAGATTTAGAGGATGGGAAGGAAAACACAGAACCCAGCTGAAAGAGCAAGGAATATTGAGAAGTGTGTGGACTAAACACATTGAAGGAATTGGAAAGCAACAGTGACAAACTGATAAAATAAATGAAAGTAGGAATCTTCCACAAAACAGCTGCTGGAAATATTTTTACTTGGTTTTTCCTACACTCTGACTGCCATCCTCACCCTTAATCCTTATAAAGAAAATAAATACTATAGATAGCATTTTCTTCCTCTAATGCAAGATATTTTGAACAGAAGAAGAAACTTGCTGCAAGCCCTCCCAAGCCCACACTTACCACACTGCTGGACAAGGAGGACACCATTCATCCTGCTGGGCTACACTGAGAACTATGAACMGAAAACTGTTTTTCCCAGATCTTTAAATGTATCAGGAAGACTTTTTTCCTTTTTCCCCCCCATTTATCTCCATCCCAATTGCCTTGATCAGTGTTTCAGAAATGGTGGGATGGCGTCTGTGTGTGGGATGGCTGTGGGTAGGACCCTCCACCAGCGTGAATCAGCCCAGCTGAGCTGGCTGCTGAGGCCATCAGCTGACTGCTGCCAGCTGAGCCTCTGCCTCCGTGGCTCATCCTCCTCCCAGCCCAGAGCCCCAGAAAGCCAGGCTGAGGCACAGCTGCTCTGAAGGTGGCACTGGGGTGGCTCTCGTGTCCCTCCCTGCCCCAGGAGGGGATGCTGGGGAGCAGGTTGTCACTGTGGCAGCACACCTCCAGTCAGGGCTCTGAAAATGGCAGCAGGGGGGACAAGAAAGGGCTCTGAGGAGAACAAGACCCCCCTTCCAGCCACCTTCTGTGACAGCTCTGCAGTCTGCTTCTCTCGGGGCAGGGGGGACAGGGAGGATGGCTGGCGCAGGGATGACCGAGTTCCCGAGGACTGTAATTACGTGGGATTAAAATGCAGAGCTCTGCAGTTACATTTTGACAGAAATTACAACCTCAACAGGGGGAAAAGTCAGGGAAGGGCAGCAACAAAGCAGAACGAGCAGGCAAATCCAGCTCGGATTTAAGCACATCTCCGCTGCCAGATTTGGCCACTTGGCACCCACTGACAGCTGTGTATTACTCAGTGATCATTCCTACCAGAGGCAAAATCACAAATTTCCTTAGGGATTGCTAAAATGGCTCTAGATTTCTGCTTCAGTGTTGGGCAGCATTTCTTTCCTTCCCACAGATATCCGCTGCTTTTCCTGCAGAGAGGAGCCAGTGATGTGCTCCCCTGCTCTCCCCTCCCTGGCCAGCAGCACCCTGGGCTGCCCGTGCCCTGCTCCCCCCTGCCTTCAAGAATCATTGATTATCAGAAGGGAGAACATTTCCTTTAACTGCACAATGTCAAACGACTCTTCAATTTAAGAGCTCATCTGTTTTCATCAATCCAGGGCTGTGCTGCTCTGTGGTGAGACCCACTGCTGGTGTTCCACTTGTGAGCATGCCCTGGCTGGGAAACACTCTGACAATCCAGCTGCCAGCAGGAAATAATATCTTGTAAGTCATGGAAAAGCCAGGAAAATAAAAAAAAAAAAAAAAAAAGGAGGATAGGCTTGGATAAGTGTTACAGATGGGGAAGAGTGAGGGTGGGTAGGGGCTGACATTGGTTACCTTTGAGGGGCCCATTAGGCTGAACATCTGCATTTCCAAGCAGGACTAAACTCCATCAGGAGACTGGGTTTGCTCTGGTGCTGTTTTAATGTTTAATTTATTCGGAATAATTTAGCTTCATTTGGGGACTTGCAAATGAACTGTTACTTGTTCTGTGTCAACAAATCACTGGGGTTTCTTGCTTAGAAAAATCAAAAGGAAAACAGACATATTGACAAAGCCAGTGCTGCTTGCTCATGATCCACCTTTCCAAAGACCAGCTGGTGGAGAGAGACAAGGGATAAGTCACCCAGCAGCGGCCAGTGATGCTCCACAGCAGCTCTGTTGAAGCACAGCACACCTCCAGACCAATGGCCAGCAGGAAAAGGGAAATTACTCTCCTAGACTGCTATTTCCWGAGTGGGCATTGGAAGGAATGGAATACCCAGCACACCACATCTTCCTGAGCTCCCTCCTKTATGCCTGAACACCAGAAACTCCAGAAAAGCTCCAGGATAAATTGACTTTCTGATTCGGTRTGGGCACAAGAGGGTAAAAATTGCCTGCAGGTGTGTCCACCTGTAATGTGTTTGAGGAACTGCACGGTGTGTGGCACAGTGCAGGCCACCAAAATGCAGCTGAAATGCTGTGTTACTCACAGAGCAAGCCAAGCACAGCACTCACGTGAGACCATGGGGGGTCCAGGATGCAAATGCCATCCCCAGCCCTGTGTGGTGTGTGCCACTGAAGGCTCCCATCCCTCTCAAGGAGCTGGGGGTGGMAGGAGAGGGGTTTCCCTCATCCCCTCCCCTGCTGCAACAGGCAGCCTTTCCTAACCAGGAGTCGTATAAACCAGGAGAAACATGAGTGAATCATATGCTTCAGAGTCCCTGCTGGTCTCTGTTCTCATAAATCAAGGAGGTAAATATAGATCAGTCACTGCCTGGGTTTATCAGGGTGTGTTTGAGCAGAAGCTGGGCTGTGGATGCTTTATGTGGGCAGTGAGGACACACCCTGAGCATTAATCTGGTTTGTCTAATTGATGTGGTTTCGCTTTTGCTGACTGGATACATTAAGAAATTGTTCATTCATTCCTCCTGTTTTTTTTTTTATTGAAATCTACTTTACTGTACCCAAAAGCATGAAACAAAGCAAACCATTTCATTTTCCCTTGTGCTCCTCATTTTCCCTTGTGCCCTGCACAGAAGAGGTGGAACCAACTCCTGCTTCAGCTCTCATTTCCAGCTCTGCTCACTGCTGGTTTCATGAGACTGAAACCATCACCTCACATTAGGTAAATCTTTTCATAAAAGCCATTAACTCCTTTGTGGAAAAGCCCAGTGGATTTTTCCATGAGATGTAATTTCTAAAAGCCTGTCGTTATAAATGCACAACATCAAAGGCCAGGAAAACAACAATAAATTWAAAAAAAGAAAGCAGCAGAATGGGTCAATGCAAGCAGCATTTTATTTATGTACATTCCACCTGATTTCAAGAGCTCCATCACGTCTATACCTGGCCCACTCCAGAACCAATTCATCAAAACATGTACTTTTAGCATCAGATCTCACGGAACCAGAAAAAGAAAAGAGGATTTGCTTTGCATTGATCAACAGGGTTTTTTTCTATGAAAAACATTTTTTCCCCCTCAATTTTCCAGTCCTCTTCCTGCACTATGAGTCTTTTGCATGCTAGCTGGCACATCAGTGGTGAAAAACACACTGTCCTAATATCCTCCTCCAGCTCTGCAGAAGCTTGCTTGAAACCTATTTACTGCTGGGATGTGCATATTAATGTCTTGTCTYGTTTGCCTCAACAAACAGAAAGGAGCTATTTTAAGTTAGTAGGAGATACACAAACTATTGAAAGTCCAATCTTGGTTTTCTGGAGAAGCCATCTGGCCCCCGTTCCCTCTTTGGCATTGGTTTCAAAGCTTCTCTGGGGTGTGGACAGCAGCTCCCCGTGTATCAACAAAGGGCAGTAAGGGATGGTTGTCCAGGTCGTGGGGGCTGACACAGGGCAAGGCCAGGGCTGGGGCAGCCRCAGCTGAGATCCAGCTCCTCATCGAGCCCGGACCCTGATCTCTGATAGTGATATAGTGAATACCAAACTAAAACCTAAAACTGTGCTGCCCCAGGCTGTGATCTTATCAGCCTCCCTGGAAAGCTGAGCTGCACCAGCCCCTGCAGGCCTTGGATAGGCGATTTCAGCTGATGTGCTGCAGGTAATTCAATCCGTGCTGCTCTGCTCTCCCGAGCAGCGCTCAGCCAAGGCTGCATTACAATGTTAAACCCACWGTGACTTCAGAGGTGTGGGCTTTGGCTCCTCGTCCTTCAGCTGACATGCAAAATCAGGCTGAACRGACCTGGAATGGCCCAGCTGAGTTGTCTTGGCTGAGCTTCAACAGAGAAGCTGTGTTTAGTCTGAGGCAAGCTGCACTGTGGTGCACATCTGGAAAAGGCTTTTGCCTTCGGTGCTGACCCTTCCCAGCACTGGCCTTTGCCTTTAGCAGTAAGGAATCACCAGGGAAGAGTAGATCAATAGAAATGTCAATGACAACAAACTCYCAGATCGATGCCATCCTCTTTTGTTCTGCAGTGCTGTTGGTTTCAGAGCAGATGTGCTGCGCTCTCCTGCTGCAGAGCTGATGCTACTGAGCTTCAAACCCTGGGATGTTTCTAAACCTTCCCTTTCCTGCCAGGCCTGCTCCTGGGACAGCAGCAGCCATTCTGAACACGTAAAAAGCTGCACTTTTTGTGAAAAACAAACAACAGACAATAAACCCTCTGATTKGCATGCAAAGCAAATGCACTCAGGCAAACAGCAGCCTCTCATCAAACCCTGGGATGGGCAAAGCCCTGTCCATCATTATTAGCAAGATGGATAAATCACACAGCCAGCTATGATGCCCAGGAAGCATTCACATTCACATTTCTTTTTCYCTTCACCAGAAAAAAAATGCTGTTTTCTTTTTTATCCAAGCAGAAACTGTTCAGTCTCTGGGTCAAACTTGGCCAGCAAATGCTGGAATACTCTGCAGACCACTGATTGAACCTGGTGTTCTCAGCAGTGTGAGCGACCTTTTGTGTATGAACCCAAAGCAAATGCTGTGGGTARCACTGCTGCTGCTGAGGGCACCACAAACAGCTTCTCCTGTGTGTGGACAGCCCAGCAGGGACTAAGCTGGGCCTGTCACCATGGTGTGTCACACTGGGGACAAGCAGCTCGTGGGTGTTCCCCAGCCCTTGGTGCAGCACTGCCCACCCAGAGCCTGGCTCTCCCAGCCATCTGCAACAAGGTACAGGTGATGGGGAGCTGAAACGAGTCCAAGGTAGAGGCCATGAGAGGCAGCAAGGGAAAACTGTGATCAAAACCAGTCTGGTGTGTGCAGCACCACAGCAGAGCAAGCCAGCCCTCAGCAGCCTCCCAGAGCTCCCCYGAGTTGTTCAAGGCCARGCTGGATGGGATTTGGAGCAACCTGGTCTGCTGCAAGGTGCTCCTCCCCATGGGATGAGATGGTGTTTCAGGWCTCTTCCAACCCAAACTATTCTGTGATTCTCTGAATAAGCCCTGTGGCAGCACATCTGCCCCTTGCTCATTGCAGGTGARCCAGGCTGGGTGTCCCTTTGCAAAAGCCTTGTCCTCAAAGCATCCCCACACTGATAACAAAACCATTTACAACAGCTGATACTACAGCAAATTAAAAATAAGGTCTCCAAGCTCTTTACTGATAAGAGGGAGTTTCTACCTAAAAGCAGCCCAGCATGGCTCCTGCTAGAACCACAGCCTTACTGAGATGAGTAACCAGCTAAGCCAAGCAACCCTCTCAGCCTCAGAGGCACCTCCTTACAGGGCACATGATGGGTGGCAAACTCCAGGACCCACGCCCTGAGCTGAGCACTGAACCACCAGGCAGGTCAGTGTCAGCAGTGCAGGCTCCATGAGGCACRTCCCCCCAAACCCAGCGTGGCTGCAGGCTTTGGGGGCTGGAAGACATCAAATAAATGCTGCTTTTCTGGGGAGCATCCAAGGGGAGCCACAGTCATGCCTAACACAGAGATGTTGCCCTGTGACAACTCTATAGCCAGACTCACAGCCTGTGTGTGATCTCCAAACAGATCCAATAATGTCCCTGCACTGGAATCATTTTTGTGCTGTTAC
Organism: Cardinalis cardinalis; assembly: GCA_014549065.1. Classification (NCBI taxonomy): domain Eukaryota; kingdom Metazoa; phylum Chordata; class Aves; order Passeriformes; family Cardinalidae; genus Cardinalis; species Cardinalis cardinalis. The sequence goes on along the minus strand of JACDOX010000079.1, from coordinate 229,257 downwards.
TTTCTCTGTTACTCTCAGAACAGACAACTGTGACYAAATCCTGCCATCAGCTTCACCTTGTGACTTTAATCAAAATCTAGATGAGCTAAACCCACCTGCAGGACAGCAGGAACTGGTCAAGTATCACTTGATTAATCCATAATCATCACAGCAGACGTGGTGAGACCTGGATGGACACTTAGCAGCTACACAGWGGCCCAAAACATTCATATTAACCCATGAGATGAAGAAGCTGAGAAGGCACCAAAAATAAGACTCCTGTCTGGTTTGGTTGTTAAAAGCAGACTTCTCTGAATAAGAAGAAAATAGTGTGTGGTTCTTTAAATAAGGCAGCAGYCTCCAAACACTGAACCATTTAATCCCCTCTCCTGGCAGCTGCTTTATCCCAGCCTCCCCCCGGATCTGCAGCCCCAGGGCAGCCCTGCTGGGAACTGCAGCTCCCAAAGGTGGGGTGTCCCCAAGGTGTCCCCACCCCACACAGCCCCCAGCCCCATCCCACAGCTCCTCCTGTGTCTGTGGTGAGGCTAAGGCTGCTCTKCCCCTTTGGGCATGGTGGTGGCACAGCCACAGGGCATCCCTTCTTCTGCAGGCACCAGTGGCAGCTCCAGCCAGGGGAGAGGCCACAGCTCATGCTGGAGCCAGGCTTGGGCTGTGTGTTTGCATGGGGATTTGAAAGGGATTTGTTTAATGCTCCATCACCCCGTGTGTCTCTGGACAGTGAATGTGTCTGATGGATGCATTACCCATCTTCTCTGCTCAGCCTGGCATGGATGACACAGAGCAAGAAGGAAAGGGGCTGGGAGAAATTTTAGCTGGATAACATCAAATGGCAAAGCACTCCCAGGGTTTACTGTGCTGGGATTTTACCTGTTTCTGTTTATGCCCRACACACCACTGATGGAGAGGGAAGTACCTGATATGGGTTTGTGAGAAACATCCATGTGGATGTTTCCTTTCAACCTGGCCAAAATATTGCCTATTAGCAATGCAGAATAACCCCAGAATAATCCTTTCCATTGCTCTAAGCATAAATCAAACCCATGGCCAGTTCCAGTACACACAAGTGATTTAAATAATGAAGAGGGTGCTCTGTGAGTGCTGGGCTCATCCCCTGCCCAGCAGGGTCAGGGCTGCAGTCCCTGAGCATCAGGGTCAGAGCTCATGGGGTCAGGAGGAGGCAGGCCCAGCTCACCACTCCAGGCACTTTCTTTCAAAAGTGAATTCACTTGCAAGTGAATTCCCCCAGCTGAACTGCCCCACCGAGGTTTCAYAAAGAAAGCAGAGACAATCCCACACTGAAAAATCACAGCCTGTGCAGCCAACCCACTCCCTGAGGCTGGGCAGCACTTCCAGTGTCATTTCACATGACTGGGATACAGAGGACTCTGAACTCGCCCAGGACTCCAGCTGCAGAGCCAGTAACTCCAGTGAGGTTTTGTAAGTCTCGAGTCAGGGCTTTAATAACAGGACTGCCCTTCCTCGTGCTGGTATTCATCGTGGCACAAGTCATCAGATGAGACTGCAAGATTAATCCTTCTTATGCTCCTACAGGGATGCCTCCATCACTCTGAGCCCTACAGGTACTCACTGAGGTTCCAACAATGCAGAAGGAAGAAGAAGAGAGGCCAAGCATCCTGGCAATGTTTCTAAAAATACCAGTACTCCTGTGGGGCTCCGCTGGGTCTCTGCTCAGAGACACTGTCAGCTGCACTTTGCAGGGGATGTCTGGGAGCTACTGCTGTTCTGGGAGATGGCTTGGGATGCTACAGACCACATCCAAGAGAGAACACTTGTCAGAGCCACGGGCATGAGCTGTTGGACACGCAGAGTGAGCAGTGCAGGGGTGACTCCCRTCACTGCACCCCCGTGGCTGCTCCCTGTGATGCCCCTGTGCAGCCTGGTGCCTGCAGACAGGAGTGCTYTTCTAGGAAACATCAGTGGCTCCTRACAGAYGGCTGACACTCTCCAACCRCCTTCAGCAAGGCACAGGAGGGTGATGTGCTGTGCCTTCAGCCCTGCTCGTCTAACAGAGGCTGCTGAGGGATGGCAGCCRGCACGCACAGACACACAAATGGCACAGGAAAGGTGCTGCAGCTTCCCCCTCCTAGTTTCAGATAATTTTTTCTTTGGAAACACAACCCAAACCAGTGCAGTTTTGTAAGACCAACAGAAATGTTTTGGGTGACCGAGCACACACACTGGGACCCCGATGTGAATCCAAGGGGAGCCCAAGCTGTTTGTCTTGAACCTTCCATTAGTCAGTCTTGACGGTGCCAAAACATTCTGAGAAACAGYGCTGARGAAAGCTCATCAGATCAATGGAATKGGAGATGAAACCTTCCTCTCTGAGGAGTTTTCATGGAGGGAGAGAGGGCCCATGAGGGTGCTGGGAGCCCTAGCAGGATCTAGGGGTCAGCAGGGCCCTAGAGATATCGATTGTTTTAATATGRAGCTGTGCAGATAAAGAGATAACCCAGAAAAGCAGGAGCTGTGGTATTTAATGGCATGATTAATTAGTCACGGATGAGACAAGTATGARGGGATTATGAGAGGCAAACAAACATTTTAATAACGGTAAGAAAGGAAGTCAATAGGGCAGCTTTTGCTGGCTTCTTTTTCTCTCTCTGTATTTAGAGTCACAAAAAAAGAAAATTATGTCCCATGAAACTGGAGTGGCCAAATTTGATGGTGAGAAGAAAAATAGCCAAGATAATGAGATAGCAGCTGGTGGAGACCCCTGCTCCAAGGTGTTATTGAGGCCAAAGCCTTGGTCAAAATCAAAATAGGATTAAGTATTTAAATGACCAGTCAGATGGCCACTTGCTACAGAAAAGTGGGCAGAAATTAGCTTGATCCAGAAATTGGACAGTGCCTGGGGACAGAGGAAATTCTGCTGCAAATGTGCCATCATGTGCTTGGCTGCCATGGAAAATGTCACCTTAATCTGAGGGTGACCTCACTGATGGGACTTGTTGAGAGAGTAACTTGTCCTCATTCAGTTCTTCATCTACATTTAATCAACCTGAAGAGAAACATTAGAGGGGTAGCTGTAAAAATTCAGGATTCAATTCCTGCAAGATTGGAAGTTACAAAACTCATGAGAACRGGGTAAAAATTAATGAGAAAGAGCTTAAGTGATCCTCTGACAAAACGTTTGTGACATTTATTACTCAAGGTGGCAGCAGGTTGTTGTGCATAGCTATCACCAGGTGCCACTGGGTAAAACAGAAGAAACCTTATAAAAAGGAGATTAAGGCTGGGATAAAACAGGGTCTAGAAAGCAACTAAACAGCAAAGTCCTCTGAAGAGACATCTCTGAGCAGTAGAGGGAAGGTGGAAGATGGAGGTGGTATCACAGCACTGCACAATGATTTTGAAGAGGAAAACAAAAGCTGCTACCAAACAAACTGCTCATGCTCTGGTACACCAGCYCCAGTTAATAAATACAGATCAAATTATTTTGAACCTACACACATAAATAAATCCCCCCAAAACTTGGCCATGCTGCCAATCCTTTCAGAGACACACCAGGCCATGCCCTTTGCCCTCACACTCTACAAGAACCAAGGAGCTGGGTGAGCACAAAAGGCTGGTGGTGCTGTCAGCTGGAGCTCACCACGGTCTTAAAAGTGATGCAAAACAAGAGGGAATAACAAATGGAGAAGGTTTTCTCTTTTGCACAGATGTAGTCCAAGGGAAGCTCCTGTTATCACCATCCACAGCTCCATCCAGTGTCCAGGGACTGAGTGAAGCCAGTGGATGCCAAGAGAAACAGCAACCAAATGGGAAGCATGGGGACCACAGACAAGGACAGGAGAGCAGCTGCAGCTCTGAGTGTTGCTTTCAGGCAACCAAAGAATAAAAAAAGAATAAAAACAGGATTTCAAAACTGCTGSTTGTGAGGAAGGTAATCAGCTGGCTGCACTTTGTGCTGTGCTGTGTGCTGGCCAGAGTGGCAGGAAGGGAGCAGAGCATCCTGACATCCTGTGATGACACCTTCTGCTGGCCAGCAGGAACTGGAGAGGCCTTTGCTGTGCCTGTTTGGGAAGAGAGGGACTGCARGGAGACTTCCATCAGGGAGGGAAGAGAGCAAGGCAAAGCTGTGCTGGAGAGAGGAAGGAGTTTGGTAATAAATTGGGAAGATTGTGGCGTTCATCTGGGAAGACACAAAAGCTGCCACAGGAGTCAAGGCTGGAAAGGAAATTGGAGATGACACGTGGTCTGCTCTCCTGGCCAAAACCAAGATCATGGATGTGGAATCACAGAATAATTTGGGTTGGAAGGGTAAAGGTCGCCTCGTTCAGCCCCCACCCTGCCTGTATCTGTGCAATGTCACTGTCTGTACGTCCCCAGAAGGTCACTGCCATTGATGCAGCTCCTGTCGGGGTCACTCAYGTTAGGCAAACATTGGCTTCGGAGCTGAACTGCTGGCACTGAAGATCCTACCTTTAACTTTTGTCAGAAGAGATTTGTTTCAGTTTTTGGAGGATGAAAGGTCTCTCTCCACTGGAGACACAGCTCTCATAGCAAATAGGTCCTGTTAGAAGCTATAGAATGAAACTGTAACAGATACTGAAACCAGATCCTCCCCAGGCATCACTGGAGATGAACCCAGTTTGGATTTGATGTCAAAATACAGATACAGAMAGGGAGCATTTCTAGAGCAAACCAAACAGCAGAAACTGAGAAACARAACTGGAAAAAGGAATAATCTTGATCATGAATTCCAGCTATCCTCTAAAGTAGCTAGGGGTATAAAATATTAAATATATCCTGCACCTGATACCTAATTCCTCCCAGCTGGGCTGTGCAGAGGGCTGGACAGCACAGCATGCTGCAATGCATGAGGCATTATTTTAGTCCTAATTCTGCCTGTTCCGGGATTACAGCATTAACACCCAAATCTCACAGCGCAGCTCAAGGAGAAAACAAAAACGAAATTCCCCCCGCTCTGTCCGCGGGGTGAGGAAAGCCCTGCGCTGCAGGAGGCAGCCAGGAGAGTTATTTTCCACCAGCCAGCCAGTTTGGGGGAGGCCACCCCCAGCCCTCGGGACACTTGGACAGGCAGGGAGGACMGGCAGGGAGCGGAGGCGGCCGCGGGGGTGGCGGGGAGCTCTGCCGGGGCCRGCACGGCCCGTGGCTATTGCCGGCGGTCACATGCGGCAGGCGGGGAGGGAAAGCGCTGAATAATTGAGGAGCTGCAGCGCCCTCCTCCCTCCCTTCCTCCCTCCCTCCCTCCCTCCATCCCTCCTCCCTCCATCCATCCCCGTCTCCCCCTCCCTCCGCCCTGCGTGCGCGGCCGGCTGCCGGGGTCGGCGGTGCCGGCGCAGCCCCCCCGCCCCGCCGGCTGCAGCAGCAGCGCCGCCCCCGCAGCGCCGCCCGCCGCCCTCCGCGCCCGCGGTGAGTGCCCGCTCCGCCGGGGGGAGGGAACGGGCGCGGGGGGCGCCGCGGAGCCCCTCGGGGTGCGGGGGACGGGCGGCCAGCCCGGGAGGGTCTGTGCGGAGCCCCGCCGGGCAGCGCGGCCGCGGCCCCCCCGCCACGCAGACGGAGCCGGTTCCGTGCCCCGCTGGGCGAAGGGAGCGCGCCGGCCCCTCCGGGCCGCGGGGCGCCGGCCCCCGGGCACCCCAGCCCGGCTGAGCATCCCCTGCCCCGGCCCCGTGTTCGCGGAGCGTCGGGGCGCTCCGCCGCGGGAGGGAGCAGGAGGCGGGGGCGCCGGGGCTGACGGCGCGGGATTGATTGGAAACGGGGGAAAAACCGGAGTGACAGGAGGGACACCGGGTGGCCTGAGCGAAGCGACAGCTCTTGCTACAGGTGACGGCGCGGGAAGGTCGGGGCGCTGCGGGAGGGGGCGGTGAGGGGAAGACAAGGCGAGCAGAAGGGAGGCGGGAGCGGGCCGGGGGCGCCGCGGGGCCGGTGCCGCCCCCGGGGCCGCTCGGGGTCGGTCGGTCCCGCGCGCGGCCGCGGCTCCGGCGGGCGCTGTCCGCGGTGCTGAAGCCCCGACGGGGCGGCCCCGGCCCCGGCGCGACCCCGCGGGCGGGCCCCGGTTACGGCTCCGTCCTCCTCCCCCCTTTTTGCGCCYGCAAAACTCCCTGCGACTTGGAGGCCGGCAATGGAGTTGGCTTCCTCTTTACGTCACCCCGGCTCGGTGCTGTTTGTTGATTCCGCACGGGTATTTTGGAGCTGCCTGGCACCCGGCGCTGCCCGGCGAGGTGCGCTCCTGCAGCGCCGTTCAGAATCCCCATCTCGGCTCTCCCAGCTGCTCTGCAGCCCCGGTGCTGTGGCCTATTCAATGATAGTTTATCCAGATCCTGGCACAGGGTGAGCGCTCCAGAGCAGGGTTTCTGAAAGCAGCACCAGCTCAGGAGGGGAGGGGGAAGCCCTGTCTGGCCAACCCCAGAGAAGATTTTTGTCTCAAAAGAGCCATGTCTGATTTAATCTAGTGTATTAAGTGATTAATTCTCCCAGTGTCCCTGAGTAGCAGGCAAATAGGTTTCAGCATGCCAAGGCATTTGTTTAACTGCCCAAAAACTGTCATGAGGCTGGAAGTCTGATTGCTGAAGATATTTACATGTGTTTGTTTTATTGGTACRCATTGCTGAGGCACGTGACTTAGCAGAGTTGAAAAACATATTGTAAATAAACAAAAACCCTCAAACAAGCCAAAAACAGCACTAGAGAGAAAAGTTACCTAGATTAAACTCAGCATCTGCTCTTAAAATGTACTGCTCCATGGGGAATCTCTGTCACACAAGAGCAGAGAATTAGGGGGCCTTGCAGAGGTCCAAGGTCTGATTTCCCATTTTCATCTATTAAAGGTGGTAACATTTTCCAACAAAACAGTTACTGATGAGTAGTAAATAGTGTCAACAAGGAATCTTGGGTCCTCTTGACATGAGCTCAAATGTGCAGCACATATCTGAGAAGACAGCACAGATGCAAGAGCTGTGATAAGACAAGTCATGGAACAAGAACAAGGGAAAAAAAGGCTTGTTTAGTTGCTCTTCAGTAAGTGGAGATGTAGGAAGGAAATTTTACCTCAGCCCTTGAAAACAGACTGCTAGAGCACAGCACACATCAACAAAAATGACAGCAAAATTGGAAGTAAGGAGAAAAAAAAAAAAGGAAAGAAAAGCCAAAACTTGTCAAGGACTGGAGAAAGGCCCTTACAGAGGAGGAATTACAGCACCTGAGAATTCACTTCATTAAAAAGCAGGGAGGGAAAGGATGTGAATCCTTGAATCTAAGAGCCAAAGAAATTACCAAGCACTGAGTTATTCCTCTGTCTGCCAAAGAGAGGCACAACGTGAGCTGGTGCCAAGATGCTAAAGCCAAAACATTCCAATTTAAGGGAGGGATCACATTTTTGAGCAGAGGAGTGCTGATGACCCGATGAAGGAGCCATCAGAAAGTGTGCTGGATTCTCCATCTGTTTGTGTTAGGGTTTGATGTCCCCCCACAATATGCAACTTAGCCAAAGCAAGGCATGGGGCTCCCTGCAGCATGATTGCCTGGAAACCAATGGGCTGAGACTCGGACAGAGTTAACTCCGAGGGCTTTATGGTACCTTTGATCCTTAATTCCCCAAATAAGGCATGGAGATGCCACAACTTTAATTCAGGTGCCCCAGCTGCCCCTGTAGATAATAAGTACTACCCCCCCAGTGGGTGGGATTTTTAACCACATGCCAAGAGCAGAACAAATAAATGATCAAATTYTATTTTGAATCCTCCAATTTTCCAACTGGTTTCATTAATTAACTCTCCCCCAAAAGAATATCTTTCTTTGTGCGTGTTGCAGGAAAGGGAAGCATTTTAAGACATAGAACATTCTCCTCAGGGAGTTATTCACGACTCTCAAGTCAAGACATATTTTATCCTTCTCTAATTTTTTTTGGATTATACAAAAATGATGAAAATTTATTCTTTGTGTAACTTCAGAGTCTCAGATGGGATTATATCAGGAAGGATTCCAGCCAAAATCATTTTAAAGGAKATATTTGTAGGCTGATTTGACACTACTTCCTTCTGAAGACAGTCTGTTTTCTCAGTTCTGAAATCACGCACATATAATAAAATTTCTTCCTTGTTCCCTTAAAGGCAACAAGAGATTTTCTAGAAAATTCAAYGAGAATGGGAAAACCTCCTAACAGCCAAATTAATGGTTTTTCTCTGAAGCCCTGCAACATTCAAGCAAATAGGATGGCAAGAACTTACACAAACATAAACACAATCCTGGGCTCTTCATGCAGCCAAGCAAAAAAAAAGAGAATAACAGAGCAGTCTGTAACTGATGTCTTAGTCCCCAGATAATCAAAACTTTGCTTTCAGAGCACCTGAGCTATTAAAATCATCATAATGTTTAAGCAACAYATTGCTGTTTGTATTATTAAGACATTTTAAAAACAAGAATGCAAAAATAAAGCAAGTACTTCTTCAGCTGTGTGTAGCAGTAGGATCTGCACGTCACACAAAAAACAACATAAGCAGGGAGGCAGCATGTGTGACTCCCACATTAATAAAAAAAAATTAAATCCCCAAATCACTCCCAGATTTKTGCCCTCTATAATATATAAAACCATGGTTGGGTCAGAGCTTGTCAGCCTGTGAGAGACAGATCTAGGTATGTAAAGTATCCAGAGCCCAGAAATACAGCAGGYATTTTTCAGCTACTTCCTATGGATATGAAAACATGGCCAGAGTCTCACCTCAGTCCAGGGTGAGTCTGCTGAACTCATTAAACCACCCACGTGTAAATGGGAGCAGACCCAGATCCACAGAGAGTCCTAAGACATTTTTCACTTACAAGGAATTAGACATAGCTAAGCTGTGGTTGTCAACGGGAAAATGCCAAAATTGAAAGAACTGGAAACTGTAATTTTTCTCTTGTATATTGAGAAAAATTCTCCTGAGTTTCCCTGGCTCATTGAATTAGAGACTCTGCAGTCATCTTCAGGGTGCTCTGGCCAGCATTATGCTCCCWCCACAGCCCATCCCCTGCTGGCACCAGGCTGGAACATCTCGAAGAGAAAACTATTTTTTCCCACAATAAAACTGTCAGACCGAAGCCCAGGCACTTATGAAACAAAGCCAGTGAGGTGGAGCCACACAGCACATGATTCTATTGTTTTCTGTTCCTCTGCACAGTCCCTGTAGCCATAATTCGTTGAAAGCCATGATACCAGAAATTAAATCCACCTGGCAGGTGAACAGAAGAAGAGCTTTAGCAGCACATGTGTTTCCAGCACCACATCCTAATTYTGAGGGGACAGGATCAAAGTGGCTTGCTGCCTACAGGGAAATGGGCTTCTGTTGCCATGCTACAACTGTCTGTGAATGCATCTGTGTCAAAACTTYAGCAAAAATCTATAAAACCACACATGGGCTCAGGGCAGCCCCTCTCAGCAGCCCCTGGCTCTTGTTTATTGGTGACCATGACCTCAGTTAGTGGTTTGGGCCMTTCCTCCTGCACATCCTCAGCTCCCTGAGTCTGGGCTGAGTCTTCYTCAGCAAAATTTTTTAAAGCTGAGAATGGAGACACCCCTTTGTGCACCACTTGCACACTTGGGCACGTTCCACCTGCAGCAGCACAATTAAAACTTAGCTTTAAATGTTTGCCTGAGCTTTACTGAACCAGGTCTCAATGATGGACCTGTTGAGCTGTGGTGCTCAGCAATGCCAGGGGGGCTCCAGGTAGGATTTGGGCACCCTGGTCTGGTGGTGAAGGAAACACCTGCCTCTCSTGGCTGTCCTTCCCTCCCAGCAGGAAGCCCTGGGCACAGGTCTCACACCCCTCCAGCCCTAGAGCGACGTGCTCAGGAACAYCTGGGATCTCCAGAGCCTTGTCTGAGACACCTGGGCACCCGCAGGTGTGTTCCACTCATTAAACAACCGGCTGGGAAGCAACAGGGGCTGGGAGATGTGCAATTAATAACCAGGGTCACCAGCTCTGCTCCAAGGAAATTAAGACAGAGAGAAGCAATATGTCCTTTGGCGGGGAGCTCTGGCACAAAGAGCAGCACCGTTCCAGCAGCTCTCCTCTCACTCGTGGGCAGGCTCAGCAGGGGAATCATGCTTGCCAGGCAGGGCAGCACACCGTGGGGACGCTCTGCTGACTGTGGCTGGGGGACAAAAGTCTCAGGGAAAGAGGTTGGGTTTGGGGTCTTGCTGCCAAGGGAGGCTAAGAGCAAGGAGACAATTAGCTGCTTTAATTTAGGTTAATCATGTTGGCTCACACTGATTCCCTTGCTACAGGAGGACATCTCTGGGCAGTGCGTGTGCATTGCTCAGGAATATTATCATGCTCTAGCTTTTATGCTATTATCTCTTTTAAGAACACATAATTCTTCATTTAATTCTGCTTCTCTAGTGCCATCCTAGAGACTGATTTAGTGTTAATCTGAAGTAAAAGTTTGTAACTCACTGGGAAAAWGTCCCTCCTGCTACAGCACCAGGTATTACTCACATTACACATCACTTAGGTGTTGCAGTGCCTTTGCCTGGCTGATGGTGATAAATGACTAAACACATGAACTCCATTCTAAATCATCATCTTTGATCCACTTGTGATCACATTACTCATATAATCAGTTGTGCTGAAATGGAGCAGAATTACTCATGTAAAGGAAGGGTTTTTTGTCCTAGTGAATAAGAAGAATAAGCAGCAAAATGTAATAAAATCAGCAGGAGCTGCTATTCACTTCCTTGGAAGAGCRTTGAACCTACCTCAGGCTTCTGCTGAGGAATTTAGAGACACAGGTTACAACCAGCCAAATTCCCCCCAGCTCAAGGCTCCTATTTGCATATGCAAAAACTCCCATCGATTTGCATATGCTACTACTGCTGCTTCTGGAACCTTTAGCAGGCTTGGGATTGAAGAATGCATTTTTCCAGCTTCTTCTGAGGAAAGCAGTTGTTTGAGATCCTCTCCTGCATTAATTAGCTGATAGCCAAAATAGTGGAAGTGGGGCAGTGAGGCATAATCAATTACATTTGTGTAACTGCTGATGGAACACGATAAGTAATTAATGAGATCATGTGCACAAACAAAAGATAAATGCGTTTGAAACTCGGCAAGAGCGAGTAATGGTGTARGTTTGATGTGCTTACTGTGTAAAAGGCCGGTTCAGACTCCTACTGAATTATTACAGAAAGGTGGAAAGACTGCTGGTGAGTGAGAGTCAGCATTGAGGGGAAAAAGCCCAGCAGTGTCTTAGCGGGGAATAAAGGAATCTCTGTAAAACCAGCAATCTTCAAAATAAAACTAGAGGTTTAAAACCAGTGGATTTTCAGATCCTGTATTTGATATACAGGGGATTTTTTTCTTTGTTTGGATGACAAAGCCTTAGTGTTAAATCAGTTCTTTACTGAAAGATTTGTGTTTTCGTCACTGGGTTCAAAATGCTACCCAGAAATGAAATAAGTTGTCATAATGATGTATCAGCCAGACTCGCGCAAGAGTAAAAATCCATTTTGTTTAGAGAGCCTCACACATTAATAAATAACCCATTCTGTGAATTATGTCAAATGAAAAAAGCTCTCCTGTCTGGCCTGCAGCAAACCGTAATGATCTCATTCTGCGATGTAAAAGTATGGATCCACTGAGGAAAGAGAAGGAAAACACAGCCCAGTAATTACAGAGATTKCCTCTTGTGTGTTGTTAAAGCAAAGAGAGTTTTTAAAGGAGTATAATTCTAGAAGAAACTGTCTGGTAGCCCACGTCTAGAGTTTCAGTGATACAAAGGCAGCTGTTGTCCGTTCTCACTGTGAGTTTTGGTACAGAAAATGTGTTATCTCATCAAAGTGGTAATTACTGGAAGTACAGCCTACTGCCTAAAACCAGGGAAAAGCTCAGAGTCACAAACCCAAGGCTGCAACCATCCCACTGATGCTGCTGACAGTCGTACTGTCAGAGGGATCTATGCCCAGCATTGCAAATGGGCAACTCACTGCATTCCAGAAAAATCAGATCATGCTTCTCCTCTTGGGACAGCTCAGGGTCTGGAACTGCCACTCCCAAAAACCCAGGCTGCAGAAGGATGTGCCAGCATATTTGCAGGGCCAGGCTGGATGGGGCCCTGGGCAATCTGGTCGAGTGGAAGGTGGCCCTGCACATGGCAGCTTGGGTTGGAATGAGGTGATCTTTGGGATTCTGTCCAACCCAAASCATWCTATGAATCTACAAGTCTGTGTGAGACAAATCTGCATTCCTGGGCACCCCTCCYGTGGTGTTTAAAATGCCTGAACCTCAGTGGACAGTACATTGAAACCCTGAGCACCCAGAGCTGTGAACCCAAATTTCCTTTAGGAGCTTGATGAGTTCGACATCGCTGCAGTTTGTGACTGCAGAAAGGAGGGGGAGGCTGTGCTCAAAGAATTGGTATCAATATCTGCACTTGGAATGCAAAATCACACAGCACCACAAAYGAGCATTTGGAAGTGCACAGAGCCTCTAGGGTCCTTCTGCAGATGAGCACGTGCAGGTACAAAACCAATATTGACTTCAACAAGGCACGTCTAGGGGACTGTTAATCATTTTTAGCATTGTTTCTCATCTGCTTCTGTAGAAAACCCAGACAGATTAACCACCACACACACTSCTTTAAGGCAGTGAATTTCTCCATTTTACTGGTGGAGCAACAAATTTTACTCATACTAGTCTCCTAGAGGGAGCCTGTCAGAACAGCTCCAAGGTGTTCCTGGTTCCCCACCTCCTGCTCAGCTCACCCATCTATTGATTTGCTATTTCCCTGCCTTGTTGCAGTTTTTAAGGCTTTTACCTCCCCACCTCAAGACAACAGCAACAAATGAGACCTTTTTGCAAATGTGCAAATTGATTATACCTCTTTTTCTGTAGTTGTATTTTTTTTTCCCCTTCTGGTGGTTAAATAGCTTTGTTGCAAACCCAAACAGAGGGCTTCATGCATATTGCATTATTTCAGCTCGGCACGCACACGCTCCTGTATCTGTCATGCCCTGCATCCATTCCTACACTGTTCTGCACCATGGGAGGGTTGGCAGCCGTGCAAAAAGGGCAGAAAACAAGTGGAAACCCAAAATGCCAGACATTGGACTGGGGCAGGTGGATTTACCAAGGGGAGGGATGTGCCTGCAARGATGTGCATGAGCATCTCCAAAAGGAATATTTCAGTTCCATCCCATTCAGGCTGTAGGAACTGTAGGTGCTCCACATGCACCCAGCCCCTAGGAAGGAAGAAAACACTGCTCCTTTCAGTCCCAGAGCTGTTTCTCACTAGCCTGCTGCTCCAGAGGATCCCAAGGGAACCTGGACCAGCTGCTTGTGAAGGTGGCATGTAATTAATCCTGGCAACGTTTAGAACAGCTCARTATCAAGGGATCTGCTGGCCCTCCCTGTGGCACGCTCCAATTTCACCTCTGAATGCATCACCTCATCCCCCACCTCATCCAGGCAGGAAGATGAGCCCTCAGCTACCAAAACCTTCTCATTGCTCACCYGCATGGGCACAGATCAGTGCTCAAATATTGATTTGCTATTTACTTAGGAAAAGGGAAACACCAGCTGCGAGACAGAAAGAAGCTTTAACATCACTCCCATCCTTCCCTCTGCCTTTTCCCTGGTTCTCCAGGCAGCCCAGTCTCTCCCCAGCAAGGACAGCAGCTAAACCATCACACTGTATCCCCCTGAGGGCTGGGAAGAGGGAGAAAGGGTGATCTCTATGTACATGCTAATTATATCACTGGATTACACATCCATGCTCTTTTAATACTTGCACTATAGACTAGAGTACAAAGTTTAGGAATTCCTGGGGGCTGCCTCTGGGTGCATGGCACCCTTGCCTTGTGTCTTTGGTTAAAAATAAACATTTCCTCGTTTATTTTGCTTATTTGTCAGAACAAGATAATGATTAGCCATCTTACAGCAGTGCTAACACTGCCGAAGCACTCAATATAACCTTGATGGAAGCACCATAGAAAAGTGCTGTTCAGCCTCTCCACTTCCATTTTGCCACGAAGACACACACAGAAAATATCCCATTTTTTGAGTTGGTGCACAGAGAAAGCTGGTCTTAAACCTGAAGTGTTATCAGCRGTTTAATTTAGCAACTACAGTAGTTTAAATTAACCACAGCTCCACTTGAACTGCTCAAGCAGAGGTAAAAATGGAAAGATTAAAAATAAGAAAAGCCCCAAAATTACCAGCCAAGGCACAAGGCCAGATTGCTGGAGCTGGACCCACGTGAGCAGCACCGGGACCGGCGGGGACCAGCCCTCACTCTCGGCTCTGTGCCTGCCTTTAAATCACATTTGGGAGGGCTGGCGATGGACACAGAGCCAGCTTGCACAGTGGCGGCCCAGCTGGGGATCAACGCTGTGAAAACAAGAGCATAAAGCTCCAAATCGAGTGGCGCTCGTAGTGCAAACCTTTCGGGGAGCCCAGCAGAAGGCATCGCGGAGCGGCTGCCCGGCCAACGTCAGCCCCCCCCGGCTGCAGGAGCTGGGATGGAATTCAGCCCCCCCCGGCTGCAGGAGCTGGGATGGAATTCAGCCCCCGCCCGGCTGCAGGAGCTGGGATGGAATTCAGCCCCTCCCGGCTGCAGGAGCTGGGATGGAATTCAGCCTCTCCCGACTGCAGGAGCTGGGATGGAATTCAGCCTCTCCTGGCTACAGGAGCTGGGATGGAATTCAGCCTCTCCCGGCTGCAGGAGCTGGGATGGAATTCAGCCCCGAGCGGCTCCCGACAAACCCGCCCCGCCGCTACCGAGCTCACCATTCAAGGGAAAATCGAGGGGCAGCAGGGAGGTCAGCCTAGCACATCTGTTCCTTTTTTTTCTTGGTTTTTTTTTCTGGGATTGCAGCGGGTTTGCTGCCAGGAGATGCCTTTTCCATCATCTCGAGCTACTTCCAGCATCCCTTTGAGCCTTTGGGGCTCTGTTTGTCCGGGGTTGGTGTTGGCACCAGTCCCTACTGGAGAGGGTCTGAGGGCTGATGCTGCTGCACCATAAACCAGAATTAATATTCCTGGGGTCCAGAGCAGGTACTGCCTTGGGGGTTGATAGGAACCTGCTTCAATCCCAGATTTCTGAAGCACAGCTCCCCTGGGCAAGGAGTAAAGGACTTTCCCCCTAAAAACCTCTGCAGCAAACAGGCTCTGGTGTCCTGTATGGCAGGGCCAGACCTATGCTGTTCCAGCTGCTGGAGCCATCAGCAATCTTTGCTCTGCAGCAATTACTCTGTGAGCCATGGAAAACCAGGGAAAACCCARCCTTTTCCTCTTAATGAGTGCCCCTGCCTGGCTTTCCATCAATACAACAACAGGAGCTCTCTTTGTTCCATTTACCACATCGATATTCTGCTCCTTGCTGCATCCCCAGCAGATTTTAATAGAGATCTTTGCTCATGGATACCCCTACAGACTTCTAAGCAGAGGGGAGTCATTAACAGAAAATCAAAAGCCATCCCAAGGCACAGGTGTGGTTTGGGGACAATTTTCTAGAGAAGCTGGAGCTATGGGGGGTGATGAGGGTGGGAGATGCTGGGGGGACACTGTGCTGCCTCTCCCCAGCAGAATGAGTTTTATATGAGAAATAATTCAGCATCAGCCCAGACACTAAGGAGGATCCATGCCTGTAAACACCTATGTCTCTCCTTCTGGCTCGATTGCAGTTTCAGTCAATTTACCCTGATGAAGAGGAGTGTTTTGGTACAAACAGTGGTGCTGACAAGCACATGGTGGCAGCAGCAAGTGCCAGCCAGTGAGGAAAACCAACCCCAGCAGCCTGATGGTGGAAAGCTGAGCAGCTCCAAAACCCAGCTGCAGCTTGTCCCCTCTGAGCCACAACTCCCTTCATCTTCCTGGGTTTATGGTGAGGACAGAAGATTAAAACAAAACAAGTAAAAATTCCTTTTGCTTCCCACTATCTGCCTCTAGGCAGGCAGGATCAGTGGAGCAGAGCAGAAGTGAGCTGCCCCTGCCCCATGGAGGTGGTTGCCATCCATGACATATTTTCTTGTGATTTCAAATGGAGAGAAAGGATGTTTTCCAAGCTACATAGCAGCAATATGTTTGTCTTGCTTAAACATCTGGAATAGTTTTGAATGACTGCTTTAATTGAGCATAGCAGCAATTATAGAGTTATTTCATTTCAGAGGTTTTGAAAGGGTTTTTTTTTTTTCTTGATGACTTATAGGAAAAGACTAAACCCCATGAATTGGAGGGCTCTGTTGGGCTGCCRTGCAGGAGAACCTGGTCACAGCCCAGCCCCAGGCAGCTCAGCAGCCTAAATCTGGGTGCATCACTAATCCACCAGCCAGTTCCTGCTTTAAATTTAAACCATTTAAAATATTTAAGGGTTTTTTTCATCATTTTAACAGTTAAGATTATTCCAGGACAAGACTGCCCTGTCTTCTCTTGGGGTTCTTTGCRATGCTGATGAGAAAGTAATTTCTAYACCATGATGTGGCTTGAGAGTGAACTGGGCTGTCCAAATCAGTCAYCTCTCTTCAGGGTGAGAAATTCACTAATTTTTCCAGTGTGGATGTGAAATTCCTCCAGTAAGGAGCATATGCCACCCTTCCCAAAGCCTTCATGAGACACCCAGAGACACGATGATGAAAAACTGGGSTCCCAATCCCCCTTAAAACACAGGACAGGTCTTACAGGTCTTCCCATGCCAGAGCATGACCTGGTGATAGCACCAAGGACCAGCCTGAAGCTTTGGTGCCTTCATCCCACACCATCCTACCTCTTCTAAGACCCAACTACTTCACTAGTTTAAGTCAATTTAGTGCAAACCCTAGCACAGAAATCCAAGCATTTCAAACTCAACTCAGAGAAGCCACAAAGCTCAAGGAAAATGATTAAGTAAAGGATGGAAAGTGGGAAGCACAGTAAGACCTTTTCCAGCCCACACTACAGAGGTGCCATGCTTTGGATAAAAGGATGAATTTTGGGTGGTTTTTCTTAGAATTGTTGTTTTCCACGTGGCTAAAGCACAATCCTGGCAAAGCAGAGCCACTGTGGAGAGGCCAGGACAGGAGCATGCTGCCCTGAGGAGAAAGGGAGGCTCAGAGGGGAACTTATTGATCTCTACACTGCAAGGATGTTGGAGCCAGGTGGGAGTCAGTCTCTTCTCCCAAGTAACAAGCAGGACAAGAGGAAATGAGCTCAGGTTGTGCCAGGGGAGATTTAGATTGAATAYTATGAAAAATTTCTTCATGGAAGGGGAYGTCAAGCACTGGAACACACTGCCCAGGGAATTGGTGGAGTCGCCACCCTTGGAGGGATTTAACAGATGCAGAGATTCAGCACATGGGAACGTGGGTTGATGGTGGGAGTTGATAATCTCAGAGGTCTTTTCAAAGCTGAACARTTCCATGTTTATTCCATGAGAACAGGTCTGTTTCATCCTGGCTGGTGCAGCCCTGCTGAGCTCTGGCTCAGCTGCCCTCTTCCAACAAAAACGTTCCTTTAAGCCAGAAAATAAAACCTCACCTGAGAGGCAGCCCATCCCACAGCCAGCTGACTCCTTGAGCAACCCAAAAACCAAACCCAGGTTTTATTCTCAACCCAGAGATCCACATTTGCTCGGTAACAATTTCTCATTATTATTCCTAGCTAGAACATGCAGCCCTTCAGCCTGTGGTTGCTTGAGGTAAAAAACAAGCACAATTTGAACAGCGATCAACCAAAACATGAAATGAATGCTGGGTTTCATTTAATAAACTTCAGCAACACTGAAGCTGCCTTGTGGACACAATGTAATTTGTTTTGGATGTAAAGATGGAAAAAAATAAGTGGTTTGTCTTCAAGGCAATTAAAATAAAAGAATATTTCTGTATTGACAGGAAAGAAGCTGCCAGGTAAAAATTCATAYTTGATAAGCTATTTTTCCTGTTCCCTTGTATTAGCTTGCAGCTTGCCAGTTCCTCTTGTTTTGCTCAAAGTCAAGAAGTCATTACATGTCACCTGGAAGTCCCTGCTGCTGGTACTATGAGAACCACACAGTTTGCTGAAGAACAACAGAAAGGGAGGGAGGAAGGAAGGGAGGAATGCCAGTTGCTGAATTGTTCTTGAAAATATGGCTGGAGATGAAAAAAGCACAGAGAAAGAGGAAACCAAGATAAGGCCATGATTTTTGGGACAATCCTAGAGCACACGGGTTCAGGCAAGGTAATTTTAAAGTACTAAAAACGGCTGCAGCTGGCCATGCTGTTGGCCACTCACTCCCCAGTGGAGCCCACACTGCTCCTGCTGAGCTTCTCTCCCAGTTTGCCCCAACTCCAGGCTTGGAGCCACACTCTGTCCCCACCAGGGCCCAGCGGGGCTCGGTGGCCACCAGCACCTCACAGTTACACGTGGCCMTCATCACCTCAGCAGCAATTAAGCCATGWAATGAAAATTTGGAGGAAATCAGGYTCCTGTTGTTTATAGTGCTGTAGTAACGACTGAGGCTAAATCCATGTGAACACAAAGGAGGGCAGTGCATCACTGTTGGACAAAACRACTGAGGGAGGGGAAAGGAGATTTCTCCACAGCAGCAGCACTGATCAAAGCCAAGCTCTGCCAGCACCGGAGCCCAGCAAAAAACAACTTAGTGTCGGAACCCAGGAAATTCCTCTGACTATCCYGGAGGACTCAAGACCCTGCCAAGGAGCTCAAAGACCTCGGCACAAGCCCAAGACCCCTGTGCTTTTGAYTTAGCCCTTGGATAAAAACAACTACCAACTTTATATGAAGAATTACAAGAGAGTTTAAATAGAATAATAATTAGTTTGTCACAAGGTGAAAAATAGATTTTTAGAGCTTTTGGAATGGGGATTCAAGAAGCAGGATGGAAGAATCTAAGCGTGTCTGGTCTTTCTCCTTTTTGGCCTCCATCTTCTGCTGTGATGGTGGCACTTAAAAATTAGTTTAAAGTAGAAACTCACTGTCTAACATAAGTGATATGTATTGAGAAGTTACAGTAAATAATATACATATAGTTTTTAGTCTAAAAAGATAACACCACCCCAAAAMCAGGCAGTGTACCTCAACCCAACCTGCTAGACAGACCTGCGGCGGGCTGGAGAAAGAATGTTATAGGTAAGAAATAATAAACAACCTTGAGAATGAGAACAAAAAATCCTGATTCCTTCTTCAACAGCCAGGCTAGGAAAAAGAAGATTGTATGTATCTCAGAGTCACTCTGACCAGCAGAAATTCTGAGAACTTAGGGGACCCTTTTGATTCTTTTATTTTTTTTACTGTTTCAGTCAAAAACTCTGTTCCCCTCTCTTGCAGGGCTGCCAGCGCAGGATGGAGACGCAGCCACAGCCCTGAGCGGTGCTGCTGACCCTGTCTGTGCCCAGCTCTGCCCAGCCCAGCACCATGAGCGGGTTCCTGTCCCGGCTGGACCCGCGGCGGGTGCCCTGGGGGGCGGCGGGCCATGCCCTGCGCGCCCGCGTCCTGCGCACCAAGCCCGTGGAGTCCATGCTGGAGGGCACGGGGGCTGCGGCCGCCCAGGGCGCCCGGCTGGCCAAGGTGCTCACCACGCTGGACCTCATYTCCCTGGGCGTGGGGAGCTGCGTGGGCACCGGCATGTACGTGGTGTCCGGCCTKGTGGCCAAGGAGATGGCGGGGCCCGGCGTCATCGTGTCCTTCATCATYGCTGCCGTCGCGTCCATCTTGTCAGGTGGGTTTTTGGGTAATGTGCCGTGTCCTGCATCCTCTCCCTTCCTCTCCCTACTCAGCACCACAAGCTACAAGGAGGTAGCAGCCTCCTCCCCAACTCAAAACCATTTCCCACRGGTCTCACGCAGCTCATGGGGTGTGCTGTCCCTCATTGCCCAAAAATCAGACCAAACCTTGCGCTGGGAGCCAGCAGCCAAGCATGATTATCCTGATCAGCTGCCAATGGCTTCTACAAGGATGGAGCCTGCAGGCAATATTTTTGAGATATTCAAGAGTTTTGCAGAGTGTGTTCTAGGCCAAGAGCATGGCCAAGCCACAGTGCTGGGGCAAGAGCTTGTAGGAAACTCAGTTCCAACAGGAAGGATGTCAGTGGCTTGGGAAGTACCAGGGCCAGCTTCTTTTGTTGACATGGCTAACAGTTAAAAAAATCCTCATTTAGTTCTGGAGCTGATTTCATTGGCTCCCATTCATGCAGGGTCAGTCTTTGAATTTCCAAACAAACAAAAAAAACCCCAACAACCAAATGTGCAGAGAGAGAAATGATGTATTTTAGTGAAAACACGGTGAATCCTGTCTCCTCCGTAGGAACCCAGCTGAGCATATGGCTCGAGCTGCAGTTTCTCCATGAAGCCAGTACTGCTGGCATTTGTCCTTTCCAGATCAGTGCTAACACGATGATGTGATGTTCCTGCTCTCTCTGCTCAGAGGACTTTTCATGCTGTGTCAGTCTGGTATCCAGCTTTTGTCTGTGGTTTGGATAAAGAAACCTGAGCAAATGGCAAAGGGCTTTGATAGAAGACAGGAAGAGCCAACACAGCAAAGTGACCCAGATCAACTTTTCAAAACTTTGGATTTTTGTCATGAGAGGTGGAAGCACATTATGGTCTTTCCCAGAGTTTGCAGTGCTGCTCCATGGAGATCCCACCAAAGTAAGTGGGAGTTTAAACCCTTGATGTCCCTGCAGCCCAGAGGCAGAACCCTGGCACAGCCTGGGGATAATCCTCAGGTTCCCTCCAAAGCCCACAGCAAGAGCTAAGAGCTTGCACTGAGATCCAATGCTTATTTGTGTGCCCAACACAACAAATGAACCAAAATGCTTGTTTTTTATCCAAGGCAGTAGATAGCATCAGCGTCTCTCCTTCCCCACTGCAAAGGTTTTGTTGGCAGTGATGCAAACCAAGAGCAAAGGGAGTTYGGGTGGGTCTCTGCTAACAAAAACACCCCGTCCTCCAAAAGGGGTTTTTTCACCCCAGACATGAGCCTTGCCCCGCAGCAGGAGCTCCTCCCGCCTTCGCCCACAGGAGCCTGCGCCGCTTTCATCTCCCCTTGCTTTTGTAGCCCTGGGAGAGTGTTTTGTGAGGGATGCAGTGTTTGGATAGTCTCCTTGGCTGCTTCCTCACTTCATCGTTAGCGCTGCTGTTGTTTGTAGCAGCAACACTTTTTTGGCAAGTAAAACCAAGTGAGAATTCAGGAGCTGGACGGGCTGTTAGACCCCTTGGGGATGTGATTTCAGCTTTCCCATTGTGGTCACGCCTGGTGTGCCAGGGACTGAGTTTGGGCAAGTGTGCATGAACAGATTTTAAGGAACTTTTGCTTTGTCCATCACAGATCACTGAGTCATACCCCACTACTTGCAGAAGTGAGCCCACAAGGGTTTTGGACTTAAAAAGCCCCAAAAAACAGACATCATGCCAGTACCCTGTGAGATGTCTCATGGCTCCTGTGCAGCCTTGTGCCAAGTATCAGTGGCAGGGTCAGCAGCCACATCACGGCCACCACCATACCAGCACACCAAAAGCACCAGTTCCCATGCCACCAGTTGTGCTGCCCAGTGGCTGCTCTGTGGATGGGATCTTGGAAGGACCAAGACCACTCAGCTGTGTTTATGTCCTGCTGAGCAATGTCAGCSACTGTATAATTACACAAATGTAATGACTGTCACAGCAACTGCACAAGAGTAGCAGACATTCAAGGAAAAGAAATGATCCTCTGTAGAATGCTTGTCCTTTCAAAAAAACCACTGTGTTGTCTTGTTGTCTTCAGAAATTGCAAACACTCTTGATTGGGGCCAAGAAGATAAATCTGTCTCCAAATTGAACAGTTGTGACCGGGAGGATGTACCCAACCTCTCTCTGCAGTTCCAGAGCTGGGCTGGCTGTGCAGGCGCACTGGGAGAGCTGCATTCCTCTGGATGTAGGGGAACAAGSTCCTGAATAGCTTGAACTGCCAAGGAGCAACTGAGTAACACAGTTTTATTGTGCAGTTAGATTGTAAAAATAATAATAATTTTAAAATATTAATAATAACAACAATAGTAATAATACAGTGTGAATGCAGCAGATATTAGGATATATTATATATATGTTTGTGCATAATACATGCTGACGCCTAATGCTGATACTCTCAACCTATTGCTGTACCCAAMCCCTAGTGAAAAACAGTTCTTCTATTTTGGGATACAAGTAGAATAATCAAAAACTCCAACATTTTATACATATTCATTTCTTTGCTTTAGCATTATCGTTGTGTATTGATAACCATCCTCTTCAATCATTATCTGGTCGTCGGCTAAAACGAGAGCTGCCTACAAGAAAGAGTGCATATATATGTATTTTTAAGGCCATCAAAGAGAGAAACTAGATACTTGTCTTCGTCAGAGCACCAGTTTCATAAATCATTCAGGCCTGCAGTTATCTGTGAACGCCGTACCTTTGCCGAGTGCATGCATTTTTCATCAGCTTTGAATAATGACTGTCGGTAGGGCTGGATGGATGATGGAAACCTCTTGTGGCTCCTGTTGGGCTGCTTTACAGAAATCAAGTTTTGAAGAGTCCCATTGCAAAGCAACCCACATTCAAGTGAAGCAGTGAGTGGAATATAAAAGTCCTCCAAAAGCAGGAAAACAAGCACCACCAAATTCAGCTTAAGAGATCCAACAACTCTGTGTTTGTACAGTGTAAAAACAGCACTTAAGGAAGAGCAGCCACCTCATAACATTTTTATAAATTATTCATTCCCCTCTCTGTACTAAACTGATTGCAAATTTGAAGCAATTATTATCTTCTAAATGGAGAATATTGGTTGATAGAGAGCTCAATAATTACTACATGTTTACTCAATGGTAGTAACAGCCTTAACCAATTCACCCATATGAACTTTACTAGGGTCTTTGGGGCAGGGGCCTTATCAGTGTTAAACATGCAGGACCCTTTCTGGGCTTGTCCTGAATAATATTTGGAGAATTTGAGGCTAAGTACATCCATTCATTTAAAAAAAAAAMCTAATGGTTGTTTTAATACATCAACGTGTCAGGGTCAGGTTTTTATTAAAAATTATCCTGACATAGTAAGCACACAAGGAGTTCAAAAAGTATTGAAGTCTGATGAATCCTCCTCCCAAACGTTTACAGTCAAATACTTCTTTTTGCTTTTCTTTTCTTCTTCTGCACAGTTAGTTTTGCAAATATTCTTTAGAAGATTTAAATATAATATTTTTTAAGTGTTAAAACAATTATGTTCTCTATGTAAGACATCTTCAGACTCCTCTTGCCTGGGTATGAACAMAAGCAGGGATGATCAGGACAGTGCYCATGCCTGGATCTGCAGRGCAATAACGCAGGATGAGTGTTTGGAGACTGGAAGTTTGGAGCAGGGAGAGGTGTAGCCTTCTGTGGCATCTTCCTCTGGGATGAGAYTGYGCAGCACTGGTCCAGGATCCCATGTAAACATCTAGCTGGTTTGAACTGTGTCTTCTCAAAAAGAGAAGCCCASAAATGGAAATTTTTCTGGTTTTAAAGCCAAGAAACAGGGGGAGGAGGGTCACCCTGCAATGTCTCTGTGTTCCTGATGTTGTCTGCAGTCCTGACACCTCCTAGCACCTCCAGGAAGGCAGCACCCAGGCAGTTTTACTTTTTCCATTTCCCAACCTCTTTTTCCTTACACCTCTTCCTCTTTTTCCAACCAGGCGTTTGCTATGCTGAGTTTGGCGTGCGCGTCCCCAAGACCACGGGCTCTGCCTACACCTACAGCTACGTGACCGTGGGGGAGTTCGTGGCGTTCTTCATCGGCTGGAACCTGATCCTGGAGTACCTGATTGGGACAGCTGCAGGTGCCAGCGCCCTCAGCAGCATGTTTGACTCGCTGGCCAACCACACCATCAGCCGCTGGATGATCAGCAGCGTSGGCACGCTCAACGGCCTGGGTGCGTCCTGCTGGGCACAGACACCTCCATCAATTCAGGCAGGAAAAGTAATTAGAAGCTCATCAGGAGTCAGACATGGATATTAGGCTTCATTCATTATTTACTGTCTGGCTGGCTCTGGTATTTTGCCTCAGCAGCCTGGCGCACAGGCGGGATTGGAGGGGATGGGATACGGGATATTTTGAGCCCTTTTGGGATGAGGTGGCATTTAGAATGCATGTACAGAAATAGTCGAATGTCAGAGGGTAGGGGCAGCACAGAAACCCTTCACCTGGTGCAAACACTCTGCTTGGTCCCCTTGAGGCACACACAGAATTTTGTTAGAGAACACAATGGTGTGTGCTGTACTGCCGGGGACTGGGGGCTGTGATGGTCCTGTATGACCAACAGTTCCAGCAATAGTCCGTGAATCGTACCAGTAAGCAAACCAGCCAGCTGTCCTATACCTGTGTCATGAAAACTTCATGGCTGATTGGTTTTTAATGAGTACTTGGCAGATACATGTTATGCAAATTGGGACACAGTCATTGGTTTGCTGCTCTCCCAAAAGTCTGAACAGTGTCTTGAGATATCAAGATTTATCACCTTAATTAAACAACTTTAGCTAGTGGAGACACGGGCCACTGGAGACCACTTTTGCAATGAGACCAAAGAGTTCTGCAAACCTTCAAGGTCTGAAAAGTGTTTAAAACTCCTCCACAGAGATCCTGGATATTCTGTGGATGGAGTGTAGCACATCTCTTTTCTCTCACCTAGGGAAAGGAGARGAGTCGTACCCTGACCTTCTTGCTCTGGTCATTGCTGTCATTGTCACCATCATTGTGGCCATGGGGGTGAAGAACTCGGTGGGACTGAACAACGTGCTCAATGTCATTAACTTGGCAGTTTGGGTCTTCATCATGATTGCTGGTCTGTTCTACATTAAAAGTGACAACTGGGCTGAAGGGCAATTCCTGCCGTTCGGATGGCCAGGGGTAAGTCCTGGGAGCATGGGGGGGATACACAACGCCTAAGTGCTGCCACACACTCAGCCTTGCTCATGGTGTACACACCCCAATTCTGCTGYACCCTCCAGAACCCAGCCCTGCTAAATCCACCTGTGCTTTGGCCAGGGACCTCCAAATCCCAGGAGTGCAGGCTTGGATCCAGACCTGCGCTTTCCACCAAACCTAAAGAGTACGGCAGTGCTTCATCTCCTAACTCCTCTTAGCRTAAACCCAGAACTTTTCCAAAATGTCCTTCTGCAGAGTCAAACTCCACATGGGAGTATCCCCAAGGAAATGCCACTAATTGTCAGGCAATGGAGCAAAATGCTGTGGCTGAGACAGGGAGCTCCAGAGAGCTGGCTCAGCCTCTGCGGAGCGGGGAGATACTTTTGTTGGCTGGTTTTCAACAACAATGTTCTCAAGCATTTGTTTTGAGCACTTCATAATGCCACCTGCCAGCACTTATTTTATGGATGTTCCCTCAAAGCTTACTGAGAATTTGGACATATTTGGCTTTTTTAGCTTGCTTGCACTGGTTTTTATCCAAGGATGAACAGAGACTGAAAATATCTCAGCTGGCCTAAACCCAAGATAATTTCTCAGATTTACACTGCTCAACCCCATTGGGGTTTTGTGCAGAAAAATAAGCAAGAAAGTAAAGTAAACTACAAATCTTGGTTATTGAAAGGGTCCCAAACTTGCATATAGTCCCTTCACCTTCATCCAGTTAATCAATGSCTCTGCCAGAGAACAGCAGTGAGGAGGAGAGCTCTGAGGCTCACTTGAGAACAGAGATCGTATTTACCTTTGGGTTGTGCTTGGGTTGTTCTACCATACAGTAGAATTAAGAGAAAATGGAAAAATATCTATTTTGCTCCAATTCAATGCACCAAATATCTCTTGGGGAAAAAAAAACCCAAAAATGTTTTAAAGGATAGATGCACACCCAAACCACAAAAAACCTCAGTAGGGTGGTCTCATCCTTTTCAACTGGTGTATTTTCTCACAAGTTGTTTGTAAAAGTAAATCCACCACCAAGCACAACTGTGAGATCCCCAACAGCGTAGGGCATATTTTAAAAGGATAATTAGAGACAGTCCCTGAAAAGAGGTGAGTTTTACTGTGTGCAGTATCTCTTGACAGCTGAGATGACAGAGGTGTGATGGACAGGCGGTACCCAGCAAGCTGCAAGGGTTTCACAGCTCCGGATCAGCCAGGCTGTCTTCACCCTGCTCCAGCGTTCCTTTCCTATAAATGTCCTCGCTAATATTGTATATTTTTAAAAATCACATTTAAAAAAAAAATAACCAAACAGTACAAATAATTCCTCATCCAAGTGCTCCAGTGTGTGCTCCTAACCTGTCTGCAGCTTCCAAGCAAAACAGAGGTTGTTTGGGAAGCGGCTCACATCTGACGGCTGCTGCTCTCTCCTGCTTCCTCTGCGAGCGGATCTTGCTGCCACATGAGACATCTTGCTAAGGCAGAACATGTAAACATGTTCCAGATCCCTACTCATAAAAATGGATTTGGGGTGGAGGATTGTTAAAGCAAACCTGAAATTGGTTGATTGTCTCCTCTGACACTGGCAGGATCTCCCAGCGTATTCAGGCACTGCAGGTTTGTGGGGKGAGCTGCAGATGCCTCCATGGCTCAGGGCACAGGTTGAAATCTTTTCCCCAGGTCAGACTGATGGGTTAGGGGTGCTCCCAGGGCTACAAGTACACCTCCTGTGGCCACTCACCCTTTAGCTCAGACAAGGCACAACAGCCCTGCTCCATTTTTGCTCCKCTCCCTCTCCCTGGCTGGGTGCCGGCCTCTCTCCTGGCACCCAGATGTTTGATCCTCCCCACAGGTGCTCAAGGGGGCTGCAACCTGTTTCTATGCCTTCATTGGTTTTGACATCATTGCTACCACGGGAGAGGAGGCCAAGAACCCCAACACCTCCATCCCCTACGCCATCACAGCCTCGCTTGTCACGTGCCTGACAGCTTATGTGTCTGTAAGTAGTCCCTGCACAGGTGTGAATGTACATAAATRTGTATGGATGCATGTAAATTTATATATATATGTACCATGTGAGAACTTCTGGGTACCTGCACAGTGCCTGCCAAGGCTCCTCTCTGTTTGTCCCCAGGCTCCTGTCACCTGACAAGACCCCTCTGCCAGCTGCAGGGACATGGTGGCAGGCAGGTTTTTTTTGTCCCCATCCACAGCTATTTTTGCAMCCAGGAGAGAAGCAAAGAAGGAGCAGCAGCCCTGCAGCATCCTTTCTCCGCGTTTCTGGGAAAAGCAGCACTGCCTCTGCTGGAGATACGGGAGAGGATCCAAGTGAGGGGAAGGAGAGGCAGGGATGGCTGTGCGAGATTGCGCTGCTCTGCACCCCAATAAGAGCATGCCTGCGCTCAGAGATTTTCCTCGCAAAAGAGCAAAAATTAGTTATGAAGGAGAAAAAACACTGTTCTGATAATTTCAAAGAAACTCACCTCTCCTGCATGGGAGTGGGCTTCTCATGAAAACAAATTCTTTGACTCAAATAGGGCCAGAGTGTTGCTCCAAGCAATGCAATCTGGATTTGGCGTCTGCCCCAGCATTACTTTCCACACAGGGATGCAGCCAAAGTGAGTGYTACTAACCCTGCCAGTCCCACCAGCCTCACCAGTCCCACTTGACTCCTGCATCACCTCTGAACTGAGGTTCAAGCATCCCCTTCTTGACTTTGAGTAGCAGAGACCAAGACCCCACAGTTTTCTGGATTAACCACCCTAGAGCAAAGTGCAAGCAGATCTAATTCCAGCATTTTACATCCCCTCCACCCTGAGAATCTCCAGAACCCCCAGTGCTGATGCTGACAGCCCTGTTCTGCTCCTCTTGCCTTGCCAGGTGAGCATGATCCTCACACTGATGGTGCCCTATGATGCCATCGACACCGAGTCCCCACTGATGGAAATGTTCGTGGTCCATGGCTTCTATGCAGCCAAATTCATCGTTGCCATTGGGTCCGTGGCTGGCCTCACTGTCAGCTTGCTGGGCTCCCTCTTCCCAATGCCCAGAGTCATTTATGCCATGGCTGGTGATGGGCTGCTCTTCAGGTCAGTCATACCCACGCTGGCATTTATTTCTGGCCTCTTGGGATCTGAGGGGAAATTGTGCTGGGGGCTTTGGGGGTCCCACACTGTCACTGCAGGGAGCAATGGGCATGCACAGATAAGGTGGGTGCAGAATGGGGCACAAGCCAAAGCATTGTTCTGGGRAGAAAATATCAGGAGCAGTCTATCCTACAGTTTCTCATTTGGTGTTGTTACCTAGAGATTCTGATTGTGTAGGGGTGAGTATTTAATTCAAGAGCTACTTACAAAGGAGAGCAGTTTATATGGATAAAATCTGGGTACTTGTTTGCAGGTATCCGAGTGCTCATTGCAGAGCTAGGCAGACCCAGATCTAACTCCAAATTCAACTTCAGCAACATTGCCAGTCCCCACCTGGAATCAAAGTTCCAAAAACCAACAAGACCTGAAGGGATCCCTGAGACTGTCCCCTGCAACCAGGGAAGGGTTATTGCAACAAGGAACYTCTGTGATTTTAACTTTCTGTGATTTTAACTTTCTGTGATTGTTCTGTGCTCTAGGTTCTTGTCCCACGTCAGCTCTTACACAGAAACCCCTGTCGTGGCTTGTATCGTGTCCGGGTTCCTGGCAGCTCTGCTCTCCTTGCTGGTCAGCCTGAGGGACCTGATTGAGATGATGTCCATTGGCACCCTGCTCGCCTACACGCTGGTGTCCGTCTGCGTCCTGCTCCTCCGCTACCAGCCCGAGAGCGACATCGACGGCTTCGTCAAATTCCTCTCCGAGGAGCACACCAAGAAGAAGGAGGGCATCCTGGCTGACTGTGAGAAGGAAGCTTGCTCTCCTGGCAGCGAAGGAGAGGAGTTCTCTGGCCCACCGACCAACACGTGCGGGGCRAAAAATCTGCCGTCGCTGGGAGATAACGAGATGCTAATTGGGAAATCCGATAAATCCGCCTACAACGTAAATCACCCCAACTATGGCACCGTGGACATGACCTCAGGGATAGAGGCAGATGAGTCTGAGAACATCTATCTCATCAAGCTGAAGAAGCTGATTGGCCCTCGGTACTACACGATGCGGATCCACCTCGGGCTGCCGGGTAAAATGGATCGCCCGACGGCGGCCACTGGCCACACCGTCACCACCTGTGTGCTGCTGCTCTTTGTCCTCATGTTCATCTTCTGCTCCTTCATCATTTTTGGGTCAGACTACATCTCTGAGCAGAGCTGGTGGGCTGTCCTCCTGGTGGTGCTGATGGTCCTGCTCATCGCTGTGCTGGTGTTTGTGATCTTGCAGCAGCCAGAAAACCCCAAGAAGCTGCCCTACATGGCCCCGTGTCTGCCCTTCGTGCCTGCCTTCGCCATGCTGGTCAATATCTATCTCATGCTGAAGCTCTCCACTGTCACGTGGATCCGATTTGCTGTCTGGTGTTTTGTGGGTGAGTTCCAGGTTCATTTATTTTAATTTTTTCACTGGCACTCTTTTGGAAGGATGTTGATTATAACAGCTTCCCTAATTTGAGTGCATAGGCTGATGCCTGGGAAATGCCCAGGCCTTTGCATCTGCCCCTTGCCATCCTGAAGTTTTTAGAAATCTCATTTTATCCGGCCCCTGAACCACAGCTAAATGGAAAATTACACCTCCAGAAAACATCAGTTTCATGGAAGAAAATGACTCCATGCAAAGGTGACTATTTTGATGGCTTTTTTGATGCAAAGTAGGCGGGTTCTGGAAACTGCCTCACAGGCAGGTTTTGTACAGAAATCAGTTTGATTTCTTGTTCTGCCACCCACTTGAGCTTTTCAGCAGCCCACACCAGTATTCCAGCACTGCTTTTCCAAAGTCCAGAGCTGCCCAATCCTGGAAACCCTGGGAAAGTTAGATCTATAGACTATATCTCCTTTTAGTTCAAGCTCTTAATTTCTGGGTAGGGGCATCTTAGGACTAACAGACTCTGTTGTGGATCCTTTTTTCCCCAARTTTAGGCTTTCTCACACATAACCAGGAGTCTAGCATACCCACAGTACTTTACTTTGCAACCCACTTAATCCACAAACCCAAGAGAATAAAGCAGATCTCATAGCTCCTCCAAGCAGAGCCATTGGGCAGGGGCTGTCATCTGCATTTTTGGGCCAGAGAAGACATACTCAATGCTTTTTTGGTCCTTTAGGTCAATAGGTGAAGCTGCAAATCCAGGGAAAGCCCTTCTACCTGGAAGAAAAGATCACTCCAAAGCATCAATTTAATCTGCTGTGATCAAGCACTTTCCTCTGTGGGTACAACTAATACCTCTTGAGCTGCCAGCAGTGAGTCAATTAAACCACTGCCTTAAGTATGATGAGCTCCACCAGCCCATCCATGGCTGTTGGGGATGGGACATCCCATTGGTTTTTCTTGCAGAGATGTGAGGTTCTGGTGTAACCTCACATCAGTCCTCCATGGCTAATCCATGGCATACAGAGTCTGGATTTCTCTCTGCAGATGTCTGGGGTGCGTTAATCCCATGATCCACCAGAAATCAGGCCTCTGCATACATTTGAAAGCATTTGTGCAGAAAGGTGACATCAGGTAGGGCTAGTGGGTAATTTGGGTCCAACCCTCTCCCTCTTGCCCACCCAGGTCTGCTCATCTACTTTGGCTATGGGATGTGGAACAGCACGCTGGAGATCAGTGCCCGGGAGGAGGCCCTGCACCAAAGCACCTACCAGCGCTACGACGTGGACGTCGACCCCTTCTCCGTGGATGATGGCTTCTCCTTTGCCCCCGAGGGCGAGAGCTACCCAGCCTGGGGTCCTTCTGAGGACAAGAGCTTCTCGTACCAGCAAATGGCGGGCGCCAAGGAGAGCCATCGGACAAGTGGCAGGTCGAAAAGCAAAGGCCGGCACAAACCGCCATCGGATGCTCTGATCGCCAACGATGAGCTGGACTACTCACCTGAGTAGTGGGACAGGCGATGAGGAAGGGTCCCCGTGGCTCCCCCATCCTGCCCCATCCTCCCCAGGTCCTCCACCACCGCCCTGCTCACCTCTGGTACTCGGGACACACTCTGCAATTGCCGCTGACCCCGAACCAAAGCCGCCCGTGGCCCGTCCCAGCTCCACCAGTGGGGTCTGCTCTGGTGAACGCTGGCTGATCCCCCAGCACCGGCTGATCTCCCAGCACCAGCTGCACCAGCGAGGCAGCGGAGTGGGAGATGTGCCAAACCAGGAGGCTGTTGAGAGGTGGAAGGAGCTGCATGAGGGGACAAGTCAAATTGTCCCTGGGGAAAGTCCACCCGATGGCCGCAGCGGCAGGATGCCACTCTTAAATTTTTGGCACTTTCTTGGCATGTGTGGTTTTTTCCTTTGATCCACCTAGAAATGGTAGCTGAGGCAGAGGCACAGGGAGGTGGGTAGGTACAAAATGGAGATGGACACACTCTTCCCTGGGAGTAGCTCAGAGATGCATAGTTGGTTCCATCACACAGAGTTTTCATGGCCCGTTCTGGTGTATTGCACAGAGCAGTGCTTCCCCCATACCCATCCCCACAACCCAAACCCCAACACTGTTATTCAAAATTAGTCCATGTCTCAGTCCAACCTTTAAGTCCCAGCACAGCCCAACACCCCAAATCTGAGGCTGGGAGCCTGATCCCGTTCCTGGTCACAGTGAGGGCTGTGACCCATTCTTGGCTCAACCCTCTTTGTACAAATGGTCAGTGAGGACCACACATTCCTCTGAGCATCACCAGTCTGAGGTTGGGCACTGCCTCCACCCCCTTGTGTCTTTTACAAAAATGACTGTGCTGTTATTCCCTCATCGTGCTGGGCACCTTCCAGTGCTCACTCTGCCCTCAGTGCTCCAGACACCCATCCATGCCCTCACAGAACAGCAGCATCCATGGGTCAGCCACGTCTTGGCAGGGCTGGGCCATGGGTAGCAAGCAGAGAGGACTTGGTGGCTGAAATCTGACTCCCTACTGCCATCTGCACCTTGTACAATATTCTCTGGTTTTGACCTTGGCTTGGTGGGTGCTGTATGAAAAACACTGAAATGCTGCTCATTCCGTAAGTGTCCGTATTTCAGTCTGAAACCAAACAGAGCTGGTGGTTTGCGGGGCAGAGGTGGTCAGCAGGAGGATGTTAAAGCCCCTGAACATGGCCATGGCCCCCAGAAGTGCCATCAGACTCCCTGCTGCCTGTGTCCCCACAGAATCATCAGTCAGYAGTGATGGGGTTTGGTCAGTGAATATCAGCAGGTCCAGTTGTGGAGCCCATCATGTTTCATGTAAAACACTGTGGTGGAGGAACATTTTTTGAATAAACAGTAACCAAAACCCATCAGGAAGCAACTCCCATCCTCCCCCCAGCTGCTGAAGGCTGCAGATGGATCCATCCCAGGGGCTCCAGTGCAGCCCAGGCCAACCCCCCGTACCATGGGCTGCTGCTGGCATCCCAGGGGACAATTTAACATCAACAGAGGCAGGATTTCCAATATGGAAATATCCTTGTGGATATTAAGAACCATTAATACTTTGGTACACTGGATGAGGCTCAGGCTCCCAAAACACTCGCCTGGCACCCTCTGTGGGCAAGCAGGTGCAAAGGGTGCCTGGACCTGTGCCTATCACCATCACTCCTGGAATGCAAGAGCTTGATGGAGATGCTCTGCTTGGGGCTGCAAAAGTATCCATCCAGCTCCTGTCCCAAACAGTGGCAAACTACAGTCCTTTTCCCAGTGGAGAAGAACACCGAGTTCTGCGGATCTTGTCCTGGAGTGCTCCAGGCAAGCCAAGGGAAGTTTGGCTTCTGTAGCAGCTTCAGGGTGGGAGTGAAGATTTGGCTAAAGGACCTGTAAGCTTTGCTCTGGCATTGACTCCTGCTGCCCACCTCTACCACGCTTCTACAAGGAGAAATCCTGAGGGTGTCCCACTGAAAAGCTGTTGCAATGTGCACTACTCACAGGCCAGTTCAGGAAACCTCTGCAGCAGCACTGAGCTCCTCTTGTGACGGTCACTGCCCACCCATGCTTGGCTGCTCTCGTCCTTGATGCCTTAGAAGTACCCAAGAGAGATGGCACCTCGCAGGTCTGGCTGTGTTCTTTCAGGGAGAAAGATTGATGCTATTTTCCTACCAGCTCTTGTACTATACCATATCCAAGGTAGTAGTTTTCGTCCTGCTTCCACACGGTATTTGGGCATCTGCTGAGCCACAAACTCATGCCCAAGCACCCTGTTGGGTCAGAGCTTGTTCTTCTTGCAGCCTTAATCTCTTGCTACAGAGTGGTTCCCAGTACCAGTGTCTGTCGTCACGTCTGCTCGAGTCACGCCGTATAATTTGACAAGGGCTTGACCCCTTGCTCTTTGGTGTCTGTAGGAACTTCTCCATTGGATCTGAGCAGCCTTTTGGCTGCCCCCATCCCCAGTCACCCATCCTCCTTCCCGGGGAAGATGGCTGTGGCCTATCCTGGGACCACCAGGGAACAGCATTTGATGCCACCGCGGCACGGTCAGATGTGGATGGGCTGCTGCCAGCCCTTGCCGTGCTGGGGGTGGGAGCTGTACCACAACCTACCCAACAGAGCTGTTTAAGGAGAAGGGGGCCAAGCCACAGGTCTTGGGGCTTTGCCAGTGGCCAAAGGCTGGGCTTACAGGATCCCTGCTCCCAGTTCTGGGTGGCAGCTCCTGGGAGATGTGTGGGTTCCACCTCTGGCAACTCATGTGCTGTCTCTTGTAGCAGCATTGGGCTCTTCAGTGGGCACSAGCAAAGGCTGAGAAGGCAAAATGTCCAGGTGTGTCCATCACCTCTGGGCRCTGCTGGCCAGGGGGCTGGGAAGAGGTGCAAGTGCTTATTTTGCTGTAACCCCAACTCCAGCCTTTCTCCTGGGTGCCCTGAGGGAGGTTCTCACATCCCTGAGCTGTCAGGAGGATGTGGCAGAGCGGGACCATCCTGCTCCCATTTCTGGTGAGAGGCACAAAGCCCCTCCGTGCCTGCCTGCCCTCCACGGGGCACACACCCTGAGGGGCCAAATGCATGGTACAGATGGAGCATAAATACCTCAGACCTTCCAGGCTGGCTCTGTAAGATCTCAGCCCCTCTGCAAATTCACTCCACATGGTCACCACCCCTCGGTCCAGCACTCCAGCATCCTCCACATGGCAGCGAAATCACACCCCAGCAACGTGGGATGTTGTAAATCCAGCTTGTAAATGACCTTCACTTCGTTTTGTTCAGTCTTTCTGATGTATATCTTGCTTTTTTTTTTTTTTTTGCAGGTGGTACTTTCTGGTGTAACAGTTCTCTGCAGTTCTGGTATGAAGTTGGTGTATTTGTTAAAAGCAGTTTGTTCTATCCATTTTTTTTTGTGGTTTCCAGAAGCCCATTGGTGCATTGTACAATGGGGTCTTGTAGTGTGTCATGAGAAAGAAAAAAAATATGCAGGTATGTTATGGAGTGATTTTTATTTTCAAATGACTGTGTTGTTGACAACTATACATATAATATATATATATAATCGAGATACTAAGAAAAAAAAAATCTAAATTTACCAAAATCTGTATATTTTAATAAATGCATAAAGCTTTATTGTGTGCCTTTACATTTAAAAATCAAAGAGAAACTAAGGGATTTGTAAAGAAAGCCAGAGACAAATGTGTCTTAGAATTAGTTTCCATAATAATGTAAATCTTTTAAATGAAAGACTAAACCAAAAAGTAATAATAAAAAAAATTCCCATGTAAATTTTGTTTAGCCAATCAGTACCTGAAGTTCTGCTATCTTTTCAGTGCTAAATTGGAGCTAGAGATTAACAAAATCTTGCTTTAAGYGATTCAAAAATTCCATTTTAGAGGATCCATTTCAGTGGGCTGACTTTGTTATTTGCTTGTAGTGTTGTGAGAGAAAATGGTTATCTGTTTACACAATAAAAAAAGAAGAAAAAAAAAAAAAAAAAGAAGGAAAAACCTAAAGCCAATGACCACAGGTTGACTATTGCAGTGCAAAGGCCTGGGGTGCACCAATCTGCTGGCACTCACCTTTCCCTGGAGGAGCTGAGGTGTCACAGCCCTGTCCCCTCCCTGCATGGGCAGCAGGGCTGTGGGGAGGCAGACAGAGCTGCCTGTCCCCTTTGGGGTGCTCAGGGCCACCAGTGTGCTCCCAAGGGCTCCTTCCTGCTGTCCCTGTTATCTGGGGAGTGGGGAGCCTGYCAGGTGCTCTCCCCATCATGGGCATGGGATGAGGAGCTCCAGCTGGTCGTGGTGGAGCTGCAGAGAGCTCTGCTGGGCATCAGGGACCTCCACACTGGGGTGACCACCATGGATCACGGCCACCACTCCACTTGGTGCTAGGAATGGTGTGGAGCAGATTTTTCTATTCAGGAGAATTATATTTGATCCTATTTTGAGGCTTTGGGTCAGCAAATGAGCACTAAAAGCCTTCAT
Organism: Cardinalis cardinalis; assembly: GCA_014549065.1. Lineage (NCBI taxonomy): Eukaryota > Metazoa > Chordata > Aves > Passeriformes > Cardinalidae > Cardinalis > Cardinalis cardinalis. The sequence continues at coordinate 193,942 of JACDOX010000079.1, read as the reverse complement.
GAGCCAACAGTGCTGTGGCCAATCCAGACCAAGAGAGCCCCATAGGGGAGCGAGGTGTTTTGGGCAGGCACAAAGCAGGTGTTTCAGCTTTGATCCTTTAAAAACTAGAAAAGTTTAATGTTCTTTGTGCTTGCTCAGAACCCTTCCCCTCTGTGCCAGCACTAATTCCCCATCACATTCCTGGCCCCATTCCTAGTACCCCATGGTTGTAGATGTGCATTTCCCCTGCAGCTGCTGCAGGGTTGCTGCTTTGTTTGGTTTTTAATTTCCTTCCCTGGAATAAAACTTCTTCCTTCCTCTGAGCAGCATTCCCAGRGCCTTTCAAGAGTTGGGTTTGGGGTCGGATGCTGGTAACCTGTGGCTGTGGGCAGAGCACACAGAGCCCCAGCACCATCCCCTGCCAAGGGTCCCCAGCACCACGAGCATGAGGATTGCAGAAGGGTGAGATTGGAAGGGACCAGGTGCGTCCTAACGGGATGGGCAGAAAAAAAAATCCCCTAAGCGCTGCCGGGCAGGGCTCATGCACCTCCCACAGCACCAAAACCCTCCCCCGGGCATCCGACCCAGGTGTTCCTGTGCTTTTCCCTCCCGGCTTGCTCAGGGCTGTCTGCAGGCAGCATTCCATGGGATCCCTGCTCCGAGGCGTCCCCCGCCGCAGTCGGTCCCGGGGTTAGGAGGGTGAACCCGCGGGCACAATCCACAATCCCCGGGCAGCCTGCACAAGCTGGCACGTCTGTGCCCCCCTCCGCCCGGGGCACCCGCACATCAATGGCAGCACTGACAGCGTCCTCGGGCTGTACAAGAACCGCCTGTGCCCGGCCTGTGATGTCATGGGCACAAGTGTCCTGCCACCGCCCGCCGCCCGCCCTGGGGACATTGCACAGCGATGCGCAGCTCGCACAACAGAGCCGCCTTCAAGGCTGCTCGGTGTGAAAGGCAGATGCTCGGGCTGCTGCCCATCCCCGGGCCAGGCAGGCAAAGGGTCCCTGCGGAGCGCAGCCAGCCTCCCTCTGGCGCCTTTTAAATGCTCCTGCTTCCCACGTGGAGGTGGGGAGGTGGGAGCTGCAGCACCCTTGCCCATGTCTGCACCACTCTGTTTGGTTTCTCCAGCCGAAGCAGACCAAGGACAGTCCAGAATGCACGAGGCTTGACTGACAGCCCTGTTTTCCCATTATTCATCATCCCAAAAAACTTGGTTGCCCAGACCCTTCTCCTCCTCCTGCTGCCTCTCCACTGGGGCTCTCCTCTTGCCCATRTCTGAGCAGCAGCTATTCCTCTTTTCCTTCTCTTGCCTTACACAAATTGTTTGAACTGAGTTAACATCTCTGGGAACAGATGGGATTTTGTACCAGTGTAATTAAATTGCTACAGCCTCTGGTAAGGACAGAGTTAGATCTTGATCCTACACAGTTTTGATCAGAGCAATGACCCCAGATCGGGCCCCTACTTTAGCTGAGAGCACTTTCCACAACRTGTGGTCTCAACTTCATGGTGCTCGGGGTCATCTCCACCACTTCAGGGGCTTTCTAATTCTTCCCAATATAAAGAAACCCACTAGTGGGTACAACTGGTACAAACTGCTACTGGGAGCATTGAAAGAACCAAAGGATAAGATAACAGACAGTCCCATGCAGGAAGATTACTCATATTTTAAATACTCTTCATTTAATGCCACAGCAGAGCAGTTCTTCATCCTGAACTGCTATAAAAAAAAAGAAAATCTTCAAAATCATTGGCAATCACTGTCATGGAAAAACTGGCTATGGAAACACACAGGAAGGAAGGAAAAAAAAAAGTAGTCAGGGGTTGCAGGTACTCTGTTATTTATTGTACAGTATTTCACTGAAAGTACAAAGGCATCATCAGTACTCACCAGAATTGTATTGTAACAGGTACATTATACTGCATGTTAAAATGTGCTGCTTTAATAACGAGGCAAGATGGAACACAAACTTAGAGAAAAAAAGAAAGGAGTTTAAAAAAATGTAAAAATACATTTTTTTAGTAACTAACCTGTACAAAAGAAAAACAAAAAAAAACCCAACAAAAAGAAACTGAACCAGAGGGCAGGGATTAGAGCCCCCAAAGTCATTTATAACTATTTAAAAAGGCACTGTTATCTACCATGTCATTAGGACCTTTGGGCTCTGTTTCCTTCATACTGATGACTGTGGGGGTGGGGAAATACTGTTACTAAAATGATCGGACTCGTACAAAAGTATTTACAGAGAAAGGCAGAAAAATCCCCTCCTCTTGTTCCAAAAGAGAAACATTTGCCCGGTGGGAGAGGACAGCCTTTCTCCGTATCCTCTCTCCCCAGCCGTGCCAGACCCGTGACCTTCAGTGGGGGAAATCAAACAGTGAGGATGGGGGAGAAGCTGTCAGAGTCCTCCTAACAATGGGAAAGTGTCTCTCTCTTTTCTGTTCTATTGCTTTAAACTCTCCCACAATCAGGGGAGCTGGAAGATAAACTAAAATCCCTAAACCCCACGCCACACCCCCAAACCATCCTGGCTGCAAGAAGATGGGGCAGGCGGTCGGGACAAAACGGTGCGGACCAAGAGGTAGGGCTGGCTGGAGCTGTCTTTCTAGAGAAAGGGGGGGAAGAGACGGGGACAATAATGCTTCAAACTACCAGACATTTGTGCTGCTTTTCTAAATCTCCCCCTGGGAGCCTGACAGCGCGTCAGCAGAAGCAAACCCAGGGCGCACGAACCCACCAGCCAAAGCATCCGACGGCAGCCGTGGGGCGTCCCCGCGGTGTCTACACGTGAGCGCTCTTGGCGTGGGTGGGCGAGCTGGAGCCCGAGCCGTAGTAGAAGCGGTTCTCGCCGAAGGTCTGCGCRTCCCCCGAGCAGCAGACGATGACACAGCCGCCGAAGAGGCAGAGGGCAGAGCCGATCCAGCCCGTGTAGAGCGAGTAGCCGAAGCTCATGATGGTGGTCTCGCGGTGCGCGCACACCGGGAACCAGATGGTGGCCACCACGCCACACATGGCTGGGGACAGGGGGGAAGGACAGCGTTAGCGTTCTGAGTTGGAGTGGGGAACGGGGCATAGAGAGGAAACCATCCCTGCTCCCTTCCAGTCCCACAGTGGGATCCAGAAGCAGCAGCATCAGGRCTGGGTCCAGGAGATCTCCAAGCAGGAGGCAACATGGGAGACTCAGGAGTGAGAGATGGAGAGAGAACAGCCATTGCTCTCGGGCACCAGCAAGAAGGAAAAACAACTGCTGCCTGACACAATATAAYGTATTTATTAGAAGGGAAACAGATTTGTTCCCTAGAAATATCTTTGAGAGGGAAAAATGAGAGTTGTCTCTTAAACTGATGTGCTGGATAACTGAAGAATTAGGAATAGATTAGAAATTAAGAGGCCATGAAAACCATATGGATCAGCAAGAGAATAAAGTCTGTGGACCTGTGGGAACTGGTTTAAATCCCTATTTCCACATGGACTCACATGCTGTGTCCTCAGSCCATGGCCCTCCTCATCATTGCTTTACTGAGTGGTCACATAAACCTCACCAAAATCTCCAAGAACTCTAACACAGAGTTTGGTTTATAAAATACAAGCAGAAAATGAGCAGGGACAAAATAAGCAGCAGTTAGGCACTGCTGGGGTTTTTTCATGGAAAGGGAAATGTCTTGCAGCTCTGGAAAACAGATTCAACTTCCCAGTGGAAAATTTCTATCAAGCGATGGGGACAAACCCAGCAAGGCTCTCCAGACATTTACTGAACTGAATAAAAGTGGGACCTGAGGAGTCTGCAGAAGCRAAAATGGGATCCCACCTAGGGACTACAGCGGGTCAAAAAACGACTACAGGCTTCACCTTTTACTTGATATTCCATAGGGAGTTTTTCCACAAAAAGYCAGAGGCAGCTGCAGTGGTGCTGTGAGGTGGCATGTCAGGGAGACAGTCCCCACAGAGTCCCCACATGCACCGAGGGCAACGGGAGTTGATGGTGTTAATCACCTCCCAGGAGCAGGTCCTAAAACAATACTCCTTGATGGCCTGCACATCTGAGAAGAATTAATCTGTCAATATTTACTTGCCTCCGGGACAAGCTGTGCAGGACTCCATCCTTGTGGCTATCAGRGAATCAGAGCAAAACAATAACAGGACCATGGCAGCATTACAGATTTCCACCGACCGTGTTAAAAGGTATCTGGAGGCAGTGTCAGAAAGTTAAGGTTGCAAGAGGGAAAAAGAAAGGGGTGAGAGTAAAAATAAAATTGTTTAGTTAAAGAAGAGAACAAACCRTAGCTCCTGGCCGGTACAGCAAAAAACCCATCCCCAAAGCTGCAGTTATTGTGAGAGAAAATATTTTCTTATGGAAAAGAGAAGAACATTTGAAGGATGCTTATAAAGCCAGAAATAATTTTGGGCCTCCTCAAAGGAAGGGCCCCGCAGCTTTGGAAGGAATTTTGGAGAAGGCAGGGAGGGAAGAAGAGCATTTCTCCTGTGTGTGGAGTGGTCCCGCAAACAGCTCATGAATCTCCAAGGCTTTAAAACAAAAATGTATCGGTTGGGAATCCACAAAGCATTCTAATGGGCTCTGGGAACAAAGCTGCTTTGTTGTCCGAAAAAACACAATCATCTTTTCTTTCTCTGTCAGCAGTAAATATATATATATATATATTTGTCTATAGACTATAAGAGCCTTATCTCTCCAGACCCTCCCCCACAAGACAGGACTGAAGAAAACACTTGCACTGGGCTGAGAAGAGCTCTCAGGGATGCTCACACAATGGCATCTCTTGTGCATGTGGCTCCACTACATGTAAAACCACCTTATTTTAATGCTGACAATAGCAGAAAGCTGTGAAACACAAGCCAAGGACTTTGCATGGGTTCACTTGACCTCTCTGTCCTCAGAGGCTGCCAGCTGCCAGTGACCCTGCTGCTGAGCAAGAGGAATGCCCTGGAACAGGACTGGGCTTCATCGCCCTGCATAGATTAGGTTGGGCTGTAAATCCTCCGAGGAGGTGGGAAAAGGACACTCAGCAATTGCAATCTCTCTGTGGGCTCAGATTTAATTCTGGTTGTACCACAGGGAGAGGCTGAAAAAAAAAAAGGTGATTTGACAAGAAACCCAAAGAGATTGGAAMAGGAGTTTCAGGGCAAGTTTCAAGTTCTAAAATGGCTGCCCACGTGGAAAAGATAGATGCTATCCCTTCTCTTGTGCTAATGTCAGGACACYTTCTGCCTCTCTCTAAACAAAAAATCCTCAAACTGTAGAGCTGCTGTAGCCAATATAGTCCAGCAGAAAAATAAAAGAAGGTCTGCAAAGAGAAGGAATATTTTATATTAGAGCAACCAATTTAGTTGGGAAAGCAGGCCTGTTTTGGGACGCACGTGGAAATCCTGCCTGCTTTTTGCAGCTGGAGTAGGCAATCTTGTAAAAGCCACTGCCTCTACCCAAAAAAWCCTCTCAGGACTGCATGGCATGAATGTCCTTGCTCCATCAGATTGCTGTGAATCCACACGGATGCATCCCAGCTCCCAGTGTTCCAAAGTCTTTTTTAACTGTGTTTGCAGCAGCTCAGTCTGCCGAGCTGAAGCCCTCAATACTCAGCGTTGGAGATGTGTTGGAGTCAGAAGGACGTGCACAGAGACAAGAAGCACAGAAGGTGCTTGGGGAGCTGGGAGAGAGGGAACAGGATTGCTCCAACTCAAGGGACAGTGAGTCCCTGCCAAATTCCTTAACAGTAAGTTAAAGGCTTTTTGCAGAAGAAAGAATACTTTTATTTCACATCTAAATTTAACTATTCCGAATTGCTGACTCAAAGTCACACAGATTCTCTTTCARAGCATTTAGTTGAAAAAAATAGATACTATATTTTTTCTGTGTTCAAGGCAATCTTTTTATCTATGGTTTCACAAGTAAGCCTCATGCAGTCTTCAGAAAAACTCATTAACATCCTTTATTTAGTACACAATGGCTTCTTTTGTAGTAGCAATTYCCACTAACATATATTTAATCTATTTTCCAATGTCTGACTCCTTCTCCTCCATTGGGAAAATGCCCCCTTGGTTACCAGCAAGGGGTGCTCCAAATTAGTATCAACAACATGGGCTGAGCCAGGGTGTTTCCATCAACACCAACGTGTGAAATGTTTTCATACCAGCCCAGAGCAAACCTCTGCTGACAGTTGTTTTCAGCCATAAATCAATTCTCTCAGTCAGATAGGATCAAACAAAGCCATAAACACATCAGCAGCAGAATAGCAGGGCGTGCACACAGGTCGCACTCTGGCAGCCTGTGATTATCAGTGGACAGAAAAATCAATGGAATATCTGAGCCCATTGTTTTCCTGGCAACTTTTCAGCTTTTTATATATATTTTTTTTTTTCTTTTTGGCTCTGAGCTGTGTTTCAGTCCCTGTTTTCCCTTATATCAAATCTCAGTGACAAACTGCCATCCCTTCCCTGAGCAGCAAGTGAAGTTTGCTTTGGGGCCAGCTCCCCTGTTTGCAACCCCACTCCCTATTTCTGCTGCATTAGGGAGTGTTTTGGGGGCCATTTTCTTTTAACCAGAGCTCTGGGTGTTGCTTTCCCCTAAGAGGAAAAGTCTGGAACCTGTGAGGTTGTGGAAACCATGAGTGAGAGTTCAGTGGCTGGAGGGTGAATAAAAACAGTCCAGGGCATGTTACTTCTAGAATATAATGGATTTTAACTCAGCATTGTATCTTTCAGAGCCTGATCCATGCTTGTTAAATGCTCTGGAATGGTGACACCTCATCTTGCAGCTAACAGATCATTAATCAGCTTAAATAATGTCAAAGTCCTAAACTCTGTGCATTATTCTTCTTCCAAAGGGACTGTCTTGCTGATGAGCCTGGAAAAAAATGGGCTTTGTAAATATAAATGTGGGTTGGTTTGCTCTTTCTTTTTTTTTTTTTTTTTAAAGTAACCTAGGAGCAAAAGAAGCTTATTTATTCTTCATTTGTGGTCTGACAAAAAGAGCATTATTGTAATTGTGACTAAAACATTGCGACCAAGCTGCTGATCCCAGCCCAGATYATTCAGGACATCAGTGACACCAGTAAATCATTCACCTGTAGGTGCTTCAGAGCTCACAGTGGTGAAAATCAATAAGATGTGGTCCAAATCTGATCCGAAGATCATTTGTCTGCCAATGTCTCTGTGACACAAATGTGAAGATGTCATCTCTCACACTTCCTTTCCTCACAGGATCTACCTAGTTGGAAAACTGTGTTCTGAGGCAAAGGGYAACCTGGTTTGTGGAGCACCACAACTCCCATCTTCCCCTCACACCTGCTCTCCTCCCTGGTGTCCCACTGCAGCGTGACTGGGGTGGGATAGTGGCACACCAGACACCAAACCCTGGTGGGACACTGCAGCATAAAGGATTTCACTTGTTCTAACACAGTGATACCCAACACTGTCACTGCAATTTGTCGTCTCTGAGCTGGTCCTGTCATCTTTCTGCCCTTTGGGATTTTCAGGGACAGTCCTCCTGCCTCCACACCTGCAGCCATGCAAGCAGGGCTGACCTGCAGCACAGCTCTCCTCAACTGGAACAAAAATCTTGTGGCTTTTGTGGCAAAGTGCAGCTCTGCTGGGCAGGGCAAATCCACCAGAGCAGRCTACTCTGGCACTAAACTTTCATTCACAGGCAGAAAACCTCCACCTTCTCTTTCACTTCTCCAAGCTCAAATACGTGACTCAAGGTTCCAGGGCAGGGATGAAAATCCAACATGGCTGTTCATGATTGGGATGTCCTAGACCCACCCTRTAAAGCTGATGTTAGGACTTCCAGCTGTGCTCTTAAACTCCACAGGCACCAATAGGGCCCCTYGGACTCAATCCCTCAGATTTGGGATGTATGGATTTGTGCTAACCACAAGGTGATGGAGGAGGGCTGATCTGCATGGAAGGAGCATCCAGAGGACAGCCCTTCTGAGCGTGCTGCTATATTCAGTGCCCACTTGAAAAAAAAGAAGGAGAAGAAGAAGAAAGAAGACGGGCATGATGTCAGTGCTGGCTGCCAGCGAGCAGCAGAGCCACACAAAGAGGTCACTTTGCCTCTCCCCTCCTCCTCTCCACAGACGGGTGCAAACAAGGCCCCRCAGGCTGGTGCTGAGATGACGAGGCCTCAAGAACATGCAGGTGTTGCATGGGGGACAATGAGCTCCACAGTCTGTGCTGCTCAAAACAATCTCCTCCACAAGCACCAAGGACRGGAAGAAATTCCCAGGGGAGCTTGGAGGCCAAGGGCGAGGCGGGCCAGAGGGGGCTGGGAGGCACAGAGGGCATGCCAGTCCTCTCCCCGTGCCAGTGCCATCTCTCCTCCCGTGTCTGTGCCACCTCAGAGGGCATGCCAGATCTCTCCCCGTGCCAGTGCCATCCCTCCTCCCGTGTCTGTGCCCTCTCCATGCTCTGTGCCACCTCAGAGGGCATGCCAGTCCTCTCCCCGTGCCAGTGCCATCCCTCCTCCCATGTCTGTGCCACCTCTATGCTCCTTCCCCTGTGGGTGCCGCAGGACCAGCCCCATTCAGTAAGGGCTTCCCCTACTGCATGCCTCAGCTTACTTTCCCTAGATGTCCAGGGAAAATTTGGAGGCTCTGCCTTCCCTTCTAAGTAACTTGGAAGTTTGAATCATTTCCCAAAAAATCACTTCCACAGTGAACCAGGATGATCCATGCCTGCAGGCACTGCCCCTGTGCAATGGCCCTGAGGAGAAGCCGTGCCTGAGGACTCCATGAGGGAAAGGCAGAGGGATTCACAGAGGCAAAGACAGAGGGATTCCCTCTAACTCTGCTTCATCCCTACCTCCTATCCTTGTCCTCCCACTCCTGTCCCTGCCTTTTGCCCACCCACAGGCTGGAGAGCTCCAGGCCAGCCCAGCACAAACCCTTCCAGGAGAACAGGCCCCACCAGCCCGCAGGGGATGGCTGCAGCCCCCAGCCTGGCAGGTGCCTTACCCAGGAGGATGATGAGGATCCCTCCCAGCTGGGAGCGCCGGTACTTGGCTGCCCCGGGCTCGTGGCCCATGCGGATGCAGGGCAGCACCGTGATCAGCAGGAAGATGGCGGGCAGGCCCAGGACGGAGGCGGCGATCATCAGCGCTCGGCACGCTTGGACATACCCTGCAGCAAGGCAAGGGAGCAGGATTCTGTTATTTGGCACTAGAAAAGGAGACTTTGGAGGAAAGCTCCCGTTTGGTTAGAGCCCAAGACGTGCRTGGAGTATGGGAAATGGGTTCATGCCTGTGTAAACAGTAAATGTTCACCAGGCACAGGGCAGTGAGGCTGCAGTGCAGTGGGGACTGCATGGACACAGGATGTGCAGGCTCACAGTTTCCCAACAAACAAACAGCACTGCCTGGAAAACACAAGCTCTTCCCAGAGAGACACTGAGAAATCATGGAGCTGGAAAATACAGGAAGGGAAAGTAGGAGAAACTTTCTTTAGGGAGGAGTTTCCCTATATCTTTCCATGGTGACAGTTTGATCAAAGAACAAGATTTCAAAATCTTCAAAATTAAATAATTTTTTAAAGTAATTTAAAGCCTCAAAGACTCTCCCATCATTCAGAGGGCTAGACCCACTACTGACACTGCAGGTCCATGGGATGCTGCTAGCAGCTGCCCCAAGGCAATGAGCACTGTTGACTTGGGAGGAGGAGGAGGAGGAGGAGGAGGAGGAGGGGGGACACTCCTCACCCACAGCCACACCTCAGCACGGCGCCCCAGGAGCTCCCATTCCTCCCTTACCTGTCCCTGAGCACGAGGCAACAGGAAAAAAAAGGACCAGGGACTGTGGGGGTGCTGGGCAGGACCATGACATTTCTCCACTCTGGAAGGGTCTATGTATCATAATATATGATTTTAAAATATTTATATACGTATACCTAAATTTTAAAATATATAATTTATATGTAATRTATATATACTATACAAAAATTGCATATAAGTAAATTATACCAGGTCATTATTAGCACGGAAAAGGATAAATGTTAGATTTGCCCCAGTGCCTGGTGACCTCCCCCATTTTCCTGGACAGTCTCAGCACAGTGAGTGTGCTGGCTCTCTGTCCCCTCTTACTAACAAGAAGAAGCAGACAGATGCAGACTTGGAATTCCAAGATGCTTCAACCAATGCCAGTGAAGAGGGGCCTTGAGCACATCCCACTGACATACAGGTATAACACCAGGAATGAGGATTTTACTGTTTCTGGAAATGCAGAACTTGCGTATTGTGTATTGAACCGTGTGTATTGAATATTTCCTTAATTTTTTTCAAGGGGAAACTTTAAAAAAAAATTGTTACCTGAGGAGTTCAGGGCATAAAAACAGACCCTAAACAAAGGAGATGGCTGTACCCAATGTGGATTCTGYGCAACCAATCCAAAGTAAATGAGAATAAAACCAATTCATTTTAAAGACTTGACTCAGACAAGGAAAGGCTCTAAATATATTTCAGCTATAGGGCACACCAGGATAAATTKCCCTTTCATGTCAAGCCATGGGTCTCAAATAGGCTACAAGCAGAAACATCTTGGTTTGTGAATTGCCTCTGCTTGAGGGAAGCTTTGCTGCAAGACCCATTCACTTATTTATTCAGTTGCATTCACTAATGTTTCTTTGGGGCAAAACCTTCCTCTGTGTTCTCTGCTGGATCAGATTTAACAACAGTAGCAGTAGGAAGGCAAACTTACTAAAACAAAAGTACACACAGAGAAGGGGAGAATGAGAGACTCAACATTCCTAAGCATTGTGTGTCCCAGATCAAGCTCTGCAATGGAGAGAAGTTCAGGAATTATCTTTTTAACCTCTTGTAAAATTATTTTCGCRACAATTTAAACCAGCAAACAAGGAAACATGAAAGAAAATTATAAGGAGTGGTCATTTCTGCCCTGTGAGCTTTGAGAGAGGCACCTTTGAYATGGCAACCTAAAACACAGCAGAATGAAGTGCTACAGAGTGAACAGTGGTTGAATCTGGCAAGCTCACAAACTAAACTYACAGGGACCAGACCTCACAAGACTTTGGCAGGTTTAATTATCCCAAAAGATGTATTAATGCTGATTAAACACCTTGCTTGATTTTTGCTTTTCAGTAATCTAGGTGAAAGTTAGTATATCATTAAAAATATCAAGTTAAATGTAGTTACATCCGTTTGCTGTGTAAAAGTTCTGTCTTGCCTCAGAATCTGTGGGAAGCAGAAGACCATCAAGACTAATGATGATCTTCTGAAAGATTAAAAGCCATAGCAGCATTAATAATGGATGCTGAAAGATTCATTATGTTCCAAACCAATTTWAGGAATCAAACCTTAACATTTGTARTAGTTCACCATCCCCTTGAAGTGCTCTATTACAGCTCAGTGTGCTCTGTATGTTTTGCAGTGCAATCCAGAGACAAAGGAGCAGTGAGATTTTACCAAGAGCGATGATTAAACATTAACTGGATTTTAGCAGCCACAGAAAACACGAGACCTGGCTACGATTAAAACCAGGTGTAAATCAATGAGAATCGTGTTAAGAGCTATCATTCAATTTCTTCAGCATTTGAAGGACCATGACCTGTGCTGAGGAAGCTGGAGGAGCCTCCCCATCACCTYCTGTGGCAGCAGCACCTGTGCTGCTCTGGGCAAGGCTTCAGCCTCCCTCGGGGTGGGGAGGGAGGATGGGGCACACTCACCCGGCAGTATGAGGATGTCCACGAGGGGCTTGCAGTGGTAGAGACCTGTTGCCATGACRCAGTCTGCCCACAGCCCCTTGGATCCCAGCTCGTCCATTTTCCTGCAGGTGGTGATGGTGTAGCCGCAAGTCACCACCCAGTCGTTGGTGGCCGTGGCCACAACCACGCCGATCCAGCCCACGAAGCTGCAGACAAATCCAGCCAGGTGCAGGCAGGTGGCCACCATCTCCGTCCTGCGCTGGGGACAGTGACAGGACAGAGCCCACGGGGGTCAGCGGAGCCGCCCGGCGAGGTCGCGGCTGCTGCAGCGGCAGGATGGGATGGGCAGGAGCAGGTCCCTGGTCGGGCTCTGCTGCAAACACCCGGCTGCCTCTGCCCAGCTCCCTCCCTGGGAGGGGTCAGAGCTGCCTCCAGCCCCACGGCGCAGGGGAGGAGCGAGGGGGGAGCCCCAACTTCTGCCAGAGCACCCGGAGCGTCCGAGGGGAAGGAGGATGCGCGGAGGAGGAGATGCACGATCGCACCCAAGCGTGCTTGARAAACGAGCCGGAGGGGTTTGTTCAAATGCAAAATAACAGCCCGACCATTCGAAATTTAGCAGAGAGGGAGAAAAATTGAGGCAGTGTTTGCCAGCAAACTTTAATAGTCGCGCTGGTACATCCTCGTGGGAAGGTAAGGGGAGAAATGTGGTGGACAGAGTTACTCAAGAGGTGGAATTGATCGTCTCATCAATGCCATCAGCACAGCTGCAGCAAAGGGACAAAATGAGTCTTGAGTCTTTCCTGATGTTTCCAGGAACTGTAAAAAGTAAAAGACCCACCGCTGCTTTCTCTGCTGTGCCTGGGCTTTCAGAACTATTAGCTAACACTCACCAAGTATTAAATACGTGTTAACAGCGCCATAGTCCCACTTCTGAATCCTTAAATTAAAAAGAGCAGCTTTTAACTCAGACTTTTAGTCCAAGTAAACTTACTATATGAATTTTAGCACATTTGATAAAACAGGAGCAGCCAACTTCAAAATGCCAGCGGTGGAGAAACTTCACATCTTCCCGTTCTGCATCAGGAGAAGCAGGCAGGCAAGGCATTTTCCTAGCTTCGCTCTGTATTTTCACAGCACATATGCATGTTCTCGCGTGCCAACACATCCTTAAGGATATTTCGTGGCTGTGTGTCCTCCAGCGCCGCTGGTTTTGGGACGGGAGGGTTGGAACCAGGCGGATGCTGCATGCCTGGAGAGACCACTAGCGGAGAGCTGCCTGCGGTGCACGGGCAGGGAACGGGGACAAGAAAGCGACACAACAATGAATTCCATTCACTCCTAGAGCTGTCAGCGAGAAACAAMTACGGGAAACGCCACTCCGAGTTTAAAGTGCTAGGAATTAAATAKATCCCGCTCCTCATCCAAGGGTGTTTTTTGCCGTTCTTTTACAACTAAGAAGAAAAACACGAACRAGAGCATCCTGACTGTCATTTGTCACCTGCTCCTTAGATCCAAAATTCAAGGACATGAGGTCACAGCTTTCTGTCAAAGCTTCATCTGAACACTGGAGCACTACCAGTAGAGTTGAAAGCTCTTTTTCAAGAGAAGCTTTTATAATAAACATAAATTTAATTGTTTTCACATTTGTTTTATATTGTTGATTATTCCTTGGGTTGTTTCTATTCCTTGGGTTATGGTATTTCTGTGAAGCCAAGATGCCAGCTGGCCTTCCATGAAATTTCCTGATGTGATTCCACCTTCCTGCATGGCCTATCCTTCTACTGCACCCACCTCAGGTGGAGTGTGCTGTTACTGATACCCAAACACAAATTCATGTTGTCTAGGGTTCAATTCTAGATGCATTTAATCTTCCCCTAAAAAACATTCCTTCTTATTTATTATTCAGGAGATAAACTTGTAATCTCTTGGGTGAAAGTGGTGTTGTTCCACTTCTTGGACTGAGCAGTTGCATTGGACAGACCCACRTGTCACCTCCTGAATTCAAAGGGAGATGAGAGATTTCACCCCAAAGCTGAGGTTTGGAATMATTTTACACAGTGATAGTGCAGGCACATCCTAATGCACAATATAAGTATTTTTAAAATGCTGCAAGGTATTCATTGGCATATACATCCTTCTGCAATTCAGYCTCCTACATTTTTGGTTTCCTTAACCACAAAAGCTTCTTAACTCCATGTTTTCCTTCACAAATGTATTTATCAAGGAGTGTGCAGGAKCAAGGAGTAAATCTGACACTTTGGTAACCAGCACTGTTCAACAGAACTCGAGCTGGTGCCCACAGGGCACAGTGTGAATTATTTCATTAATGTCAATAGAGACAGGAGGCATTTRCCATTTTGTCAGTGTTATAAATCACAGCACCAACAGTTAAGTGAATTTAAGTTCATACAAGGCAAGTGGACAATGATTTACAAGATCAATAAAAGAAGGAACAAGAACGACTTGCCAGCTATATGCCAAATAAACTGATACACTTTGGGCAATAGTCTCAAAAGCTGCCTTTTTAAAAGCAAGTGTTACACAGGCATTTATTCCAGCAACAGTGTGAGCCCCTTAAAAATCAATCTTTTTACCCTTCACTCCCAGAGCTTTTCCTKGATCCGCATTGTTCTCTCTGACAAAAGACAGGCGTTGCAATTAGTCACAGCTACCCAAGCTATCAACACCCAGGGCTTTCTCATCCAAATTACTCACCTTGAACGTTTTCTTTACATTTTCAGCTTGTTTCTTCCCTATTAGGAAATACAGCAGTATACAAAAGCAAGATGGGATGCAGAAATAAACAAGTGGTACAGCCAGTTCTTAATTTTGTTCTATACAGAAGGCTGAGCTCATCATTGTAATTTTCATCTTTATCCTGGTTCTTACTGCTCCTTTCTCTCTTTATCTGTAAGATAGTTTTGCAATTATCTGAAACATCATCAGGATTTCTTATATGGGAGACCAGTTCCTTAATACAAGGACAAAGTACTTTTGCACTGATTTGAGGGGAAGAAAAAATACCAAAAGGCGTGTGAATGTGCTTTCTTATGCATCAAGAAACTCTTCTCAGTATGAATAAAAGCCCCCAGAAAATCTCCAAAATATTATTTGTACCATAAGTTAAGGTAATATAATCACGTGGTTTACAAAAAAATAAGAACTCCTGAGAGTCACTCACCATCAGCAGTAACTATTTTTTCAGCAAATAGAGTAAAATTCTCATTTCTGATTTTAACTTTGGATAATCTCAGCATTTGATCTGGCAATGTGTGTTTTTAATCTCATTTAYTATTGAGCTATGGAAGAAAGTTGTGAACAACTCACACATTGCTTGAGCAGTCAAGCAGCAACAAAGCTGGGCACCAGAGAACTTGCCAAGTATGCAAGGAGTTCTATTTGCAGGTATAAACACCAAATTTACGCCAAGATACATAAAAAGCTTGGTGCCAATACTTCTACAGAATCTTAAGAGCTGTAGAAAGTGGATCCATGGGGAGGGATRGCTTTGATCTTGTAGATTTTGCTTAAAATACCTTTTAGAGAACTGGGGACCTGCTGCAGGCTGTGGGAGCTCTAACAAGTTGTGGTGTAACCAGATTTTAATTTACTGTAATCAAAGCAAGGAAGGCTCTGTCCTTAGAAAAGCACAGAGTTAAACACCTTCAAAGAGCCAAGTTTAGAAGTCAGTGTTCAAAAATATGACAGAGACAAGTGTTCTGACATTACAGTTCTTTATTTGTTTTTGAGTCCACGATCTATACAGGTATTTACAAGGCATGGAAATGGATAACAGCACAAAATACAATTGAGGTATAAGCTAAGAGCACAGTATGTCATGTTTCAATAAATATAATTCAAAATTTGTAAACTAAGTGACCAGATAGATGCATCTTGTCTACTAAAACCATATAAAATATCTGTTAAATCTCACGTGAGGTAGAGGACAGTTTTGTGTGTCATGTGATGCAACCACAGCAACGCTGACAATAAGACTGTACATCATTGGCAAAGTATTAAAAATTGTTGAATGCACTGATCCTTTTTCACAGGCTTTTCTATGGTTTCAGAATTGTCACTCAACCTGTTGCCTTGAGCTAACACGGACTCAGCTGTTTTGCAGCTACTTTCTGTCATTTGAGAGAATTATACTGGCATGTCAACAGCAATAAATACTTTAGAGAGTGAGGATGAAAACACAAAAAACATTCTGTCAATCACAGAAAGCAACGTGATGGCAACGAAATATTTCAGACCAACTTTTTATTATTTCCTAGAATTCGTTTAAATACAGTACAGCTGTGCTTTCCTTTAAGTGAGGTATCTCTTAGAAGAAAAAAAAAAATTCAATTGATATCGTTACGCTTAATTAATTTTCAAATAGCAAAATTTTATACCGTGTTTGCTGTGCTTGATGAAGTGCTTAAAACTCATTTTTCAAGCATTTTCCAACTGAACCACTAACCCTGAAAAAACCAATTTGCTAAGTAATGGAGACACACTATAAAATCATCGTGCAATTCGTAAGCAATAACTGCTTTCACAAAAGATAAAAAAAGACTGCATTTTTAAAATAGATATATGCAGCAAATAGGAAATTCTACAAGCTTTCTGTAAAGAAAACCAATGAACACTCACACTACAAAGGTAATGAGCAAAAAGCAAATTGAAATTTGCAGCTTTCTGCTGCTTACTATCAATGGCTTAAACAAAATTACCAACATATTGCAAGCACAGGTTAATAGGTAGGAGCAATTACGTCTTTTGTAGACTTCACCATGTTATAGAAAACTCTGTTGTGTGGATTAATTACATGAATTAAGTGCAGAAAAAATACAAAGTTGTAATCTTTACTGACAATCAAAATATATACTCTACAAACAAGTGAATTCTGGGAAGCTGACCACGACAGCATCTCGAGGCCAACGTCCCAACTAATGCTAGGAAAGGTTTCCAAAAATTTCATAACACATTCTAGCTATCCCCTCCCCCAGTACAAAACAAGAATGTATGAATAAAACATTGTGACTTCTAAAATTCAGGCCAAGACTTATTTCTTTTCRGGCCACCAGTAGCTTTTTGCTCCCACCCAACTTTTCCTACATCACTAATTGCATTATGCCTTTACTATGTACAGATGGTTTTACATCTAAGCTATCAATATATTAAATATAGAATAAAATTAGTTTAAGAATGTGAAACATAACCACATTCATCTAAATACTCCAACTGAACGATATGCTTTACAAAAACTAAAACACAGACTTAACTAAGTTTGGAGATTTAGATAAAAATCTCTTTTGTTGAGGGATACCTGGTTACACTGTGAGTGAAGTGTTTCCAGACTGCCAAAATTACAAGAGTTTTACCCTCTAAGCTCTCATATTTTATTGATTAAAGTATACAAAGCATGTTAAATTTCTCTTTTATAAAAGTATAGGAGCAAATTAGGTATTCWCCCCCAATTCTACTTATTCCAAAAGGTGCACTAGGCAACTTCCACCTTGGTGTAGGTGTTTAAGAAAGCAACTTTAAAATTATAGACAATTTTAGGGCTTCTTTCTACAGGTTTCATGTCACAACTTATCTGGGAAAATTACTTCTTGCCTGAAAAGATCAGCAAGCAATGACTGAAGGCAAACCAAAGAATACATAAAATGAGCATGCTGTGACTAAAAGCAAAGACCTAATGAYTGATTTAGTCTCTACCATTAAGTGTGCACTTAAGTGAGGGCCCTCAAGTGTGCATTCCAAGTTCCTATGTCAGGCTGTAAAATGAACCATTCAACAGAATAGGGAAAAGGTAGCAAAAAAAGGTCAACATATAGTTTTTCTAAAACTTAAGAGCATTATTTACAATTTACTAGAAAACTATTTTTCAGAGACTGTGAGCACACAAAGGTCTATGGCACATTTATGTATACATTATTACTTAAAATCAGTATAAAATTAAGTCTACACATATGAAAATTGTTYATGTTACGTCAAGAGCCTGAAAGTAGTATTTAAGAATTTTAAGAGGATTACAATAATTTAAAATGCATTCTAACTTTAGATTAACTAAATGGAATATTTACAAAGCTACTTTTAAGGTCATTTTAATAAATGTTCCATTGGCTTTAGCAGCCAGATGTTAAAAAATAATTAGRAGGGCCTTATCTGCAATTGGAATTGGTGAAACTTCCTATAGCTGCTGGAGTTCTCGCAACAGTGAAAATACTGGTACAAAGGATGGCCCCCTTTTTATTGGTACAAAGGATGGCCACAGCATTTCCAGAGCCTCCAGCAGTGACCCAAGTGCTGGCTGAGGCACAGGAGCCTGGGCTGCACCAGCCCTCCATGGCCACTGCTGAACAAGTGCTGGCCAAGGGGAACATCCGAGCAGGACAAGAACACGCACAAGACCTGAATGGAAATGGATTACTCACTATCCTACTAATAGAATAATCCCAGCAGRGTTCCAAACATCCAAGAGCTCAGCTATAAATGAGCATGCTGTGAGAAGGAGCTGTGGCTTTACCCACAGCCACAGCCTGAGCTGGCCCCACCACACGAGAAGCAGCACAAAGGGACTCTGTCCATCCTTCAGCAGCACCCAGGTGGGATTCCCCAGTTCCCAGCTCATCCAACACAGGATCTGCCCATCCCACTGGGCAGGCTCAAGCTCTGCTCCCCAGCCATCACACCTCCAGCAATGCTCCTGCCYGCTCTCCCTGGGCCCACGCGTCTGGTGGCCGGACAACAAAACATTCCTGGTGTTTTTCAAGCAATGGTGCACACACAACCAGAACCACTGAGTCAGCTCCTTTCCCTCCAAACCAAGCTGCAAAGACAGGCCTTTTCCTTTTTAGTTTGTTTTTTTCTCTTTTTTTTTTTAATTTTCTTTTTTTGTTGGTTTTCTTTCCAAAGGAAAAATTTGGAGATGGGAGCTGAAGAAGAGAAAAATATAATCCTGGTATTCTTTTCCAGCAGGGGGTGGAACTAGATGATCTTTAAGATCCCTTCCAACCCAAACCATTCTATGATTCTCAACACTGACAAACAAATTTTTTTTTCATCTAGCCTGCTTTACTTGTCAGTGTAAATATGACACAGCGCTCACAAACAAAATTGTACAGTTTTAAAAAAAAATCATCCTAATACTCCATGTCATTTAATTTACCACCTCATTTCTCATTCAATTTAAAGATATGTGCAACTTTATCTTTCTCTGTGACATTCAGTCTTGTTATATCACTAACAGATAAACAAAAAAGAAGTTTTCAGTTTTACTAGTTGAGGGGGGGAAAAAAAATCAGTGTAGGCTTTTACTAGTGGTTTCATTCAAAATTAATTGAATTATTAAGAGAATATTAAAMTTAAGTACCTCAAACCATAAACTAAAAGTACAAGTTAAAATTATGTTGTGAAACACTAGAATTACTAAAATATTCCTATCACTGATATGATCAGCTGACATTTGCCAGCTGTATCCAATTTTTTGGAGAGAAGTGCAAAAAAGTTTTTCTTCATCCAACTTTAGCCATGCATTTAACCCACTAGAAACCAGACTTCAGAAGTACTCAGACATTATATATATACATAAAACAGTAATTCTGTACAATTACACATTTCCCAATGTTATAGCTTAACAAACATGCTGTATTTTCTTAATTCATGGTAACCCTACCATGCCATTCAAATACAGAGACTATCAAAATGATTTTTCAAAGTGCCATACCTCAGAATTTTATATTTTAAGCTATGATCACAATGTCAGTTAAGGCCTGTTCTATGTGATGAAAGAAAAATCCACAAGTTGGCAAGAAGCTCAAAGTGTGGAGGCTTAGGGTACTGAAGAAATTAATACATATTCCTTAATAAATATTATTTTTCTTGAAAGCATTAATATCTGAAAAACAGTTAAGTCAAGCTTTCTCAGTTTCTAAAAGGAAAAGCCCCACCTTTAAGCCTTTTATTAATGTTTCTTTCATATGTACTAGACAGAAAAAAACAGAAGAAAACTTGTGAATTTTTAACTTCCCAAGATTCCACTGTAATTGCAATTTTTTTAATTCACAAAACCAAAACCAAACAAAAAAAAMCCCTAACCCTAATGTTTTCCAGCAGAGCAAGCAAGTGCTGGCTCTAACACTCCTCAGACTGATAATGAGTTGTTAAATAGACAATACTGAAAAGATCAGCTGACTTCACACAATGAAATTATGGGAAAAACTCATGCTGGTAAATCACTTTTGATACTCAATCATCAATCAGTTGTGGCAATTTTGAGCTCTGCCTTAGAGACAAAAAGCTGCCTTTGCTTTCCTCAGTTCAAGAATATTTAATTCTCACTGAAACCCAAACTATTTAAGACCTTGAAGAATTGAGGATATTTTTAATGTACTTTTATAACTGGATGTGCAATTGATAGCAAAATAAAGATATCCACRTATGTTTTAACAGACAATGTTAGAAGTTGTAGAGTCCTTAAGACTGCATTAGAAATAGACAGAAACTGGTCACTCTAAATCAAGAGTTTCATATTTTTCATGGTTTGAGAAAAACACCAGTACAAATCAATGCAGATTTTCATTGGCTAGGAAAATCTAAAAATGTCTATCTCTATTTATTTATATCTATGTATATCTTCATCTGGACCTGTCTGGGAAATAGAAATCCAGAGAGAACACTTTTCCTCAGCACACAAAAATTGTTCACAATCATTTAAACCAAAACACCCTGTTTGAAGGACACAGTCATGCTTCCTCTTCCAATTTCTATTTTCCTTTTCCATTTTTTGAAGATTTCAGGATCTGTAGCTTCAATTCCTTTATCATCATCTCCAGCTTTTCCCGGGCCTCTCGTTCCTGTCTCAGTTCATCCTGGAGCTCTTGTCTATCTGCCTCTGCATGATCCAACCTCTGCCTCAACTCTGCCAGCTGGRAAACACAAGAGACACAGAGTAAATTTTAGCAAACATCAAAGGGTCACAGATGGCCACTMTATGATCCAAGTATTTCAGTCCACCAGAATTATGCAGTTATCAAGAATTCTGCACTTACCTGCTAAACCACTAGCAAACAATGTCAATGTGCAAAGTTGCATAAACATCATACTATAATTTAAAAAATGAGAAAATCTAATTTTTAAATGTATATAAATTGTAGCTATATGAACTGTCACACCAGACTGTCAATGACACACAGAATCTGTTGGGAAAAATTGTGATGATGTTTGCGTTGGATGTGCCACAAATCCCAGAACAAACTGCATTTTTTCATTTCCCAGGTCCATTTCCTTTACCTGACAAAATATTACTTCCTTATTTCGAAGCCTGAATGTATTTCTAGAAGAAACAAAATCACCAACACTGTTTTCTGATATTCCTTAGTATAAATGAAATATTCAGAAAATCCTGAGCATAACCATCTGCATGTGTATGTGTTCAAATGTAAACCTGATGTTTATATCCACACAAATGTTTTGGTGATATATTTTCTGTATAAACACAGGAGTTAAGTATTCTTTTCCTCTTTGGAATACAGCAAGACTCAAACTTACTAGAATGTCACCAAAATTATTTACAGTGACATCTGGAAACATCTTTTCAAGTGTGGGRAAGTTCCTTATTGCTTATAGTATACTACAAGCAGTTAAAACAGGGAGGAGACTGGAAAGGAGCTATTCTCTGYTTTCCCACTGATTCATAGRGTTATTTCTTACTAAAAGACCATCCAATTTATTTGTAATTTTTTATAATTTAATTMCATCTAMRTTTWTTATAATTTAATTCCATCTAAAAAACCCGTCTGCCCTTATAATGATAGGTGTACATCAGTACCTGATGAACATTATCACTAAGCATCCATCTCACTGAGAATTAGGAAGACAACTCATTTRATGGAAAGAGCAGGAACATACAGGGTATTACTGGTGTTCCCCAAGTGCTACAGAATGCACTGGGTGAAGGGATGGCTGTGCTGSTTTTAGAGAAACACCACATTTCATCCCCACTTCTTCAATCAGAAATATTTTAGCAGTTCTTAGCCAACAACAGGCTGTTAATGCTGTAACACTGACTGCACAAGTGCTGCAGTGAAGTGCTGCAGTGCAACAGTGCCCACTGCCTGCATGCTGCAACACGTCTGGCTTTGATTTGCAGCTCTAAGGAAAGGCTCCAGGACTGGTTATTCTGCCTTMCTGTGACTGACAGGGTGAAGCAAGTATTTCAATAAAGAAGACAAAAAAGGGGACAAGATAGTGCATATTCAGACAGGTCTAGAAAGGAGAAGAGACTTTTAAGCAAGCTGCAAATACCAAATTCTTAATTCTGTCTAATGCACAAGGATTCCTCCCAGTCCACAGTTCTCAGACAGAAAAGGCAGCCTGGGCAACTGCTTCAAGAACACATCAGATTAAGGCTTTTTTAAAATGCTGTATACACAGCATGGGAAAGTTCTCTGTTCCCAAGACCTCTGTTTAACTCTGGTGCTTCTTGGAACCAGAATCTACTGCAAGATGTGATAAATGAAAAAAAAAGGTTCAAATTATATGTTGTGAATAGATCTACCACAGAGGTAATAACAGAGTAAACTTTTACACAAGGAATGTATGTAGCTTTCAAAGTCTAACTTCAAAAGGAACACACAACCAATCTCCTTGGGGAACAATCCATAGTTTTCACCCTCCAAAGCGAGTGAGCTGCACAAGCCCTATAAAACATGCTGTACATGATGATCTCCATAAATTAGAACATGTTGTTACTTGCACTAACAGGGCTTGTACCAGATGTTTAGTAAATCAGGCCTTAGTCAGAGAGGATTATTTCTGGCAGCAAAGGCCAGGAATCAGTGGAGTGGGATGTCATGAAATTAAATTCATGAGAAGGATTTACGATGCGAGTCTCTGCCCTACTCACCAAAAATACCAAAACCTGTCTCTCAAGTAGTGCCTGTTTCTCAGTTTGAGTCAGTCAGAACAGGAAATATACACACTTGTGAACAAAGGACCACAGAGCTTTACTGAGCTCAAGTTTTAGATTTTGTTCACTTTAGTATCAGTTTTAGATAAGCCTGTTAAGATTAGTTTTCTGTGATATGGTGCAAAATTAAAAAAACTAATCATAACTCCAGCTGATTTTTAAAAGGGGCATTCCAAGGTTCCCTTTGTCATTAACTATATTTTTCCCATTGGAATAATCTCCAACATAAAGAAGCAAGAGTAAAAGCTAAAAGGAAAGTGAGAGGAAAAAACAACTCCATAGGTTTTGACATATGAATCTAAGAGGCTAGAATGAGAGATACCAATATGATTTTCATTTCCAAGAAGACTCTTGGCCAAATGCTTTGGCAGAGCCCAGAAGGGGCTCATCAGATACTGCAGAAGATTCTACCATCAAGGAACAAGAGGAGCAGCAAGGTGTGCTGCTAATCTGACAAAAAGAAAGTTCAGAGTTTTGGAATTTTTTTTTTACATAAAGTAATAATAATGTTTAAGTCTGTATCACGGGGAAGGCCATATACAYTAAAAACAGAATTCGTTTCAAATGAGGATGTAACAGATCTCATGTTTAAGTTTAATATTTCATCAATAATATAATATATTTCTGTAAGTTACATTCTACCTCAATTTCAATCAAGGAACAGGAAAATAAATATTGCTGTGACTGACCTATTTTGGTATCTGTCTGTGGTGTCAGAACAAACAGAGAAAACGAAACTTTAAGGCGGCTGAACAACACCTTCACAATTTCCTGATACACKAAACATGTTTTGTTTGAAATAAATCTTCCCTTCTCACCTGTGCTGCATATTCAGCTTCTTTATCTTTTTCCAAATTGGAGTCACAGCTACATTTTTGCTTCATCACTTGGTCCAGTTTCTTCTCCAAGTCTCTCTGCTCAAAATAAAATTCTTCCATTCTTTGTGCATGCTCTGCTTGCAAACATTCGAGTTCTTTTTGTAAATTCTGTTGCTCTTCAGTCAGYTCCTTCATAGCTTTAGAGTTGCTTAACATTTCCACTTCCTGTAAAGAAAGATCCAGATCACATACTGCTTCCTTCTAACAYCAGAAAAGTAAAAAAACCTCAATTTAAAAATGTTTCTGGAACCAATGAGGCCAAAAAGACCATTTATAACTACCAATAAAAACAGTCTGATAATGGTATTTATCTACTTATCAACGACTATGGAAATCTGTAACATGCATTCTAATTTTTAAGAAATTACTTTTACTTCCAAGTACATGGAGCTTTCAGAAGCAAATTTGCATTTCCAGCAGTGAACCTAAGGAAGCAGAAGCACTGATTCACTAAAATATACTTTGGAAATGCAAGAAGTGTAGTACCAGAAAACAAAATGAAGTGTTTGATTTCTTTGTCCACTGATATTTTGATATTTTTAAACTCGTATTTTTTTTAACTTATCTACAAGCTTTACCTCCAACAGCAGAACAAGTTTAAAGCAGCAGCTCTAGGGCCCTATCTGAGCTCCTAGYTTCTGAGATTAACATTAAAATTAAAATAAAATAAATTAAAGTATTAGGTCTGTTCCATGGATGCAAGAAGCAAAGACAGCATTTCACTGAATTCAGAAAACAGAAATGTCACAAATGAACACCAGCTTCTAAAATAATCCATTAYTAAAGAAAAGACTAAAAATAAAATCCCTAAAAGCATGGCTTAGCAAATGGGAATAGGAAAGTGGTATTCTTTTTTATACAGGGCAGTGATAAGACCATTCCTAGAATACTGATATCTGCATCTTTAAAAACMTGAAAACTGAGAAATTTTAGAAGATACAGCAAAAGCAGGAGCTGCTTGGACCCAGCAGCTGCAAACTGAAGAGACAACACTTATTAGTGGGCTCAAAACTCATGAGCATAAGGGATATTGAAGATTTGGTGTCTGGATTTAAGCTGAGGGAAAGGTGATCTGTGTGCTCTGGTGTTTCTAAATGATGCAATCTGTGATGCTGGCTGTGGAGCCAGCAAGCCCACAGCAGCTCCCTGCTGCCCAGGGGGAAAGGCACCCAGACTGCCACGGTACCATTTGGAGCTGCTGCTTCCTCCGCAAAATCGTGTTCAGCTTCTCCTGCTGCTTGATGTAGGTTCTCATGACTTCTTCCATGATCCTTCCCTTGTCATCCTCACAGCTGATGTCCTTCATGAGCGTGGGGGACAAGGTTCGTGCATCAGCACCTCCCTCAGCACGGCCAGAGTCCCGGGTGATTTTGGAAGAAACGCGCTCAGACTTTGCAGCTCTCGCAGAACGAGTTGGCACGGGAGGATCTACACAGGAGAAAACAAGAAAACAATAATCACAGAAAGCTCAAATTCCRGAGTGAAAAAAATGCAAAGAAAATCGAGATTACAAAAAGGTGGAGGGAATTTTTGGAAACCTGAAGTGACGTCACAAAATTCTAGCTAGGTGTAAAGCTTTCCAAAATTCCATGGTATAAAAATCAAAGCCTTCAATATAATTCTCACTACTCACCTAAACGTTTATTTGGCTGCTCCACCCCAGTTTTCAAGTCAATTTTTTCCTGTTCTTCAAGAGAAAGCTCTGGATAGGAGGCAGCTTTTTTGTGCTTTCCACTACTGAGCTTCTTCTCTGACTGCCCAGGTGAGGATTTATTAACTTCTGAAGCTTTTACTGATGTTTTTGCAACATCCTTATATTGAGATGCAAGAGACACATTCGGGGCAACCACTTTATCACACATATAAAGGTAGTAACTGAAAAAACAGCAGAAGAGTAAAATTCAGAGGTCAGACATAATAAAAGATGGCTGGTTGAGAGAAGAAAGTTTAATTTAACATGAGTTCAAACTGTGAAARCATCAATGAAAAATAAGCATGTCATTTTTAAATTTTTCCTATGCAAAAGGAAAGCCTAAGGACCACTTAATCTTTACTGAGTAGATTATCTAGATAAGGTTTTGAGGCTATCAAAAAGATTTTTCAAAATGGCTGATTTTAAAAAAATTACAGTAAATCATATGAAGGCTTCATTTAAATGCAAAGCGTGAAATTAGAATGCCACTGAATCCAGACTCTCCAGCATTTTCATAATCCTTATATTATGAGGATGGGAGGTGATCAGTGAAGTGGGAATGAGAACCTCACTTAAGTTACAAAGCCGTGTTCTGACAGTCCTGAGGCACATCTGAGACCAATGCTGGACCTTTCTTCCCAGGTACACCGAGCTGCCCATTTGGATTTGCACAGCTCCTGGACTCCTGGGAGCATCCCTGTGTCCCACCTTCACCTCAGCCTAGTACRGAGGGAAGAGAGGCCCAGGTGTGCTCAGGCCAGTGCCAAGATCACCAAGGTCACTGGAGTTCCAATTGATGTCTTCAGCACTTCCCTTTCTCCTGGTTCTGAAGGAAGGCACTGGCAGAAACAGAACATGAGGGCCCATCAGAGAAGTTCCTCTACTCCCCTCTCTGTGTGGGAACCAGTGTGGTGTGTSTGCACCAAAAAGGGTCTGCTCTGACCCAAATTCAGGACCTGTGCAACCACAGGGGTGAGGGYAAGAGGAGTATCAAGAAAAGCCATTTCCCTCACTGCTGCAGGTGACAAACTGGGTGAGGAGTCAAGGAAGTGCACTTGGTTTCTAAAACCAGRAAACCAGCCCACAGACAATTCAGCTGCAGCCCTTGTTCCACTGTGGGAGAAAGCCTTCAAACACCTCTTGGAAGTCTTTTCTGGAAGGAAATTAAGTGGTCCTCATAGTAAATAGGCCCTGTGCAGCTTTCCACATGTATGCAATGTATTACAATGTGAAAGATACAAGTTACTTTTGTCATTTCTACTAAGAAAGCGGAAATTTTAATTACATTTCAATTGTATTGCCTGCTGAAGAACACCCACAGGTCACAGCTTGAGTCTTATATCAAAAAACACTCATAAGCAGTTCATTAGTATTTACATTAAGAAATGAATAAAAATTTAGGGTTAAATTATTCCTGTGTGATACCTTAAGAGTATTTCTAGCAGTTCAGGTTGCAAATACAYTTTTTTCAGTTTGAATTATTCCTAAATAGTCAAAAGCATTTGAACACTTGACAGTGCTTATAGTTCTACATAGGAAACTCAGTTACCTGGGGTGGAAAAAGGAAGGTGGTTGAGGATCAGTTTCTGCTTCTTGCTTTATRACTGGATACCACTGTGATAATTCCAGGTTCTGCTGTGGCTCTGCCTATAGGAATTGAAATAAACTGGTAACTGAAACATGGATACAGGTTATTTACATGTTCATAAGCACTCCTCAGAGAAATGGCATTTACACCATTAACACAGGTACACCAGAGAAACTGGGGCACTGGGAAATGGTGTATCTTTGGCAAAGATGCAGGGTGATGCAAGCCACAGAATTCTTTGATCTCCAATTTACCACTGTGGGCAMAAGAGCAATGAAATTAAAGAAAAACATCTTTACAGATCTATCTAAAAGCTCTACAGAGTTTCCAAAACTCTACTAAACAAGCCTAGGAGAAACAGAAAGTAGAAACTAGGATTCCCAAAAGGTTGTAGGAGCCTTTTGTAATAATGTGTCTATATAAAGTAAGCAACTGCCAGATACTTTATTTCAAAATTAAATGGAACAGTGTGCTGGTGTTCCAGGGACAGAACTTTCTTCAGTCATCACAAATTTTTATTACACCAGTAGGCAAAACTGTTCCCACTAGCATGAAAATGCTATTACCTTTGCAGTAGCAAACAAAATTTACTCAGGTGCATCAGAATACATAATTTTAAAAACTTCTGTATATTTTGCATTTGGAAAGCAATTCTTGTTCTGTGCATCTCGAGAAATATTTTTGGAATTACTCTTTACTAGAAATTCCTGGTGATACTGGTGTTCCCCCTTGCTCTTAATTTCAAGTGAAAGGTGTCTCACCATATATTTACAATATTCTCAGAGCTAAGAAATTGATTGATAATTTCACTGCATTAGAACAGCCTTGGGACAAGGGGTTTTGGGTAGGGAGTGGTTGGCTGACCCCAGGCAGATGCCAGGCACCCAGAGAGCTGCTTCCTCAGCACCATCCCCAGGGCATGGAAGGGAAAAGAGCAAGAAAGCTCCWGGATGAAGATAAAGCTGGTTTAAGAGGTGAAGGAAAGAGAAAAACACAAGTGAAGCAAAGGGCATGGCTCAGTCCCTCCTCAGACAACTGCCCAGCCACCCTCAAACAACCTCCACCACCTCCACCCTGGATGCCAAACCCTTTCTTCTCCTTCTACCCCAGGTTTTATTGCAGYAGCCAGAACATTGGCATGTTAGCCACAGTGTTAGCCACAAATCCAAAGCCCAGCACCATACAGGCTGCTACAAAGTCAACACCATTCCAGCCAGACCCAGTACCTTCCACAAGCTGCTCAATTAAAAAACAGCTCATAATTTTAAATAATCCTGTATTGAAACCTTTACGTAGTGTTCTAATATCTCCACAAATTCTTATGWGCAATATTATCAGAAAAGTTTATATTTACACACCCTGGAACAGACCTTTAGAGAACTTTATCCCTGGCAGAGACACTGATGTGAACTGAGCCATGACCTGCACAATCCAACACCCCCAACCTGGCAGGGACTGAACCCCACCTGCCCCATCCTGACCAGAACTCCCACCCCAGGAAACTCAGCTCTCACAAGGAAACTGAAATTCCACCCCACCCCTGCAGTTCCTCGAATCACTTCCAACACAGACAGAACGGAGGGAGGGCACAAGGAAGAGAAGCTCTGGAGTTGTAAAGTCATRAAAAGGCTTTAAATAAAAAAGATTYGAATWATCTCTAGAAAAAYGGCCTCATCCTGATATTTGCCAAGTTTTTTCTACTTACTTAGATCATTCCAATAATTTAAATAATCACATATAATCTACTTATACTGCAKCTAGTATGCAGTGATCTGATTTTAGCTTCAGATCACATTTGTCCACATTTCAGGACTCACATTTTAACATGCTTATACATTTACATATGAAATTATCAGGTCATCTCTATTTTCAAATTACTAGGTCAGATTTTTGCTTTTTTTTTCAGTTTCAAGTGGAAACTGAATTTACTACCTACCCATTAGGTGAATCTTGCAAATGAATTTCATAGCAMGCAATCAAATTTTTACTTAGGAAAGAAAATGAAATGTTACCATAAATAAACAAAGTCTTTTTCTAAGAGGATTCTTCCCCCACCATACAGGCAAATGAAATAAGGCATCTATATATATATATGTATGTCTGTTTCATTATCCAACAATTTGTTTCTTTTAGATGCTCTTAAATAATTCTATAAACACAATAAGTTGAATTGAATTACTTCCATTCAAACTGTTAAAAAGGGTTACATGAAAAATTACTTATTTTTCTTT
Source organism: Cardinalis cardinalis (assembly GCA_014549065.1). Lineage (NCBI taxonomy): Eukaryota > Metazoa > Chordata > Aves > Passeriformes > Cardinalidae > Cardinalis > Cardinalis cardinalis. Next base: position 164,940 of record JACDOX010000079.1, on the reverse strand, counting down.
AAGGTTAGTTGAACAAAGCTGTTCTTTAAGGAAAAAAAATACMTAGGTAATGGTTTCAGTGTAATCATTAAGCCAGTAGTTTTAGCAGAGATTTGATTTATAAAACCCCCACACTGTGACCAGCTCAAGGAATCAGSCTGAGAAGCAAGGCAAAGTTTTAGTGCAGAGATGATGAGAAACTGTCGCAAAGTCAAAGGGAACAAGGATCTGTCAGTGCAGGAATCAGCAGAGACTCGGTGACAGCTGTTCCATGAAGAGCAGGTGGATGTTGCACTGCAGCCTAGAACTCCACAGAAAATTGTGACAATCAAGCACACAGCTCACAGCTTTCTTGTTAGCACAAAGAACAGAAAGGAATTAATCTCAAGAGTACTTTGCTCTTAAAATATTGAAACAAAAGTGTATTTGCACTGTGAGGGGAATAGACTCAAGAGTGAAATGCTAAGGAGAAAGGCAAAGCATGGCATCCAGGATGCTCCAAGGACTATGAGATTTAATTAATTCATTATTACTAGATGGGGAAAGACCTAGCCAAGGGCAACTGTTCTTCCTGGGTCCTCCAAGACGAGCACAAAGGATATGTCAGCACTTCTGAGGACTGACTCAGCAAAGGTGGTGAGGAGGTGACAGAACAGCAAACAGAACATCCTGCAATAAATTCCCCAAGGAGTGTAAGGAAAGGGAATGTCTACCTCTTGTACCTGATACCTGACATGAGGAAAAGAAGYGGTGGCTGCTCCACCCCTGGAGCTGTTCAAGGTCAGGCTGGATGGAGCTGTGAGCAATCTGCTCTAGTGGAAGGTGYCCCTGTCCAGGCCAGGGGGGGTGGAATGAGATGATCTTTAAGGTCCCTTCTAACCTAAACCATTCTGTGATTCTCTGAAGCAGCCTAAGCTCCCCCAGGACAAGGAAAGGGAGATTGTACTCCAGCACTCCCTCTTAAACTTTTTTACTCATTTCTACTTCCCAGATGAATATCCACAGGATGAAAAAAACCCCAAAACCTCCCTCACCATTGTACTTTGCTCAGGTTTTCACAGCTTCTGACCCTGTTTTCACAYGTTGCTTTGTAAGAAAGAACTACACAGGTCTGCAACGAAGACCTGCAGAAATTTTACAATTTCATTTGCACCAGTCCAGTCTGAATTACTGCCACTGCTCATTTCAGCTGGGTTTTTTTCATATTTGCAGATGAAACTGAAAGATCTCATTGTCTGAAATCTGCAGCTGTGGGAAGGAAAGCAGCACTTATAGGTGTGAACATGGAAGAATTTCCACTGATGCATGCACCATGCTGTAGTTGCTCTCTTACACTGGCATTGCAAGAATAAAGACTGACATGTCTTTATCAGTTGAAAAGCAAAGTCTCTTTGCTAGGAGACTGCATCTTCAAATAATTCAGCATGTGGAAGCATGCCATACTGCAGACTTCCATGGGAATCTGCTGGTAAAATCTCTTCCTGCAGACTGGCACCACTGTAACAATACCTGTTACTACAGTTAGCTTTCCTGCAACACCAACTTTTCAGAGATTTGTGCAGAAAGGTGTCAGCTCACAGCACCCCTTTTTGGGCTCAACCATCTGTGCTGCTCCTGCTGCTATTTTGAAATCCACCACAAAACATCCAACAGGCAACATGGATTTATCATCAAACCAGCAGCCATCAAACAGACATAGAAACACTGAATACACTGAAAAGAAACTGTCATGGGGCAAAAACCATTAAAAGCCTGTTAAAGTTTAWACCCCAAAATTGTGCTTTTCATGAATGGGAACATCTATGATATTAATGTTTCTCTGCTGCTTGTCCTATTATTTAAAGTAGAAGCTCTCCAAGGGACAAATAAGCTCTGTATTTTGGAACCACAGCACAGACTTGCAGCAGTATTTTAGGAAAAAATAAGATGTCTATTATTAACTATTGTCAAGATACCGGCCCACAGCTCATTACTTGGGCTGCTTAAAACCCCCTCTTTTTGGCATATTTCACTGCACAAGTGGTTTAAACAGAAAGCTCTTGCTGAACAAGCAGACTTTGGGCTTCTAAATAGCCATTTAGCAAAGCACCATTACCCTGCAYACAAGTCATGAGATGGGTGGCCAGCAAGCCAGGTTGCCATCCAGCCCACGTGTGCATGCTGGAGTACAAACAACAAATGAAGAATTCATTTGTAACACTTGATTTTCAAGCTCCTTTCTGCCTTGCTCAGCTGCTGCAGCACACACTGCATAAAACCTACTCAAAGGTCAAATGGGAGAACAGAAATTTTCACAATAGCCTGAATTTTSCAGAGTCTGTATACCTTAGGACAGAACAAGAACCAACAAAGCCAAGCCAGCTCRAATGGTTACTTGCAGCCCAAAGAGGAAAGAAATTACCACCCCTCTTAATGAGAAATGTTATTTCCATGGTGAAGCTCTCACAAATTTAACTTAGGCTTGATGTGACAAGTATTCCCACTTAGGAAAGCCAAGTAATGCGCTTCTAAAACAAGTACTTCTGTATGAGCAGAAAGAGATCTGGGAGTTTTACACCAGGTGAACTTACTTTGGACCGAGTTCTTTTCTGATTTTTCTCACTGAATTTCTCCTTCATTTCCTCCAAGAGGTGCTTCAGCTCTCTCTCCTCTGAAGTGCCCAGGTACTTTTGGTTAATGTGCAGGTAGCAGTGCCACTTGGCCGACTCAAACCCCCAGTGGCAGGTCCTCTTGTCCGGGGATCTGTGTGAATGCATCACGAAGGTCTGGGGCGAGAACATCCCGTAGCATTCCAAGCACTGGATACACGGGTCATCCGGGGCAAGGTAGAACTGAGGTGCAAACAACCCCTGGCACTTGCCCAGGCACTCGTGCTCTACTTCGAAGGCACTGCCAGTCTCTTTCAGCTGGGCCAAGGTGTTCTTACCAGGGAGGAAGCTGCCGCTTTGGGGAAAAGTGCGAGGGCGCAGTAAAGCATTGCATAGTCTCTGAGCGTCCGTCAGCGTGATGAGCCCGCAGGACGGAGCGTTGAACGGAAGAATTCCCAAAACCTTCAGAATGTGAAGCTGGTCAGAAGTGCACCTGGAGCAGTAGATGTAGAGCTCATCACACACCGTGTTGATCTGCTGCAAGGAGAAGTCTCGGAGAACCGAATTCAACACTTGAGGCAGGCAAAGTCTTTTTTCTCCTCCGACTTTAAAGCAAGAGATGGATTCCCCCTCCAGCAGGGTCTGCGTGAGTTCTGTGGAGCTGTCTGGAGGGATGAGCAGCGGACCAGAGAGGATTTGTGGTGATGGGAGAGGCAGGAAGACAGTGGGTGACATACTTTCCTGGGAATACCGAGCTGAAAAAGCTGCAGGTCCACCCAGAGAACTCTGGCTGCTTAGGTGGAACTGTGCCAACGTGTGTTTCAAACCTGGATTTAAACTCAAAGGCTCAGATAGTGAAGCACTGCTTGGCTTGGTGGTTTCCCCATCAGCCTCCACCGGAGTTTCATCATAGTCATCCAGGTTTTCCTTCTTTATTGTTGGCAATTTATTTATTACTACCTGTACTTTGTTATTTACATGCATTTCTGTCATTGCTTTTTTCAGTGGAGGGCTCCCATCCTCTTGGATCCTGCTTCKTTTTTGGTCTGAGACCAGACCTAGAGGGAAGTTTATCTGTGGGCTTTCCATTGCTTAACACTGAGCTTTAATTAAGCCAGTCCTGAATGTGCATTTTCTTGCTTTTTCATATAAAAAATAGTTCATGTGATCTTGGATTACCTCAGGTTCACCAAGCTGCACGCTCCTTTCATYAAAACATTACTTCTTCAGCATCCAACAGTAAAAACTGTAACCCATTTTGCATGTAATAAAGTAAATTACTAATGGAGAGGTTACACTATTTTCTTAGTTATTTGCTCAATTTTATAATATAAAAACCCCAATGCAATATGAATACAAAAGGTTTTCTTCATAGCCTAGCCACTACTTTACACAGTAGTCTTGTCCAGCAATTTAGTAAAAAACGATGCGCTGATGCATGTTCATCCTCAATCGTTTTTTTTCTTTAAAAAATATACTGTCTTTTCAAATAAGTCTCTATTTAAATATTAAAATAGAAAAACGGGCTCAGTTAGAAGAACGTCAATCTTAACGAAACTGATCCAAAACGTAGTTTAAGGTGTGTGAAAATTTTATTCAGCACTTTCAGCTCCCAGAGATCAAACACAATCTTAAGGGCTTGCTTTATTGTGCTGCCAGCTTTATGATTTCACCACCACCACCGTGACAGCTACTATGGCAGTTCACAAATAAATCCTGAAATTAAAGGCTGATCCAGAGCGACGGCAAAAACTTAAACGTCCCTAGAGAGTCACCTTTCGCACAGATGTCACTGGCGTGTGTCAGAATTTTCCCAGCCCAAGTTATTAGTAATGGAGGTGAGATCCAGGCCATGGGCTGAATGCATGTGTGCTAGCACAGAGTTCTGCCCGTCCTTCCTGAGAACCTGTGAAAGAGAGAGAGGCCATCACAAGCAATCCCAGAGTCTGCTCTGTACCTAAAGGGGCCTCAGGAGAGCTGGAGAGGGACTTTTGACAAGGGCAGAAGTGTGACAGGAGTCACAGACAAGAGGGAATGGCTTTAAACTGAGAGAGAGAAGGTTTTGATTTGATACAAAGAAGAAATTTTTCTCTGTGACAGCAGTGAGGTACTGGCACAGGTTGCCCAGAGMAGCWGYGGCTGCCCCATCCCTGGCAGTGTCCAAGGCCAGGCTGGACAGGGCTTGGAGCAGCCTGGGATAGTGGAAGGYGTCCCTGCCCATGGCGGAGGGGGTCGGAAGAAGATGAGCTTTAAAGGCCCCCCTGCAACCGCCCSGGATTCCCCGCCAGAGGCAGGGTGCGTTCCCCAGTAACTCGCGGAACACCGGGACAAGCCCCGACCGACGGGCGATACCGGCGGGGGAGGGGGCGGTCCGGAGCGGCTCTCCCGGCGTGCACRCCCGAAAGGACGGGCGCTCCGGCGAGCCGCGGCCCCGGGCACCGGCCCCCCATCCCGGGCACCGACCCCTCGCCCCGCAGCCCCTCCCGGGACGCCGCACGCCGCCGCTCCCTCCCGCGCCGTGACTCACCCCGGCCCCGCCGGCACCGCTCCGGGCACGGCTCAGCCCTTCCCCCTCCCGCCGCCGGGCTCGCCCCTCCGCCCTGCCCGGCTCCCCGCTGTCCCCAGCCGTACCGCGCCGCTCC
>JACDOX010000079.1:132927-159283 GCA_014549065.1 Cardinalis cardinalis | reverse complement strand
CCGCCCGCGGGGAAAGCGCAGGAAGATAAATTAAAAATAAAATAAGTAAATGTATATGTGTATGTGTAATATTCATTAAAAAGTGAGTGTACGTGGAAAAGTGCTGTTTCTGCCCGGCTTCCCCTCAGCCCGCCCGGTCAGAGCCTGCCCCGCGCCGCCCTGTCGCCGCTCCCCCGTTGGCGGCCGAGAGAGGCCGGCTGAGGGACGGGGACGGAGCGGCAGCTGCGAGGAGAGCGGCCATGGCAGAAGGGGAAAAGCCGGGCTGGAGGAGGGCCAGGCGCTGTCGGGGAGCTGCCGGGCGTGTCGCTCGCCTGAGGCGCGACGGCGGCGGCGGGCAGAGGCCGCCAGCGAGGGGCTCTCCGTGACTGTCCCTCAGTGACTGCCCCGCAGCGAGGCTCCCGCAAAGAGGGTCCCGCACTGACTGTCCCTCAAAGAGGGTCCCTCAATGAGAGTCCTTGAGTGACGGTCCCTCAAAGAGCGTCCCTCGGCAAGGGTCTCACAGTGGCTGTCCCCACGAGGGTGGGCTGTGCTCTGGCACCCACTGCTGGGGACAGGGAGATGCGGGTCAGTGTGAGGGTGCCTGTCCCCGAAGCTGTGTCACAGACCGCTCCCTCCAGCCACGGGCTCRCAGGAGATGCTGAAGCGCTGGATTTTGGGAAGCGAAATGATCAAACCGCGGAGAGGCGGGGAAGATGCTCTTCAGGGACAGCTTAGTYGCTGTACAACTCGTTCATGTATTACAAGTTTCTTCTGCCTGCAAGAAGCCCAAAGCTTTTCAGTTTACATCTTTGTGAAGACAGCACTTCAACTGGGATTACGGCGCAATCCAATTTGCYGTTTCCTTTCATCCCACACAGTTACATATTTTGATGCGAGCACAAAAGCACAGCGCATAAAAATGGGGCGGTTGTACAACCACCAGGCACCGCTTAGCACCGGCCAGCGCTGCCCTAAAGCCGTCCCAGGAGGATTATGGCACAGCCACAGAACCTGCTGAGCTGCTGAGCGAGAGGCGTTTGGTGCTCTTTAATCCTCGACTTCACACCTTTGATACGCTCAGGTTTCCTCCGGGCTGGCTCGCTGAYGGAGAGGCCCTCGAGCATCACTGCAAAGCTGCTTCAGGAGTCACCTCTTACCTCGCCACATCAGCTGCACCATCTGCAACAATATCTACAATTTCTTTGGATCTGAGTGATCTTTAAGGCCTCTTCCAACCCAAGTCATCAGGGTTTTATAGAAAAGCAAACATTTTTGCAAAGAATGCTAACACCCACTACTTATTTATTAAGCAGATATAAGGGCTGCTTAAAAGCCACAACAATATGGCAGAATTAAATAAGATTTCTGAATCTACCAGCTTTTTGAGCTGATTGTGAAAGATATGAAYCTATGAGGGAATTGTCTAGACATTACAGACATTCCTGTCTGTTTCACCCTCTTGGACTCTATGACCTGATTAAAAAAAAAAAAACTCTTCAAATACCAATCAGTGAAATGCACTTTGTCATAATCCCTTTCAAATTTACTGAAGAAAATGTAATGTCTAACCTTGGAGCTGGACTGATCAATGTCTGTGAGGAAGGCAACATATGYAGGCAGATATTCCATCTTTTATTAGGCCTCCTGATGTCATGGAAGCTTAGGATTCAGCRGCATTGTTTAATTTGTTGGGCTTTTTTTTTCAGGTTCTGCAGCAGAAATGTTCCATTTCAGGTTACAGATCTTGGTAACTATTGTGCWGTAATGATAGTGTTGCTATAGAGCTACAATAATCAGGCAATGGAAGACAAAGTTTGTAGGTAGAGAATTGTCTAAAAAAAGGTGTTAGTTCTGCCTACAACTTCTGCTGTGGACTGTAAAAAGCAGTTCTGAAGACACTGCACAATTAAAAACTGAGTTACAGACCTTTGCAAGAGGTAATAAAGTGCACTAATAGCACAGGAGGAATCTTGCTTTGATTAATAAAGTGTCTGAATTTTCAAGAAGTGCTGAGGCTCTGGAGAAGCTCACAAACTTCTCTGATACACAGCCCCTGAAGATACACAATTTAAACTATGCCCTCGAGAGCACAATTTAACTGTGAACAAAGGTGTGCATTTTCTTCTCTGATGAGATTATATTGTGCTTTTTAAAGGAAAAATTCACTTTGGAAGTCATGTTTAATAGTAACAGTTCAGACTCTTAGCTAATCTGTCATAGGAGGTTTCACTCCTGTAAAATAGATCCTAGATATCCTATTACAAGTTSTGTTTTAAACACAAAAAGTTGATAGATTTTGGCAGACACCACATTSTGCAGGACAAGTCACAGTGGGGATAGTGCACAAAACACTTCASCTCCTGAAGGACTTGAACTATTCCTCTGGTGTAAGAGGAGATAAGCCCAGACACTTTACTCATCCTTAGAAGTCCAATGTGGACACAAGAGATTCCTGGTTCTATTTATGCCTGAAAAAKCCACCTCCTACAAAACCTGCACAGACCTGGGATGCAGATGCTGCTCTGCCTTCAATTATTGGTGATTAAATGGYAAAAGTCCACCTGTCAAGTATTCAGTCCAGAAAAAAAATTAAAATAAACCCATGAGGGATCTCTCTGCGAAAAAATGCAAGATATGGTAAAATCTGTTTTTCTCAAAGGGGCTCCAATGCCTACCTTCTCTCTTCCCAGGAAAACATCATTATTCTGTGGTCAGTTGCAGATCCCTCTTGCTTCAACACCTTACACCATCCATGCTSAAGTGAGGACGCCTGCTTAGCACTTACCAAGTGTATGTATAGATTATCCAAGCAATTAGCTTCCTCCATAGAGTGCCTCAGCATAAACAATTGCTCAGACTGAGGCGAGAGCAGCTGGGCACCCAACTGAACAGAAACAGGGAGCGTGCGTGGGGGGAGGTTAGCATGTAAGATATGCAGCCATCTGCAGCGCTCGCCAGGACTGCCGACGCACAGCCGCGCTMACAGGCAAGACAAAATCTCTTTTAAAAGATACTGAAATACAGAAATTAAACCACTGCATCTGTGGCAGGGTATGAGCTAAGTGCCGTCACCCTCCGTGTCAGAAATCTGAGAATGCAGGGGAGGAGTTGAYGAAACAAAGAAATAAATCATGCAGAAGTAAGTGCAGCAGACGAGAGCGTTGCTCTGAACTCCAAATCCCAGCTCTGGCAGCTGAGATGATTTGCACGAGTTCCAGCTGAAAGAGCCCTTGGATGAGCAGGCTGAAGTAGCATTTTGTATTTTCCTTTAAGACTTCTGTCTCTGTGCAGAGGACTGATGCCTCACTGCTTTTGTCTCATCACTTTCCTTGTTGGAAGGAAAGACAGAACCTACAAGGATGGTATATTTCCAAAGGACAAGATGAGCATGAGGCTGGGGAATCATGCTGGAGCAGAACCTGAATTCTCAGACATGTTTGGTAAATGCAGGGTGAGAAAGGCATTTCTTAGGTTGCTGTGGCTCATCCCAGTGCAATTTTCTACAAGAAAATGAAAATATTAGAACAAGGCTCCCACGAGATATGGATAGTTTAAAAGGGTCAGATGATGATCCCAAGAAAAGACCAGCATTTCACATTATTTCTATGAGATTTTAACACACAGAGGTCTAACATAAATGTTTTATTTAAAGTAAAAAGTGTGCACAAATAAAGGGAATGATTACACAACAACGTTCAAGACCATATTCCACATGAAACAGGAAAATAGTAGTGACAATATTAACTAGCAGAGCACCCATAGGAATCCAACTCGTGTACAAAAAAGAGGTTACTCCACATAAATACATCATGCTTCTGATGCAGACACGTTCTCCAAAAAACAAAAACTACTGCACTGGAATGTTTACACCCAATGTCCCTTCTTTATGAATCTTTATGATCGTTGCTGTATGCTTAACAATGAAAAATAACAGTTAATATCATGGCACTTTGGAGAAAATTAAAGTGTAAAAATGGATTTACTGTAATTTAAGATAGTTGTCACTTTACAATGTTCTTAATGGTAAGATATGTAAATAGAAAAAGGTTTTTTTCTGTGGCATTTAAAAAAAAGTTAACTTTTGCTTTACTCTTCTGTGATGAATGGCAGAAATGTCCTTCCTTACATGAAACCATTTCCCTTAATACCTTGTAGGAAATTATGCCACTGTAGACAAGGCTTTTCTTGTTTGCCTTAAATGATTCCCAGGTTTAATATCAGTTATGCCCTGATGTCTAAACTGATCATGTGGGTACAGGAGTCAGAGGCTAAACAATCACCATTTTCAAACTGCATGTAGAGCAGTTCACTTGACCCCATTAGCTGCTCTTTAAAGGAAGGTTCACTCTGATATTTTACATTTGAAAAGAYGCAACTTGAATTTAAGGAAACCTGATTTTTAGCAGTGAGGAGGTTCAATACTTCCCTGAAACTGAAGCCCCTCAAATCACTTCTCAGTTTTGGAAACTCAGTCCAATACTAAAGAGTTTCCGATTCACATTGCAAAGAAAAACATGAAMTAAATCTCATACCATGACACCAGTGTGGATTTGTGCAATCTCTCTGCTTGCAGCTGACATGGAAGTGAACAGACATACACCAGAAAACTTGTGCTATGAAATTAGTGTTGCCATACAAGGATTTTCACAGAAAGACACTGGCCAAGCAAAAGTCTACTAAAAGCTTCAGGTAATGTTTGCCAACTTGTGCTTACAGATTCTCAGATCTGCTTTCAGTGACACTTATCTTCTCTTACAGAACACAGATTCCTTCCCTCAGTGTCTCTTAATCCCTTTTCCCCAAAATAATAATAAAAAAGTGGTACATTTGGCATTTCTTCAGCCCAACACATTCATAACTATTGCTTTAGCATTAAAAATAAGAATTATCTGTGCTGTATATTACACTGCTTACTAACATGAAATGTAAGAATCATACCTCTTAGTCTTAGTTCCACCCATTCTTTCAATTGCTTTCCTTGAGCCTGCCAAACATTTCAGGTTTGATTGTGAGAACAGATCACCATCTCTAAGGGCAGAAGTAAGGGAGTCATTCTGGACAGCACCTATTTTATTCTAGATATGCTTTTTCCACTGGCAAAGTGGAACTCATTCTCAGCAGTGTGGCAGTAAGATAAAAAAGGAACCAATGCCCTTTTCCAGGCTGTGGCTGTACCGTGTGCACTTCTGATGCAGTTAAGACAGCAAGTATAAAAGCAATAAATAGGATGAGGTTCGGTATAGCTGCCCATTACTGCTGAATTACTCTGTACAGATTTTAACTTCTCAAAGAGTTAACTGAATTCTTTCACTAAACTGACACTTGATGCCGTGTCCAACCCTTGCTGGAAGGGCCAGGCTAGRAAGGCACTCTCTGTATCAGTGTACAATTCCTAGTGTGAGTGCTGGAGCAAAGTCTRCCAATTCTGATATGGAGTTAATAGTCTCCTTCAGGGTAGGATCAATATTCCCCACGAAAGCAGCCAGTCTTGACCTATTCAGTGTAAATATATGCTCTCCTTGCTGTCATTTCAGTCTGAAGGGCACAAATAAAGTTCTAATTTCTATGTCTAGAACAGRGAAATCAGATGTTCAGAGAGAAGAGATTTGGAACTACAGACGTGGTAAGTTCTTACTCATCTTGCTGAAAAATCTGAAATCCGTGAAGGATAATTTATTGCATCACCTGATGCAATTTGTTTTCATTAAGCACTGAAAACCTTTCCCTGCTCAGAACACTGTACTGGCAAACTATACAGTCAGACCCTTTGTTCAGTCAGGAGCCCCAGAGACCAACTCCTGTATTAAAGTTAAATTTGGCAAAATTGTTAGAAAGTTCTAACATTTTAAATCTGGCAGCTGAAGRTTCAGCCTAACAACTGTCCTGGACAATAATCAATACAAAAAGAAAATTCACACTAGGTGGTGGCAAGGGCAGGATGTTGAGTTACTCATTTTATGCAAGTGCATCCAAATGGAGAGATGTTTATCCATGCAGAAACAAACGGAGTAACAATTGGCACAGTTCAGAAATGGAGAATTCAGACACATTCCTCAGCTGACATCAAAAGAGGATTTATGTATTCAAAGCCTTCAAATTCAGACTGGTCAATCTTCTTCACAATATCACTATTAGGATTAAAAACAAATCATTAGTTGAGCAAAATTAAAAAGATAACATTAACTGATTGACTTAAAATTTAAACTGTTCAGTAGACTGCAATTGAGAAAATTTCCCTTCCCTCTTTTGTCCCTCTCTACCTTTACAGTTACCACTGGCTTCTTTTAACCCCAGTAATGGTACCAAAACACAAAACCCCTCAAAAGCAGTGAACAGTTACCACTGGCTTCTTTTAACCCCAGTAATGGTACCAAAACACAAAACCCCTCAAAAGCAGTGACTGGGCTTCACTCACTAACTCACAAAGCAGTCTGCAAGGTTTGCAGTTTCAAAACTTGCCCTAAACAGTCCGTTTTGTAAGGACCTGAAAACATTAGGATGTGACAGATACTGCACCTGCATCAGCAACTTTTCTAAACATAACTTGTACAGTCTGCATTTAGAAAGGGATGAGGAAGGAAGTTGGATTGTATAGGTAACATTKAATATACACTGTTTATGTTTACATRCTATGTGAATGTTATATAAAACCCTGTAAAATTCCTAAAATGTGAACATGAGCGGCTCAGTCAAACTAGAAAGGTCCTTCCCTTCCCAAATCAGGGCCTCTCAAGAGTAAGGAACCACAAATCCACTACCAAAATCAAGCACATTATCATGCATTTTATAAAGGCTTTTCAGYCAGGATAATCTCACCTGACTACTATCAATACAAAACACCCAAACAAGTTTAAAAAAAAGTTCCTTCTCTTCTCTGAACTTCTTAAATTCGACATTACTTACTCATCATCTGGAGTGAGCTGCACAGGTTCATTGGTGAATTGGGAATCAAAGTTATCCAGACCAAATTCTCCAGATATATTTGGTTTAAATGGAGGCACCACTTGCTTTTGCTCCATCTAAGAATAAATGCACTTAGTCACACTGAGAATGAATTACAACCTATTGAATTATTTTTAAATAAGGCTGGAAATTACTATTAAGTTTATTTTTTATACTTTCTACAATCATTCTAATAATCTTCTGCATTTACTGTGTGTAAAAGGGAAAAAAGATTGTGCATTGTAATTTTGGTACAATATAAATGAAGAGCTTAATGTTTTTGAGCTTAAGGTCCTCTCTTAGGCTCAAAACAACTTTGTCACTGTATGCAAAGATCCTCAGCCAAGGCAGGAGCATTCACATACCAGATCCCAGTCAACGTTGCGGAAGAAGGGATGGCCCTGGATATCTGCAAARCCTGTCTGAGGATGGCAGCCCAAGCGTTCCTTTGGATCCTGTGCAAGGAAGAAAATATTTCTAAATGAATGCCACAGCCTACACATGAATAAAATGCCAATGTTACAAATCTCATGAGAAATGAAACACCAGAGTTACAAGGAATGCTGAAGAACTAAATTAGCATTATTTATTTTGGAAACTGCTCAAATTTACCCTTTGAAATAGGGATGAATATATGGAAACCCTTAACTGAATTTTATATAACTGACTATGCTGATTTTCTTCATTTTCATTCAGACCTGTTAAACATTCCATGGATTTTAGAGCAGGCTTGGTTAGATTACGAATGAATTTCATTCTTTCCCCCCACCKTCCCTTGCTCTTCCCTGAACAGATTATGCCAGGAGATCACACTGGGGCAGTAACTGCAGCTCCTGGTAAATACTGTGGAAAGAAGCTTATTTTAACAAGACAATTCCATCTCCAGGTACAAACATGCACACACTACCAGGGAGCTGTAACAGTGTGCAGTGAATGGTGTGACTATCTTAGAATAATTTATCCAAAACTGGTTTCTCCTGTATCTCTTTCTTCCCACTCACATAACACTCACTAAAAGCCAGCAAGYGCTTGAACTCATCATCCACTACCACTCGTGCATCTTCTGGCTCTCAGGCAGTAGTGAGCACATCCTGCCTCTGCATCTCCCTCCAGGAAGTCATCAGAAACTGTCCAAATGATTTGCTAAGCTGCTTCTCCCAGAACCAAACTAAATCTGGTAAATTTGTTCAATTCTCTAGGTTAAAAAAATCACTTGGAGCATTTCTATGCCTTTCACTTTGGCATTTACTCATAAWTCCAGTCTGAGAACCAGGAGCTTCAGATTTTAAGAGAAGTATCTAGAAGAGGGCCCCCAGCCCCATTGAAATTCTGCTTTAGGCTCTCACCTTTTCTACCCTGTTTCTGTATATGGCAGATAAAATACATCAGCTCTTACCTTGTTAAGGAAACTCTTTAGAACACCTGCTGCTTTCACAGAGAGGGATCGGGGAATTCGGATCTGTTTTTCCAAAATTACTGCAAGAAAACAAGGTTCCTATCAGCCTTTGCACCTTTGAAGTTAGTTTAAAGGCTAAGTAGAAGCAAAGCTGATGGTACTTACCTTGGAAGAGATAATCCTCTGTGTTCTGATCAGGGTTGTCAGAACTCCCAACGATGTCGAACGGCGACCGGCCCGCCATCATCTCAAACATCAGCACACCAAGGGCCCACCAGTCCACACTGAAGCCTGGAATTCAAGAGAGAAAACATTTCTGGAGATATGGCAAAACAAAAATACCAACACCTCTAGGGGTAAAAACAGAGAAGAATAAGTTAAAAATGTAAGTATTGCCAGTCTTTCCAATTAGCTGAAAAAAGGAGATAAGGACTGCAGCAGACATTACGTGGATCATTATGTACACAACAGGAGGAGATGCTCTGCAGAGGAAATGCAAAGAGGTTAAAGGTTGGTGTTAAGCTCTTAACCAAGGTGTAGATAATATTTAAGCCTAGTCATTACTAACCAATAGTGCATTATTCATGGTGAAAGATAAGGCCAAGGAGGAACTGTGTGAGTCTTAATAGCAGCAAGTCAGTCATTCATGGAGCAAAGCATATCTCCCCTACTATTCACTGCTAAAGGAAATCTCAGTAGCCAGGCTGGGGCTGATACAGTCTGGCTGGCCTAGAAAGCTTGTGATAAGCAGGAGTATCTGAAGCCAGCATGAAAGAAATATTTGATTGAAATACGATGGTAAATTAAATAAAAAATGTAAAGGGACATCTACAATCTAGGCCTTTTTGCAATGAATTTGTATCTAATCTATCATTGCTGCCAAATGTAAAGCTCCAAAACCAAACACACTTCCAGACTGCAAGTATATCATTARTAGTATCTAAAAAGGTTATAAACAATAACAAATTTGGAAGACTCAAGCTATGCTTCAAGACTGTACAAAAGAATTTAGTATGTGTAATGCAGAGTATCTCGTTTGCTTTGTGTGATGTTTTCTGCTCTTCCTTTGAAGGTTTTATTTACTTTTTCAGACAGGACGTGGAATCAAGACTGATCATGCGTCTAATGGAGATTTTTACTTTCTACTGCTTAAACAACTCCAATAAGAAGAGATAAGGTGAAAGTTAGAAAGTAGCAACCAGAAATTCCATTTACCGTAATCCTCTCCCCGGAGAATTTCAGGTGCAATATAGTTTGGAGTCCCACAGAACGTGCTGGTTGTGTCGCCAGGCCTCAGACCCTCCTTTAGGAAAAGATGGGGAGAAAAWACAGTTAACTGAAGATCCCCCACTCCTCTGCTAAGAGCTTCTCTTTGAATTAATTAAGTCTTGAATAACCAGCATTATGGCAATTCCATGGCAAAGTCAAAGCTGTGCTCCAGTGTCTTTGTAGTGACAAAAGTTTTCCCAGGGAAAATGGGCAGTGCCACAGAATCCAAACAGGAGCAAGTGACTGATAATTTCAACCTCTTTTGAAATCACCTTATCCTGACTATTTCAGCCAACCCCACCCAGATGAGTTGATCCAGCAGCTTTATGTAAATGTAGCCTGTGCACTCTGGCATTTGCCTTTTCTCCACATGTGGAAGTGAAATGAATATACAGCCTGTGTGCACTGTGTACAAAGAGAGACCTTGACATTTCACTTTTTAAAGCCTCCACATCTTTTAATTTATAACKATTTCTTAATTGTTGATTTTTCTGGTTAGCAAGAAACTAGATCCTACCTTGCACATGCCATAATCTGTGAGTTTAATATGCCCTTCAGAATCTAGGAGCACATTATCCAGTTTTAAATCCCTGTAGATTATCCCTCGCTCATGTAAATAGTTCAGTGCTAGACTGATTTCAGCAGAATAAAACCTAGTGTAGAAAGAAATACTGATTAAGTAATCAAGACCCAAAAGCACAATAACACAGTATTGGTAGTATGATATTTTCTATACATMATCTCAAGTATTCTATTCTTTTTACACAGAGAAGTGGCAAATTGTTTATAATCATACAAATGTTTCATGCACTTCAAAAGTTGTCTTTAGTTAATAGTAATGTCTCCTGCAATCATCCCTTTTATCTCACCATTTGAGATTAAGCATATGCACCAAGAACTCAGCATTTGCCTGGACAGCTGGTAGTGGTTGTTGTACAAGAAACACATTGATATCATTAGATATGAAAAAAAAMCCCACAAAACTGTTCTTCTAGAAAAAAATAGCAGACTGAAGTCATACAGAATAATGCCAATGCAAACAGCATCTAAATGCTCCCTATTACAGTTCCTTCTTGAAACAAAAACACGGTGGCTTGCAGCAGCAAAAGGAGGATGCAGTTTCACATTTCTTAAATCCTTAACATCTGGAGAGGATTTGCTGGCTCATCCCTTATAATCTCTGCACTGCTGCACTGTGTCAGAACATCACTGTTTTCATGCAAGAAATCTGGAATGAAACACACCTGGCATGTTCCTCTGGCAGCTTCCTCTGCCTCTGCATATGGAACATCAGATCTCCTCCATTGACATACTCTATAACAAAGAATAACCTGGAACACACAGGATTGTTACCAATGATTGTGTGCACAGCTGAAAGAGGTGGGAGACGTTACAGGTCTGCTATAGAACAATGCCCATTCCACTCCTCCCATCTCTGGCACCACAGCTGGTTTTACMATTTTCCCCTCCTTTGAATAAATTCCCTAAGTTAAAAACCAAGTATACAAAGTTTCTCTAGATAATTCCTTCACTGCTAAAGGAATGTAATGTTCCCATATTCCTCATCCATTACAGGTACTGCTTGTCATTACTACACCCATGACTGTATGGAGCCACATCAGTTTCTATTACTGTACGGAATGGAAAAATAATAATTTTCATCTCTATTATTTGATTTTCCTTTTGAAAACTCACAGTCTATTTTCTGAGTCTTGCTCACATATYTGTCTTCAAAGAATCCAGGCATGTTTGAGACAATTATTCCTCGGTTTTTGTACTTTTGATTTTCACCTCCTCAAGCCTTTTTTTCCTTCCATTCTACATTCTCTTCTATCACATATTCTCRATCCCTTTTTTCCTACTAGGTGCACTTCTCTTCCTGTCCAGAATCCTTCCCACCACATCTACCAGTACTTTACATTTTCCCCATCTGAAACCTTAGATGCACATGGCACTTGGATCACAAAATACTACAAAGATTTACAAAACATTGACTTTGCTACTTAACACTTTATGCTGTAAATTTAGGCCTTTGAGGTGCCTGATAGGATGAAATGTTTTCAATAAGACTATTTTATTATTAATTTATGACCTTTACCTGCTTTCTGTCTGGAAGCAAGAGTGCAGTCCGACCAGAAAGGGATGATTTGAGGCCTGTTCAAAGACGTGTTTCTCTGTCTGAACCCAGTCAATATCCTAATTTTTGAAGAAAAGTGACATTCAGAAAAGGATTGTTGCACTTCTTAGGTCACGTATTAATGACCATTAGCAGAAAGACATTCAAGGGCTTTGCTATCCTTGTTTTATTTGCAAGAAATTAAATATTCTATCGTTCTGTAATGTGAAGCAATAGCTGATAGCATACTTTTTATTTCCTGGATATCCTCTGCTCTTAGCCTCACTGTGTAAGCACCTTGGGAATGAAAACACACTGATCTATAAAAGATAAACTGGTGCAGGGAAAGGTAAAGTAGCACCAAGAAATGCAGAAGGAGTCAATGGTAGACTGAGRAATAAATGCAGAAGCTCTTGGACAGCAAGCCACAGTCTCTCCAATGTTTTCAGAGTAGTCTAAAGAAACCCAAGGGAAATCCTCAGTAACAAGAAGTTTTTAGCAGTTYAATAGTGCACTTTCTGACACGTTTTCACTAATCACTGTGCAAAAATTGCTGACATGGGGGTCTGATTTAACAAGCAACTAAAACAACATGGTGAGATTTCTCTGTGACAAAAACTCAGACCTGAACATATGAAAATCAGACTCCACCTSGCTACCTGCCTTGTGAACCTCCTACAGAGCAGTACAAGAAGCCACATGTAGAATTCTCACTGAGTGCTGCAGCCCAGACCTGGCTCCCACCTCCTGGGGGTCACTGGAGCTGTCTGGAAGAGTTGCCCAATTGACTGAGAACACCTTGCCCACCTCATCGTCGTTGACGAGCTCTTTCTTCACCACCTTCATGGCATAAATGCGCTCGGTTTTCTTCAGCCGCACCAGCAGCACTTTGGCATAGCTGCCCCTTCCAATGACCCGCAGCAAATCAAAATCCTGCAGGCCCAGACTGGAGGAAGCTTTGCCACTTTCCCTAATGCTCATTGCCTGTGGATAAAGATGCATTGAAATGAGGAAGCAGCCTTGCCAGTGTCAGTGTCAGCAGAAGTCAGCATTTCAAACAACATTTCAAAATTAAAATAAACAAGTAATTCAATTAACACTTGTTATCTTAAGACTGTACTGTCCTGGAAAGGAATGTGCTGGGAAACAAAGGAGGCAAAGGAGTCTTGGCAGATAAGAAAGAAACCAAACTGGGAAAATTTAGAACACTTTCTCAATCAAAGCACATCTCAACTCAACCTTATTTTATTTCAAAATAAAGCAGCACGCAAGCCACAATCCACACATCTCAGAAACAACTCAAATGTGCCCTCTGTGCTAATTGTTAGTTTGTGGCAAATTAAACTACTAATTTCTTGAAATTGAGACACACAGGCTTTAAGATCTCTGAAGATSCTCATGGGTTCCTTCCAACTTCAGATACTCTGTGATTCTATGTACRGAGTAAGCTTGGATAAGATTTCTTACCTCTTTTTCTTCACCAACATGGTCCAGGCTCTCATGACTCGAGGGATTGTATGGTATCACTGGAGGTGCAAGAAAAAYGTATTAGACTGATGCAACACAACAAGATTTTCTTCTGCCTTAAAATTTCCACAGTCAGAGAAACAGTTTAAATGCTTCCATTAGCCAGAGAAACACAGTTTAAATGCTTCTATTGCAAGTATTCAAAACGGATGGGTTGGCATTAGGACCATCACTCTGATTGTCACAAGAATAAACATGTTTGGTTTTGAGTTTTTTGCCTAATCACGGCATTTTAAGTACTCACTTACTAAATGTAACCGACAGCATAAATTCTTCTTTGTTTAGTCAAGTTTTTGAAACTCATAAGATGTGGAAAACTGGAATTTTTATATTTATATCCCTCTTAGCATTAAGAAGCTGTCTTACTTTTCTTATCCTATTAAAAAGTAAAGAAGGGTTTTTAAAATAATGTTACTTCTAAGTTTACTTTTTAGCAACTTAYAGTAATTTAAAGAAAAACATTATTGATCTTACCTGTTTCTGCATTATCTGAATGCACTGATGATGGATCCATAGGCATTATTGGTTCCTGCAAAAATAAACAGGATTTTTGTAATAGACTGTCYAAGTGTCAGACACATTATTTTAGAATCAATAAATGAAATTAATGAGCCCTGAGGAATATAATATAGCTACTTTTTAACTTGATTAGTCAACATAGTTACTAAAACATACACAATGAAATAAACAACTGCATTCTTTATTTTCCCTCTTTTCTAGAAGTCATGATATGTTTCCACAAGCTGCAGAAGTGACAAAAGAGAAACAAACACAGCATATGAGAAGTGAGATAGAAAATCTCAAGTCCTTCAGCAGTATATATATTAGTCAAAAGAATTCCCAAAATATAGTCTTGAAGCTGTCTGCTTTATTAAACCACGAGTAATAATAATCTAAATTTTTTTCAGAACTTAGAATTGAAGATGATTGAATTTCTTGGGAGAAAAGCCAAAATTTCTGCTCTTCATATTCTTTTGCTGTAAATGGGAAATAGTCCAATAATTATCATATATTTAGAGAGTTTAGTCCACCTATCCATTTTGAAGATGCAAAATAGTGTGTACATATATACATGCTATGCAACATCCCTGTGAAGGATGGGATAAATGTCCCTTCCATGTGACAAGGGAAATAATGTCAGACTTGCAGATTAGACTCCTGTCTTGCTAGAAGTTGAAATTTTGCTCGGTGAACCCCAAATTTTCTTTCAAAAGTCATGATAACYATAAAAATTATATTTCAACTACTGTGATTATTTGCAGGCTGCAGTTTGAAAACCAACAGTATAAAATGAGGGGATGGGGTTATTTGTCTGATTATTGGTTGGTTGCTGCCTTTTTGAGACAATTTATCAGGTCAGTTTTACTTACTGGCTGTAGTGTGTGTCGGCCACATTCAATGTTGACAAGTTTGTGACACTTCTTGTGAACAAGGAGTTTGCAGTTGATGCACTTGTAGCCCTGGCGCCCCAGGCCCCATATCCGGTCAGTGCAGATGGCACAGTGAGCTCTCTGCAACCAGAAACCAACCAAACTCATTAAAAGAGCAAAACTGAAGAATAAAACTGCCCAGCCACACGTGCACTAACCAAGCTCATCTCCTCTTTTCTCTGTAGGTGAGTCCTTACAGAGGAAGGCAGGAGAGCTGAAGCTTCAACACCTTAAAYAACCAGAATGCAAATGGGAAGGTCACCACTCGCTGAAGGACATTCACAAAACAACTCCAAAGATCCATGAAAACAGGGTGCCTATGGAAGCAAGAGTGGATTTAACTGATTTAACTGTGGTGCCTTGACAGCCTTTAACCCAGATGAGGTCAAAAAACAACAACAAAAAAGCTGAAGTTAGACATGAGGATGCTCAAGATGAAGTTTAGTGGAGACGATCTCAAGCATTAAGCACACAATACACTAAGCTTAGAGAAGAAGGAAAGGTTACTGAAGCTGTCAAGGGACCTGACTTACTCAAATATTTTGGGTTTGGTTTTTGCTGTTGATGTTTTTAAACACAGCAGAGCCTTCTTGGTCCTTAGCTAATTATATTTGACCCTTGCTTCCTGAAAACATTCTKAATGGTTTGTTATTTTCAGTTGATTACATGGCACCAGAAACAGGCTGCCTGGAGAAACACCTCAACTTTCTCCTTTAAAAGTCATGAAAGAAAAGTCTGTGCATCATAAGCAAGTTSAGACTATTTTACTCCCAGAAGTTGAAAAACTGAGTATCTACTTTTAGCCACCTAATACATTCCAGTCTGCCCTCTGGGAAGATTTTAAGGGAACACAGGAGCTTTGACATTATGCTTTCAGAGTATATRTAAAGTGAATTGCAACCAATTTGTTTTGTTTTTTTCTATTGAAATCCTGATGATTTAATATTGCTTAAGTTTCCTAAAGATACAGGATTACCAGAAGTGTATAGAAAAACAACAAAAATGAGAATAAAACTACCTGATAACTTTTCAAGGCAGTGGCTTCACCATTATGAAAATAAGACATCCCTGTATCATGACTTTAAGTACCCAACAAGAGTCTCACCCTGTTAAATCGTTTGGCTTGGAAAGTGTGACCATTTGCACAATAGAGCTTTCGCCACCGGCGGGCGCCTCGGCGATAAATGGACTCTAAGAGGAAAAACACAGGATTATATCCAGACAAATACAAACACAGAGCTACATCATCTTCTCCTGGAGGTTTCTGTGCACAGTAACTTGCAGAGGAAAGTTTCACTCCCGCTCCTTACAGAAACAGAGGAATGCTCCAAGTATCTTTTTCCTTTTTTTTTTCCTAAGATTTGGGGAACATTTGAAGTAAAATATCCTGATCAACTCAAAATTAACTCTGATTTTTCTGAAGTTAAAAGGAACAATGAGTCAAAAGAAGGTAAATTGTCCAAACAATACAAGCACTTATGTGCAAAGAATACACATGCCTCAGCTCAACTTGGGGAGAAGCTGTGGGGAAGGGAAAGCAGGAAGGGAGGTGAATTGGGAGCATGTCCTGAATTATAAGATTGCTTGACAAATCCTCCAGCATTTTAAATCCACAGCTGTACAGCTGCCACTATTAATTTTTTTCTTTTTTTAACTATTACTTTATTTTTCATTACTTGAGGCATGTCAGAAATCAAAACTGAAAACTGAGATATGAAAAATCACACTGAGCTGTAAATATCTTTCTGATTTAGTCTGTAACCTCATTTTTCAGATAACCAGCATTACCCATTCTGCTCAAATTAACTTTTAAACATGCACATGGTCAGAGATTGGTCAGAGATTTGGACACCAAGCTGACAGATGCTTGTGTGCATAACAGACACACCCTTTTATAAAAAACTTTAAGACTGGGGGGAAATAACCTCTTTAATGTCTAGAACAGTTAACACACTAGAGGTTTTTGGAGAATCCTCCTGATAGCACTAAACATCAATTTCAAATGAATTAACTMCAGATCTGTAAATAGTGACATGACAAGTCATCATCATTGATTACAAGACTCTGCTCACAGTTGTCAGCCAGCAATCTGGCAAATCCCCAAAAGACAGGAATAGGATAAAAAACTGTCATGAATGAAGAGGCACAAGCAAGGAAAGCAGAGTGACACGGATAGTTAACAGGAATGTGAAATGCTTATTAACAATGATTCAGAAGTGAAAAACATTAAATTTAGCAAGATTTCCTATTCCTTTTAAATATTTGATTTTTAYAGATTTGCATTATTAATATTCATAAGTGCAGGATGCCAAACCAAAGAACATCAAAATCTGCTAAGACAGGAAATCTGAACTGATTTTCTGTATTTCTTAGTTGAAATATCTACTTACTATCTTCTCCTGGACAAGGCATGCCAGGCCGCTCTGGGACACAAGGAAACACTGCAAGAAAGACATTAACTTCTGATTAGCTTTCATTTCAGACAGAAAATAAACCTTTGGGTTAAATACAACACTCCTGAAAGGCATTCAACCATATAGACAACAGCACTGACTGCACTTCAGCAAAATCTTCTTTAAGAACAGGTGAGCTGCAAACCACCACAAACCCCTTTTGCTGGGCATAGCAGTGACATACATGAGAAATACACTCAAAAAGCAGAATAAATGAAGCTATTTCTTAATGACAGTAACTAGAAAAAGTAATGATTTTGATTTTTCATGTGGCCAATCTTCACAGTTAGTCAAGATTTCTAAATACTATCAATGTTCTATATGACAGTGTCCTAACAGTTACAGAGGATGCTGAATATGTAAGCATCTTTTCCCCCACAATTTATTTAGCATCAGTAACATTACCCATCTTCCACAATTTATTTGGCTTCAGTAGCCATCAYAGAGAAGTATAAATGTGGACAGACAGCCCTGGTGCCAGTTTAATCAGAGGCTTATCAAACACAAAAATTAATGGAGATGAAAAATTTGATCTGCACAAAAGCAGTGAAATCTATCTACAAATTATATTCTTCCCCTTTTWAAAACTCTCTGTGGGAAGCTGGAAAACTGTCTTTTCCTCTCAAATGGGCTGATGATAAACTAGATATTTGGTATCTTTTTAAGAAAAGGAGCCTGTTGAGACTCTGTAGTAACACACCAACACTTCATAATGATGACTTTTCTGCTCTCATTTCTGATAAACCAAGATCAACCTTCTACTGATAAAAAGTTACAAATAGCTAGATAAATATTCTGGAGAAGCTGCCAAAACAGGCATATAACCCTGAACAACAAAAATTGAGCAACTACACATTAAACAGGGGCATGATGTTATTAAGTTTAAAACTGAAGTACTTAATTTTAGAAAAGTCGAACTTTTCATTAATCTGCCATCACAAATTGAGCTCATTAACTTTTTTCCCTAATAGAGATGCTGCTCTAAAGCACTTATTCATAATCAACTTCATGATAATGTATAACTCTAATAAATAAACAAATTGTACTTTATCACTTCTACCATTCGCTGCCAGTAAGTGTCTGAAGGCTGAATGAATGAAGAAACAGAGGCTGGATTTAATGAATAATCTAACAGCAAAATATTTTTTTCTCCCTTARTTAAAAAAAGAAGAGCTAAAAGCACAGTGAATGGTCATCAGTATCCCTTGACAGGATAGCCACAGRCCTGAGGGGAAAAGGGTGTGAAAGGCACAGGAATGGAAGGTAAGAATTCCACTCATTCACAGGTACAAATATGAGCAGCAGGAAATTTCAGTAAATTTCACCTACCATGGATCAGAAGCTCTGAATCCTTGTTTAGTTCATACAACCTAAAGGCCTCTTCTAACTCCAGCTGAGAGGAAACAGTACAGGGATCTCCTGTGGAAAGAAAATAGCACAAAACTCAACCCAGTCAGTCCCATACCATTCAGTAGTTCCCAGTTCACAGTAGTTCACAGTTGGTTCCAGGATAATTATTGTAGAAAAATTCCAATATTCTCAAATGTGGTAGTATTTATTCTTAACACTGCTCAAAGAGTACATCTGAAAATAGTCATATTGAGTTCTTTCAGGGAAAATAAAAATATGGGATATTCCCAAGAGGCAAGCAGATCATAACAACAAAACATCATTGCTACAAGCATGGTTACACATTATTTCAGTACAGGAGGTGCAGGCTGTATTCCAGCACCTAAAAGCCTTCTAAGATTACCTTTTATTTCATGGATTTTTAATTAAAACCGAGTCAATTCTATTTTCACAGCTGTTTCAGCACTGCCAAGCCTTGCACCAGGAGCTGCAAAAGCAGTTACAGCTCRAGTCTCTCCTCAAACCTCCATGGAAACTTTTGACAAATAACATAATCTAAGTGCAACACCCTGTTTTTCTGATTTGTAACTACTACCTTCACATTYACACAACTATTTGAAATAAAATTCCTTAAAGAAAGGACATCAAGGCAAAAGAAAGGTGGGAGTTGGCTGGCTTTGTTTCTTATTTTTTTAATAAAACAACTGCAGTTTTGTTGACTATTTGTGATGGTGCAGACTAAATTACATACCAAATCCTTGATGATAAAGTTTCTCAAACTTTTCTGTTTTCTTTGGTGCTGGATGCAGATTAGTAATATTATTAAAAAATTAGCCCCCTARAAGAATAAGCCTTTTTCAAAATAATACTGTAACTGAAACATTTTMAAAACAATGTTGAGTCTCAATCATCATTGCCCCAAGGAAAGAAAATACTTCTAGAAATTAGCTCAACTTTTCCCCCCTCTTCATCTACACAAGACATCCTGTGCAAGAACAAGGGATTTATCTCTGCCTGCTTGTCCTCCAGCATGAGCAGTTCATTTTTAGCCCAAATACCATACAGCAAGTCTGCCTTTCCATATTCCTAATTTTTAACAGAAATACTACTTTCCATGTCTTTAAGTGGCAAACTGGCTATGGGTAACCAAACTGGAGGAAGGCAGAATCATTTCCATCCCAGCTAAACTGGATCCAGTCTGGAAGTTTTACTGCTTTGAGTCCTCAGTCAATACCACAGCCAGAAAGTTCRCAAGCAACAGACCATTAACTATTCTCTTTGTGTTTTACACTGCAAGGCATCCAAATTAATACAGCCACTGCTAAAGCTTTCCAGCGCAACCACACACCCAGCAGCAGGAGGTATTTCAACTCACCCCACAGAAGCTTTTCCAGAGACTTTGTTTTGTTTCTAATGTATCACAATGCATTTGTTCCAATGTATCTTCCCCAGAACAGGAAGGACATGGACCTGTTGGAGCCAGCCCAGAGGAGGTCACCGAGTTGATTACAGGGATGGAGAACTCAGCTATGAGGAAAGGCTGGGACAGCTGGGACTGCTCAGCCTGGAGCAGCTTTGGGGTGACCTAATTGTGGCCTTCCAGGACCTGAAGGAGCCAACAAGGAATGTGAAGAGAGAGACTGTCTACAAGGGATGGAGTGACAGGACAGGGGGAATGGCTTCACACCAACAGAGAGTGGGTTTGGATCCGATATTGGGAAAAAATTCTTCCCTGTGAGGGTGGGGAGGCCCTGGCACAGGGTGCCCACCGAAGCTGTGGCTGTCCCATCTCTGAAGCGTCCAAGGCCAGACAGGATGGGGCTCTGGGCAACCTGGGATTGTGGAAGGGGTCCCTGCTCATGGCAGGGTGTGGAATGAGATGATCTTTAAGGTCCTTCCAACCCAAACCATTCTGTGGTTCTATGCATTCTATGCTAYTGCAAAAAATATAAATGTAAACGGYCCATTTTCAGAGTTCTGTCTTTATTGTTTCCTGCACATCAAAATCCTCCAGATGAGTCTTTGAAGCCACCAGTCATTTTCCATCAAACCACTTCCCCCTACAGCTGGACACCTGGACAGCACCTGCCCACCCACAGCACAAACTTACACTGTGCAGAGCAGGGTGGGAGGAGAAGGAACAATTGTATTTACTCAGACTCACTATGAGAATCAACAAACCAGTTTTTCTTCATTTGTTTCCGACACCTGTGCAAACAGTTCTGTGTTTCCTTTTGGYAGAAGCAAAAGAGGGTCTCAAGAACAAGCAAACTCAGAAAAGAAGGTTTACACACATCTCTCTCAACAGGCTTGAGTAGTACAAATTGTGCAGCTAAAGACAGCTGGGGTACATAGGAAATGTAGGAAAATATTTACTTTTGAGTTATATAGCGAGAAACAACAGACTGAAGACACACACAAGGCTAGTGTCCAACCCACAGGATGTTTCAGAAGGCAGAGTGAAGCTGAACTGACCATATATGGAAAAATAGAAATTTGTCTAAAATCAAATCAAGTTCATTGTATTTTCCARTTGTATCTGAAGATTTTGGAAAAGACTGCACTCAATTAAATTATATCTTTGTGTGCCATTACCTCTATGAAATCAGAGTAGCTACATGTGAAGCCCTCATCTTGCAAAGGCATTTACTATATGACAAATTAAAACCTCAGTGTCCAGGTAAATCCAGTTTAGCCAGGAAGGAGTGATGCCCCAGACCCCTTATCTTCTCTCAGACTATAAAAACCCATGAGTAACAGTGTAACAAGTACCAGCCTACAGCACACACATCTCCTCATGCCAACAGTGAACCTCAGGTTGGTGGAGAGGATGTGATACAGGCATTTTCCAGTAAAGCAAAACAGGTTTCTAGAAAGAATATCAACTGAAAACACTGCAGAGTGGTGCTGAGAGAAGAGGCAGGGAGCTTGGCAAGAAGCCATGTATTGTACATGTAGGAATTATTCACAATAAAGACAGGAGGATTTGCTTTAAACACATTCCTCATTGGCAGATTAACTTTTTCTCCACTGACATTAAACTGTAAGTCAATGATTAAAGCAAACATGGATTGCTTGTGAAAATCAAATCCCACACATGAAAATAGTTCAGGCAAACCACAACCTTCCTTTTTTAAGTAAACCTATCTCTAATTAAAGAGCTGAAATTGAAACAGAACAAACTGTGGCTTCAAGTAAATTATTGAATCAGTACAAAATGTTTATTAAAAAAAAAAAAATATATATTTCCTGCTATGACTGACACTGCAGACTCCTCCACTGCAGTGAGGAGTCCATTATCTTCCTGATGATAAAACAACACAGCCAGTATATTACAAAGTAAATGTTCAACTCCCAGTAGCTCTGCTGCACAGTTCAGTCATAAACACTGTTCATTTTACTGTACTGCATCTGCTGGTATAAATAACTTTGGAATGATGAGGAGAAGAAAAAACCCCACCTGCTCAGACTCCCAAGACCACATAATCTTCAACACACCTGCCTATATGGCACTTCCAAAACCCAACTTTGCTCCACGTTTAGCTTTAGGCTGAATAAACTGGCAGTGGCCCAATTTGAAACGGGAGGAAACATTTCCATAAGCGCCATTTATGCTGATGGCTGCATGCAAACACCAACCACAGCCAACAAATCACTGCACACTGCAGCCTTTTATGTACTGCATCAGCTAAAATAACTCCACAGCAATCTCATAACTCAGAGGGCTCTTCCTTGTAGCTGTAGCTCAAAACCTATGTGTGGGATGAACTAATTCCACTGAGAAAACAGAACCTACAAATAACCTTCAAAAAAAATTACTACTGTACACAGACAGCTCAATGGATGACATCTGTTAACAGGGAGAATTGATTCTGGACTTTTTTCATCCAAAGTAAACTTTAAGATGGATTATGTAAGCACTAAAGATGAGTTCTCAGTCAAGGTTGTCACTGCACTTTGGTGAAAAGTTACCACACATCACTAGTATTTGGAAGAAGTTTTATTATTAGCTATAAGTTAATAGACTTTAGGTTGCTAAAGTAACAGCTGATAATAACACTTGAGATATAATGTTTTTGGTTACACATACAACTCAACTATACAWTAAATGATATCAATATTTTAGATAAAAACTGCAATTTGTATAACTTAATGTCTGTTTAACTCTTTAAAAAATATAAGATATAAAGGGAATCTTCATCATTATAAAGGAGTCCTTTCTGTTGCCTTYATAAGAAATCCTAACATTGAATTAACATTTTTGTAGTCACTGAGGTCTGGTTTGGTTTATAAAGACAGAGAGCAAGCTACACACTAAGTAGGGTGAAACAAATACCTCTTCATTAAGCTCTACTTTAGAAGGCATTGGATAACTTATTTTTGGAGTCAATTCTATGTTTTATAAGMTTATCTTATGAAGGCAGAGGGAAAGGAAAAGATGAAAGGGACAGAAAAGCTGGGAAGCTGAGCAATGTATGATGAGCCTGATTTACCTTCCTCATCAATCCACTTCATGGTGAAAAGCTGCTCGTTGTCAAAGGAGCACATGTCTCGAACTTCACTGCACAGGCCCTCAAAGGAGATGGAAGGCTCAAAATAGGTTATCATGATGTCCCTGGGAAAGAGAAAAATTAACTTCTGAAACCATTCCACAAAACATAACACTGATCATCATCCCTAATACCTTCCATACACCACTAATATTAACCCCCCTCCCTGATGCAGCTTCCTCCAAAATGTTAAAGTAAAATAAAGCACCTAAGTTTCCTTCTTATAGCAAAGTCAGGCTCCAAGTGATTTTTATTACTTGACATTTAATCCTCCAGGTATCTGCTTCAGAAAAACTCAGATTTTATGCCCATACTAACTATGAAGTAAGTTGCAGCAGACATTAACCACACAGAGAAATTAGATCTCTTACACCAGTGGAAACTCAAGAATGAAATGCTGCAAATGTTTGAATAATGTTCAAAACATTATTAGTTTTACTTCTGCTTTAACAGTTATTTAGTTATTAGTATCAAAATGTAAAAATATATACATCTACTCCAACTAAATTTTGATTGTGTAGATGTTAGGAAGAATTAATGACAAATACTAAACAGATTTCCTAGCAGATTTGGGGGCATGTGCAAATATTCAAAGTGCCTTTAAAAAACAGAGTGGTGCTTCACACAACGAAGAGGAAGGCTGACAGAGAGCCATATACTTAGAATTGAAATTTACTGCTTTACTGATATGCAGATTGGGTATTTCTGTGATAACTAAAAGTGAGTTAACCTGGTTTTAGTATGTTAGCAAAAAATGCTGGCCCACTGTATTGGCTGGGCCTTAAAGGGGTACAGGTGACAAGGCTCAGACCCTTAACCAAAGGAGCTGGGAGACACAGAGGAAGGAGGAAGGCTGTTTACAACACACTCCTCAAACAYAGCATAAAAGCTCCATGTTTGAGCAACCAGTTCAATCTTCCCATAAAAACCTCCCCCAGCTGGATTTGCTCTGGTGGGTGCCAGTGCCCAGGACTGCTTGGGGGAGCTAAAAAAAAAATAATTGAAACAACAGAGTTTTTACCTGGTCAGAAATCCCATCAAGGYTCCTACCAGACTGAAGTGTACATATGCAGCAAGTTAAATATCTTTAAATCATCGTGTGCATGGGCAGATTGAGATCAAGAAGGTGACTTAACATAAAATGCTGTGGTTATGGAACCGAACGGTGTTCAGGAGGGGCAGAGAGCACACAAAAACCAAACTGCTTGCCTGAGGCTCCTCTGAGAGCAGCAGCAGGAATAAAATCAATTGGCAATTTCTAAGCACTGTGAAAGAACAGAGAGCCAGCTTCTGGATTTATGAGCATCATCAGTTGGGTTAGGTTTAGTTAGGGGACAGACTCCAGGAAATACAGCAGATGTATGCCCAGGATAAACACAACATCTCTTCAATAATCTGAATAAAGCACTCAAAAAGCTGCTACGTGATTTGGGAGAGGAAWCGCTCCTGTTCTTTCCACGTGAGACAAAATGCAAAACAAACAACAACTGGATCCTGGTATTTAGACACAGCACAGTCACTTACAGCAAATGGGGCTTTATTTGAAAGCCCCAGTCACATCCATCCAACCCAGCAAACTCCTCTCAGACCCAAAGGTCTCCCTTTGCATCTTTTACCAAAACACCAGCTGGGAGCCCAATGCCAACAAGGTGGATCTGACAGGATCTGACAGTGTGTCACTGTCACAGACACACAGCAGCCACCACACAGCAAGCCCGGATTAGCAGGCAAAGCCTTAACCTGTATTTCCTGTTTTTCCGGGAAGGAAATCAGRCACTGCTTAGTTAGCAGCTCCACTAACTTCACCATCCCTTCCTTGATTCAAATTTTAGCACAGATATATTCACCATAGAATATGTTCTTAAATAAAAAAATTAGTTCTGAAGAGTGCTGAGAAGCCAAAGTACTTATATTTATATCTATTTATATTGCAGGGCTTTCTGGGATTGAACTAGCCAGTAGAGTTTGTTAAATGACTACTACTGCCAGAAAAGCAGAAAGTTACAGACCACGCTTTTTGAGATTAATCACTGATGCTTCAGCAAAAACTGAAGATTAAATGATATATACATTAGGAAAATCTGCTCAGCACATTTTCAAATGTGATGATTCAAGCCCACTTAAACCAGACTTATTTGTATTGCAGCAAAAAGGAAAAATCACAATGTTAAGATGTACTGAACAGCCTTGGAATCTCTTCATATCTCTAAAGTAAAAGCCAGTACCAAATGAAAAAAACGCCAAACTCTTACTCCTTGTTGGCAACTTAAGTAGCACATCAGTTTTCCTCCAGAAAAAAAAAACAGTTTAATTATTTCAGAATTYAAGCATGTTCTCTAAATTACTACTCTAATACCTCTAGCAGGATATGTATCAAAGAGTTACCAAGTAATTTGGAATATCTCTTCTGCTATAGCCGACAGTAACCAGTCTTTCAGAAAACTCTAGCCAACAGCAATATTAAAAGAGAAAGATGATGTCAAGTATAAACAAGGTTCCACAAGCAATATCTACATAACACAGGAACTGAAAGGTTACAGGTCTCCCTGCTGCTTTATTTTGCCGTTTGAACTCCCCGATGACCCTGACACTTCTGCGGGCACAGGTCTCGCTTTCACAGTGGTTCTGCCGTCACACCTTTGTGTCTCCGCACCTCTTGCCCCCAACACAGCACTGCTGATGCTTTCCTTAGGAAAAAACTGCATTCACTCAAGCCAAGAAGAAGCCAAACTGTATTGAGAAAAAAAAATTGCATTTTAAATTAAAGTTAGCTGGCCAAATGAAGGGACAAAGGAAAGTGAATATGGACCATAGCCTGGCGACCTGCATTAAAGATATAAAATGTTTTCTTTTACTGAGATATGGGGAAAATGTTCTTGACAATATCTTTCCTTGTGATGAAGATAAGGTTATACACTGCTTGGAATAAGCAYGTTTGTCACAAAGCTATCCCAAGGTGAAATAAATATCTTTCTTTGTCCCCTCTTGGCACACATAGGAAATCAGAAGAAAATCTGATTCAAGCACRCCTTTGGCACCACTACATCTGGAGGTGCCAATTAACTCTTACTATGGAAGCACTAGACTTTTTACAATTTGTTTTAGCACTACTGTAGTTGGTCTTAATCAGGGACCTGTGAGTAGGAAACATGCAAATATACAAGACAGAACTTGTCCTGAATTACTTTCACTGAATATGCTATCACTTCAATCTTTCATAAATATTAATAAAGATCATTTATTCATACTACTACAAGGCCTGTCGGAGTCAATATCCTGCAAATATCAGAATCAGCAAAACATAAATCTTAGGAAGACTGAGAAAAGGCAAATAGTAACTCTAA
>JACDOX010000079.1:69410-132805 GCA_014549065.1 Cardinalis cardinalis | reverse complement strand
AACCAACAAAACCCCCACAACCAGTGGAAACAATTAAACACAATTCAATATCTGTACCTCATTTTTCACTCTGATCTTGAACTCCTGTGAGAGAACAACCCTGTAAGAACAGACACTACTKCTTTAGACTTTTCCACCTGCAGCCTCATATATATCACATATTATTTATGTATGGGAAAATGTACAGACACATTATACATGTTACCTACGTATCCACACATGCATCACACACCTGGGCCAGTCATTAAGGCTTTTGAAAAGGTCTAATTAGAGCTCCCCACAGGACTCCTGGGGAATTCTGCTGTGTCAGGGTCATTTCTGTACTGCAAGGTGCAGCCACTGCCATTCACAGCCATTTAAAGTATTGCTTTCCCCTGTGCAAGTCTGTTTTTCTGGAAAAAATATATTGTCAGAAAGCTAAATAAATAAATATTGAAACAGCAAGAGGGGAAAATGGGTTCACAGGCTTAATTCAAAATTTTCTTAAACTGAATGCTCTCCTACAAAGAACGTGATTGTCAACAGGCAACAGAAGATGCTGTACTGAAGAACTGATCAAAAAAGGCACCCAAGATAAAGAAAAATAAAAAGAAATTATGCAAGAATTTAAGAATCCTTATGAAATTAATACCCCGGAAATCTTCATGGAGGTACATTTTGATTTTACAATTAAAATGTATTTTTTCCTCACACTTTTTTCACTCATGTAACAAAAGTAATTAAGTAATTAAAATTAAGAAAAGAAGCAGGTTTACCATGTATCATGAAAGGACTGTCAGGTGTGTTCTTCATTTGAACCAAATCAAACTGAAGGCTAACAAAGCATTGGTATCTACCCCTTTCTATTAAAAATCTAACCTACATTACAGCCTACACAGCTAGAACCAGCATAAAATCTATGTCAGGCACTGAAAGAATACATGCTAGGAGTTCTAATCATGACAGAAAAACGGTTATAATAGCTGTTTGTTTTTTTTTTTAAATCAGCATGAATTCTACAGGATTCCTTGAGCAGGAGCACTGAATTATTCCTACCTGTTCCCTACTCCTACAACATACGTATGAATGATGTAACAACTTCTTGAACTGACCTGACAAAAAGCATCTCCAGCAAACGAGGTAAGACAAAAGRCAAACTTTGAATCTCATCAGGGTGCTGAAATGGTTGTAATTACAGATGCTGATTAGTGCCACACACTCGGAGCTGCTATACTTTGTTATTGTATCAACAAAAATCCACCTCTGGAGTAACAAAGTGAATTCCTAAAAACCCCCACACGAATCTCTGTTACACACACTGCAGAGATSACAGTAACTCTCTAAAATATGTAACACTATTTTAAGAATTTTAAACAACCAATCCTATGTGGAAGATAAGCACAGTTTAACTGAGAGAAGGAAACACCTGGAAAAACTCAACTTAATTCCCTAATTCCCAATTCTCTGGGAATTCCCCATCCCCTTATTCTCATGATCTGTGTTAATTTTTAGGAAAATTTCCCGTGCTATTTTAACATATTCCATGAATTTAAGATAAAGAATTACCACWGCAAGGTTCAATGAAACAAAGACTCTTCAAAGGGTCCTGTGTGAAGTCTTTGTCTTGGCTGAGAAAAGCAATTGGGCTCCTGGCCAGACCCAGCCGAGTTTTGGGGATTCAGGCTCGGCTCTTTGCCCCAGGCCAAGTATCCCGACTATCAGATTCCCAAACGTTTCAAGAACAAATCTGTGTTTCTAAGTGGCTGGGTTGGGTAGGCTTGGTGGTTTTTTGTTCCTTTTTCTTTTTAACCAGAAACTCTTTTTGGAAKATGAAAAGACCTTCACAGCCAGACTTTCCCAATAACTTCTACAACCCACTTAAATGCTTCCATTAAAAGGAAATTAGGAGAGATTAACGCTTCCTGATTAACACTGTTTCCCATTAATTCCTCGACCCAGCTCTGAGACAGTTTATTTGAAGAACGGGGAAAAAGCTGCCTTTGGTATCAGCATTCAGTTCTCAGTCTTAGAGTCATTTCAGGGTAAGTGCAGGTAAAATGTTTGGCTTTGATATTCACTTGATAGTGCAAGTCTGAGAAGGGGCTTGAGACTTTCTGTTGTAAGAAAGTGGAGAGAATAATTTGCCTACATCTCAAAATAAATCATGACTAAGGCATTCAGCTTGTTAGTTTGTTGGTATTCACAATGGTYAACCAACACCCTCTATGACTCAATGCCATTATTAAACTGATAACTGCATTAACAGATAAAAAGTCAATGGACAGACTCAAAAGAAACATTCCAGTGCCTGTGAAATTATTACCAGTGTCATGAGCCAGCATTCCTGCCCAATGTAGCAGATCTTTTTCTTCACTCCCACAACCCTGGGCTGCTTCCTCCCTGTGCTAAAGCAAGAATCCATGTGATTGCATGTGGAAATGATCAAGATTAAAACTGACCCAGCAGAAGAAAAATAAATGGTTTTCGCCCAGAGGAGTTCCCGTTTTAGTTCACTGTCTGACCAAATGAACACCTCTACCAGCTGATAGCCAGGGGCATCTTTGCTTCCTTAAGAAAAAGTGGATTAAAGGGACTGTGAAACAAAGAGCTCAGAATTTCACATACTTTGACAGTGTCTCACATGTCCTTTAAAGCCACAGACTGTGCCAGTCTCTACAGTAACTTCTACAGACTTCCGTCAAGAAAAGCCCCAAAGCAGACACAAGCCAGAAACTAAACACAGCAGCAAATACCAAATGCTCAGCATAGTTTCTAYACCTCTCCTTAAAGTTACACAGCTAGAGATAGCAGAGAGTAAATACTGAAAATTATTACACCTCTTGTGCTTAACTGGAAGGAAGCTATCAAGAGCATCGTGTTCACACTTAATCCAAAAATGCAACCTACATTGTTTTCTGCTTAGATCACCTCCCCTCAAACTTAATGGCCCAATGAACTACTGGCAACCCTTGCACTGAAACTTATTAAGTCCTGTAACTGTTACTATTTAATAGCTGGCTGTGAATCCAAGCCAGAAACGTTTCTCTGGCTCTGTGCGTTATTGCTGGAGAGCCACTGAATTAGGCCCACAAAATTCAGATYTCCATTTCTGCAGACWGCTAGGTTTTTGGTGGTGTTTTTTTGTTTGCTTTGGTTTTGTTTTTTTTTTTTTGTTTTGGGTGGGTTTTTTTAACAGCAGAAGCATAATTGATAGTAGATGCATCTGAGTAACCATTCACAGACTCCCCTGGAAATTGCTCGGTCCCTGGCAAACAGCCTAAAAACCCATGAAACAATTTTTTATACAAACATCCTCTTCCTTCAGTTCTGAACATCACTTAACATAGAAAGACCAGGACGAAAGCTGGATCCCAAACATCCTGGCGTGTATTATGAAGGGATATGTACTTATTACTGGCAGCCAAGACCTGGGGGCGAAGGGAAGCAGGGTGAGCAGGGCAGAGGCTGCTCAGGCACATCCTTGCTCACCGGGACGTCCACTCCAGGAGAAGGGAGGATCCGACTTCCCCCCAAACCCTGACACCAGTCCTGCACTTGACACCCATTTCAGCACGGCCGGTTGGTCGTGGAGTGTTTTTCCTCCACTCTTTCTCTCCTCCGCTACAAGTCAGGGCATAGCCACGGCTTGAGCCAGGAGCATTCCCGGGCGCCCCGAACAAACGCTGCTCTCCGCCCGGCCGCCGCCAGGCGCTCAGCGCCCGCACTCACCCCTTGTAGTAGG
The DNA here is from genome assembly GCA_014549065.1 of Cardinalis cardinalis. NCBI lineage: Eukaryota > Metazoa > Chordata > Aves > Passeriformes > Cardinalidae > Cardinalis > Cardinalis cardinalis. Next base: position 129,084 of record JACDOX010000079.1, on the reverse strand, counting down.
CTTTCACCCGGACCTGGTGGGCGCTGTCTCCGCCGAGGCTGCCCCCGAGGCCGCCCGGAGCCGACATGGTGCTCCCGGCGCCGCCGTCCCGCTGCGTCGGCATCGCCCCCCAGGCGGGCCGGGGCAGCCGCAGGCTCGGAGCGGGGGAGCCGCAGGCTCGGAGCGGGCCGGGGCGGCGGCTGCGCGACCCCCGCGCCTCCAGCGCGCCCCGCCCGCGCCGGGCGGCACCACGCGCGGGGGCGGGAGGGGACCGCGCAGAAGCGAGAGGGAGCGCGGAGCGGTGCGAGGCGGCGCGGAAAGGCAGCGCAGGATTTCCCTCGGTAGGGCGGAGCAGGCGCCCCGATAAGCGGCCGGACGGCCTCTCTGCTGCCCCGGGATGCGGCTGTCAGTCCCGTGCGTGTCCCCCTGCGCTCTACATGGGCTGTCTCCGACGGGACTCCACACCTGTGGAGCGGGATGCTCCACGCCGCAACGGAGGGGGGGTAGCGGCGGCGGCGGCACGCAGGTAACCGGCAGCCCCGTAGCGGAGCCGCCGCAGCGGCCGCTCCCGGTCAGGCGGGTGCGAGAGCGCACACAGGTCCCTCCGCTCCCGCCGCCGCGTCCGGAACCGAGGCAACACCGCGGTGTGTGTCACTCCCCCACCCACAGTTGGTACGGCCCAGCGCGGAGCATGGCGGGGCTGCGGGCGGCTGCGGCGCCGGCGCGGCGGGAGCGGAGCAGGACGCGGGCTGTGCGGTGCCTGAGCGCCGGGTGGCTGCCGTGATAGGGAGCCAAGGAGGAAAACTTGTTCTACCCAAGTACCGATGGGGCTGATCCCCAGCAGCGTGGGCAGCAGGGGATTCTCCACCTCATACTGAGCACCTGCAGTGCTGGGGTCCTGCTCTGCGGTCTGCTCCATCCACAGAAGAATGTGTTGCTGCTGGAGCGGGTCCAGAGGAGGCAAAGGAGAAGGTCTAAGAATCGGAGCTCCTCTGCTCTGGAGACAAGCTGAGAGGTTGTTCAGCCCAGAGACAGCAAGGCTCCAGGGAAACCTCAGAGCCCCCTCCAGTGCCTGAAGTTGTTTCCCAAGAGAGCCGGCGAGGGACTTGGACAAGGGCATGGAGCGACAGAACAAGAAATTATGCTTTAAATTTAAAGAGAGAACGGTTAGATTCGATATTAGGGAGAAATTCTTCCCTGTGATGAGGCGGTGACGGTSATGAGGCCCTGACACATTACCCAGAGAAGCTGTGGCTGCCCTATCCCTGGAAGCGCCCWGACTCGCCAGGTTGGACGGGGCTTGGGGARTGGAAGGTGCCCGTGCCTRTGGCAGGGRGTTGGAAGTGGATGGCATCTGGGGCCCCTCCAATCCCAACCGTTCTGCAATTGCCCTTGTTGAAAGGCTGAAAGAACCAGAGATGCCCATAGTGGTAGTTCTTAGGAAGCAGATGCTGTCCACCCAGGGGCCAGGCTCTGCATGTGAGCTGTTACATAAAACCGAACCCATCCCAGCATTAGGAAAAACAGCACCAGACACATCCAACTATACACCTTGGCACTCTGTTCACACCATGACTCCTCCACTGTTGTGGTCACTGCCAAGCCAATTTGGGAGGTGACAGAAAATTCAGGATTTTAACACAAATCCATGGCAAAAGCAGCACACTGCCCTTTAGCAGCCAGCACAGAGCTGAGGGGCAACAGGAGCTGTCCAGAGGCAATGGCAATGCCTTCCTTACAAAGACTGCTGACCAAAGTGTTTTCCGTGGGAATTCTGGAGACTCCTGCAATGTGCACTGCCCACAAGACGATGTGTTAATTTCAGGCAAAGCTTTARTTCCCTTTTATCAAATGGCTGAGATATTTTTAAAGAAAGTAATATGAAGGATGTGTTTGAACTGGGAGGTGAAGCAGGGTGGTTAACAAAAGGTATTTTATTAAAGCTGCAAATCATAAGCCACCTTATCACTGCAAGCAATCCTAGAGGATTTCCAAGAGTAATTCAAAATGGGTCATCATTCTCCCCACACTTTTATTTTTAACCTATGAAAAGTCTCATTTTCTCTTGCTGAATTATGTCATATTTTATAGAAAGAAAGCATCCTCATTAGACTTGTTGTCACTACTTGTCACAGGCATCTCGCCTGTGCTCTGTGCAAGCGTTTCACCTGTCAATAGTTTAAGCTCATCTCTAATGCCTTGGCAGGTATTTGAGTTTTGTTAGACACTTGCTGAGTCTCTTTTCTTTGCAAARACCTTAGCTATCCCAACTAGCTGTTAAGTACCTGTCAATTCCCCCCACCCTTCTTAGAACCAAAGAATCATTTAGGCTGGAAAAGACCTCYAAAATCRCTGAGTTCCAACTTTTRAWCAATCCCCACCTTGTSAACCAGAACAGAGYGCTGAATGTCATGTCCAGTTGTTCCTTGAACACCTTCAGGGATGGGGACTCCACCACCTCTCTGTGTAGTCTTCATCAAATGGACTTCTATTCCAAATGGAATTCCTAAGAAATATCAGGATCATCAGGTCCAACTTTTAACCCTCCACAGAACATCTCCAAGAGCCACACCATGTGCCTGAGTACATTGTCCAGACACTCTCTCAGGCATGGTAGGCACAGAGGATTTAGCCTGAAGGCACCTCCCAAAGTCATCCAAATACAGGTTTCTTGTACTWAGAGTGCAGTTAAGATTTGTAGGTGTGTATGTATCAGGTGCTAAAAAAACGAGGCATGATGCAAGAGAGACGAGAGGTAATTAACTCATATTCACCTAGTGCCTTGAGCTGCTGAGTGGCAGGAAGGGTGGAAGGAAGCAAGCAAAGCCTCAGAAAGGAAAGAGATGCTCACATCGTGATTAGGATAGATGCACTGCTAACAGTGTCTGAGCAACAGCTGCTAAGTGTAGGAGGCACTTAAAAGAGGTTCTCTGTTTTGTTACGCAGGGAGGTCGATAGGTTATTTGGGCTGAAAACACCGCACATTTCAATTCCCCGGCCCCTCYGCGGGTCTCCCTCAGCCCCGGCCCCTCACGGGCGCCGCCAACATGGCGGCGGGTCCCGTCACGTGCGCGGCGGCGGCCGCGCCCCGCGCGCGCGCGGCACCTCCCCCGTGAGGGAGGCGAGAAAATGGCGGCGGCGGCGGCGGCGCCTTGAGCGGCGCGTCCCAGGCGAGTGTCCCGRCGGGGCGCGCGGAGCGCGGGCAGCGGCAGCCGCGGGGCCCCGGCCGGGCCGCGGGGGCGGGGAACCTGCGCCCTGACCGCGCCCCGGCGCCGGGCCGGGCCGGCCCCTCCCGCCCGCCTGCCTTTGCTCTCCTGAGGGGGCGGTGGCGGGGCCGAGCTGGGCGAGGCGGGGGCTGAGGGTGGGTCAGCCCGGCCTGGGCGGGGGGCGGCCGGCCAGGGGGCACCGGGGCCCCCCAGCGCGGGGCAGGTGCTCCGCATGCCGTGGGGTGTATTCCCACAGAGTACACCTTCGTTGCTATTATTATTTTATTATTATTTCGGAGCTCTCTGTCAAATACCGGAATACCTGTAGGGGGTTAGGCTTGGTGGAAATTTTTATTTAATTTGGGGTTTTTGTGGTTTGTTCTCTTGGAGTTGCAGGGAGAGGTTGTGAATTGAAAAAAAAAGAATAAACCATGTAGTTGTGGATGGTTGTGGTTGTGGGTTGTCACCAGGGTTTGTTATTACCATGGCATTTACTGAAACTTTCTAAAACATGAGTAATGCCATTCGTGTGTCCACTGTGAGGGTAGTTTGTTAATTGGTATAGGACAGCAGGTATTTTTTTTTTACTTCAGGTGGTTGCTTTGACCAGGAAAAATAGAAAGAAACAAAACTTTGGAGTATCTACCTTATGTGCAACGTAACTTGAAGTTATGTGGTATCTTGTATGCTGTTACTGCTTGAATAAATACATATTTTCAATAGAGTTTTYTGTCGTGCTTTGTATTTTGGGCTCACTTAAATGTGTAGTGATTGTTTCCAGTCAGTGTTTTTTCTAAAACTTTGCATAATGGAGATTGTTTTGAGTTAATGTTGCTCAGGGAGCATTATTGCAAGGTCTTAATCATTAAACAAAATAATTTTCTTACAAGTTAGCATCTGATGCCTGCACAACGTGAGGTGTCAGAGGAGAGATGGAGATGCTGAGCAAAAATTTAGGAGCTCCTTACTATACATTCGTTTTTCATTGTACATCCTTTGTGAGAACAACCTGAGCAATGACAATACTATTTTTGAAATAATTTTGAGTGGAAGGATTACCAGCTCTCATGGAGTAAACTTGTGATGAAATAGTTATAAGTGGGATATGTTACACGTCTTGCTTACAAGACACCAAAAACGTGGCTGAGAATGAAGGAAATGAGACATCTAATGTTATTTTAAGCTAATTTAACTGGTTGTATAACTTGCAAGAACTAGCTGGACAAGCTGTAGGTATTTTGAGGTGCTTTTAATGTCCACTGAAGGAGACAGAATTTTAAGATACATTTCATTATGTGCAATTAATGTAAAGTGGTTTTAGAAATGATGCTGGGTTTATTGCAGTTGGAATGGGAGCCCAAGTGTGTTAACTTGTGCCCTGATGTAGGTGCACAAGTGGCATCAGTAATGCACAACAGACCTGCATTTTTAACAAGAAATCATATTTTTTCTTCAGTTCTAATAGCAGGCATCTCTGTGTTTAAAGCATCTTTGATTGCCACAAATTTTCTTTCAGGGCAAAGTCCGTGCAAGTGTCCCACACAGGGGTGGGCAGGAGGTGTTTAGGTGGCCGTGTGTGTGTTACAGTTTGGTTGTTGCAGGTCCCCGGGAGCTGCAGCATCAGGTGCAGCCCTCTGCTTGCAGAGCAGTTGTGTTTCGGGAGGTGAGGGTGGCAGCCTGGCAGTGCCCTGTTCTGCTTCCAGCTGTGTGAGGTGAAACTCCTGATTATATTCCCATTTGAGGCAGCGTCCAGTGGGCGGTTTGTTAAGAACTTGGCAAAGCTGCTTTTTTTCTACTACATTGCAGCTTTCTCTGATTATTTCTCTGAGCCCCTCTTTATGGTAAGCAGGAAACATCTCAACCCTCCCTTTTTTTGGCATCCTTTGGAAAGCAATAAACAGCTACTCTGTGATTTCCTGTTAATCGTAATACAAAGACTGAAAAAGAAACTGCAGTAAACACCCCCATAACATATATTGAAGTTTGTGATTCATTTCAGTTATAAAGATGACATTTTGTGCTCTGCAACAGAGGGAAGCCGCATAAGGCTGGGGAGGATTGTTTGAGGTGCTTAAATAGGTAGTTTCTTCCTTGGTTCTTGCTGTMTTGTGTGAGGTATTGCTGTTAAAAGGATTTTTTCCTGTATCCTTTCCCTCTCTCCCCAAACAGCATTTCAGTGGTGATTTTTGCCAAGAGCAGGTTTTGCTCAGTGTCCAGGGTCAGCCAGCATATTCATTCCTGGGCTGTGGGGGTGAGAGAGGTGCTACTGGTTCTGTGCAGCTGGCTGGAAATCTTGGATATATTCTTAATTGGTTCTTTATTGCTACTTTTGATGGATCTTAGATTATAACTACATCTCTCAAGAGGTTGCATCAAGTAATAGCAAATGCTACAAACTAATATTAGTTGTTAAGAAGAAATTCTTTACTATAGGATTGGTGAGGCCCTATGGAGGTTGTGGCTGCCCCATCTCTGCAAGGTTGGATGGGGTTTGYGACCTGGTGTATTGAAAGGTGACCCTGCCATGGCAGGGGGTGGGRCTTTAAGGTCCCTCCAGCCCAAACCACGCCGTGATTCTGTGAAACTTACCTTTTGGAAATAGTCCGTTTTTCTGTCTCAGCAAACCATTTTTTTTCATTAAAATCACTATGTTKTGGCCTTGCTCGTGAGCACTTCTGYGTCTCTCCTCCTGGCAGGCTGGACAGACGCTGCACAGCTATGGAGAATGAACCCAACACAACGACATGTTCTGCACCCACCACGACCGTCACCACCAGCTCCACTTCCCGCACGCCGCTGCCGCAGATCTCCGTCTACAGCGGCTCTGACAGACATGCTGTCCAGGTACTGGGCCCTGGGGCTGCCTCCCTGTCCTGCACAGGGCTCTGAGCACAGGCACTTCACAGGGTTAACTTGTCATTCTTTATTGCTGTTGTCCTTCTCCATAGCTGGCTTGCTGGTTTTCGGGAGATGTTTACTGGAGGGTCTCAGACCACTTAGGGATAGCTCAGGGTAGGCCTGTCTCCCAAATAAGGGAAGGGAAAATGCTGTGATAGAAAGTTTGGTTTGTTCACCATTTGCTGAGGGGCAGATTATTAACATAAACCTTTGCAAAATAAAGCTGTTTGTTTGACTGACTTTGATTAGAGGGATCCAAGGTGTTTGTGTGGGTAAGTCCTGCTTGGGATCCAGCTCCCTCTTGCTGTTCTTTAAATTAGGTCTCCTCGAACTCTGTGCAGTCCATTCTGTTGTGTTTGATAATTGGATTTCTCACACTACTCTGATCTCTCAAAAAGCAGAACATGATGTAGGATGTGTTGACAAGCAGCTGAGAGGCTGGGAGGATGTGTTGGGGATGATGCTGTATTGTCAGGCTGTCCTTGAGAATCTGAGTATGTTGACAATACTCTGACTTGGTCAAGAACAGTGAGGGAGCAAGATCAGTATGACATAATTGGTGTGGAAAAAATTATTTGGCTTTATTTCCTTGTAAGGATAAACTTAAATATCRTGTCAGCATGGTGAGTGCTTTGTAATTGTAATTAATTACCTACTGATTCATCACAGGTTATTCAGCAGGCCTTGCATCGTCCTCCTAGCTCAGCTGCTCAGTACCTCCAGCAGATGTATGCAGCCCAGCAGCAGCATCTAATGCTGCAGACTGCTGCTCTGCAGCAGCAGCACTTAAGCAGTACCCAATTTCAGAGTCTGGCAACTGTTCCACAGGTGAGAGTGAAGATTGCTGAAAAAGAATCATGAATTGTCTAGAGCAGGGCTACAGTCATTGTCAAACGTTATAACAGCTTAAGTGCCTGAGCTTAATGCCTCGTGATAATTCACTGTTATATTTTAATGATGTTGTTATTTTAAATTGTATCATCCTCCAAACTGTTTGGAGGATTTTGTCCAGTGGTATAGGTGCTCCAGTAGGCAATCATTCCATGCTTTATTGCATACATTATAATGCATCATGTAATTCATCAAGCAGTAATAAAAYAAATATTAAAAATAGACTACTTCAATCTTCATCACATGATTTTCTCTAAAAGTTGGTGGGGAAGCAGTGAATGGCATTATATCTTAGTGAAATAAAAAATAATGAACATCTGGCATCTTAGTGTGTTTTGCCTCACATCTGGCTGCATTATAAGTAATGGCAAAATTAAATTTTAACCCTGAGTGTGAAAATGTAGGAGGTAAATGACATTTTATATCTGAAACACAGCTTCTTAACATCAGTGATCACTGGAGGAGACCCACTTTGAATTAAAGCAGTGGCAAGATTTCCTTTGACCTCAGTTTGCCTTGGATTGCGAGTATGRTCTTGCACAGAGGTGCTTGTAAATGTTTTTACACAGGGAAATGCTAAATGGAGTTAAGGATCTCAGGGMAATGGCTGTTTGGTGTCAGAGCTGGACTGACTCATTTTTGCTCCTGGCCTTTTCTTCTATACCTTTTTCATTCGATTGTGGTAATCTGTTGATTTGTCTTTTTGTTGTGATGGATTTCTATGTGGATATACAGTTACTGAGACAGAGCAAAGAAAATCAGGTCAGGAAAGGCTGAGAAGTTTTGGTTCTGTTCAAACAGAAACCTAAATCACTGTYCTTGTTACTCATCTGAAGGGCTGGAATAGCATCCTGTGACAGACACTTGATGTGCATACATAAGTTACCATTCCAGAATATGAGRCTGTTCTGTACAGCATTTATATATTTTTAGAAGATTCTAATCACAATAAAATTATGACATGAGTTTTAATAATTACAGTTTTTTATGATATTGCATTTTAAGTTCTTAGCACCATAGGTTGTGAGGTGGTCACTTAGCTCCATCATTAGCAGTTTGGCAGACTTTACCTCTGATCATTTTTCTTCAGGTCTTGATCTGAAGGAATTATATGTCTGAAATTTGGTAGGACTTCAAGGCTCTTAGCACCTTGCAGGTAGCATTCCATAGTGCAGAGTGCACTCTATTTTCACTGAGTAAAGCATCTTACCRTTAACTCAGAGAAAGGTAAAGGTAGAGAGGGCTGTTTTTGATGGTTTGTGCAATAAAATGAACATCACTTAAGCACTTTCTGATTTCACTATTTGACACATATTCTTGCTATTTAGGCAAGCCTGTCAGGTGGGAGGCAATGTACTTCCCCCACTGGGAGTGTCACTCAGCAGTCAAGCATGTCGCAGACCTCGGTACGTAACTGCACCAAGCCCTCCCTCCATTCCCAACCCTGCTTGGTTGTTATATGGCTACAGGGAAAACCAGAAAGTATTAATAGCATTTCAGTTTGTACTGGTAAAGTTAATACTACAGACACAGTGAGCAGGATGATGACTCTGTAGTAAGTGCTGGGTACTGTGTGTGATTGTTGGRGGCCAGTGTTGGCTTCCCAAGTCCCAGACCCCTCTTGATGCTCTGAGGGGCAGCTGCTCACTCCATAAGCACCAGTGGCTGTTCAAACTCCTGCAGAAATCACTCCCTGAGCTCTMATCTCTTACATGATTTCTTACTGGATTTTCTACATTAGTTTTTTTTTTCAGGGCACTACTGGTGAAAATCATAGGTGAAWATCATAACTATGTATCAGGGATTAAATAGCACTAAATCTAAAGAATCCAAGTCAATGCTCACATATATTTATGATACTGATTAAATGTTTRTAGTATTCATTCTTTTATTGATTATCATCTTTTATCATTCATCTTTTTTGCAGTTTCACTTCCCATRTTCTAGGCATGTGCTCAGGTTTCAGTTGTGAGCAGCTCTGTGTTCAGGTCATGCTGTATTTCTTTCAGTTCCATTGTCAGGCATGCACAGTATCTTCTGTACAGTTTTACRGCTGTCTGAAGTAGGATTTGTTAGTCCTACAGACATCCTGCTTATTAATCACACCCTCAAGCTGTTCATGACTCCGGTGCATAGCTTCAGTGATTTAACTGTGTATTTTTTTAAGCTCTCATAGCTTGGCTTGGCTTACAGTTGTTAAAAGTAAAACCATTTATTCATTAAATTTCAGAGGTAAATTCTATTAAGATGTCTGATGTTAAACTAACAAAATAATTGGGATGGGGTTTTTCAAGGAAATCTTTTAAGTAAGTGATGAAAAAGAGCTGGGCACTTAACTCTGTTAGACTGGTTAGAGAAAAAAAGAAAAAACAAAGACACAACAGCTTCTTTTTTTAAGAAGATGCTAAGGAGTGGTTCTTGAGCATTTAATATGAAATTGGAGAAGGTTTTAGTCTTCAGTCATTTTTCAGTGTGCATATGTGAAATGAAAATTGAAAGTCCRTAAGTGGTGGCACAAAGAAGTGTCCTGATCAGGTTGCATAATAGAAGGTACTAGTCCAGGCGGTTAATACATACATTTAAAGATCTTTAATATTAAAGTTCAGGTGTTTTTTCTTGAAATATTGAAATCTCATTCTACATATTCAGTAAATTGTATGTGTATTTCTATGAGACATATTTTTCAGACTTCTTATCATTGTTTATACTTGTTACTGCAAAGGGGTTGCTTGCAGTTTAAGAATAAAAACATACAATCTTGCCAGAATCCAATTTTGTGATGATTAGCTCAATATATTTTTGATATCTTCACAGTTCAGAGACTCCAACTGCCCCTGCCATTTTTGTCAAGGGCTTTCTGGCTTTAGCCCCTAGGGTGATGGAATTTCCATGACAGAAGCAATATTTTTGTTTCCTTAGATTAACCTGTCCACCTCTCCTACACCTGCACAGATAATAAGCCGTTCTCAGACCTCCAACACCACCAGCAGCAGCATCACCCAACAGACGATGTTGCTGGGCAGCACCTCTCCCACCCTGAGTGCGAGCCAGGCTCAAATGTATCTACGAGCTCAGATGGTAAGTTTTGGTTACAGTCCTTGCAAAGTTTGCCTTTGCTCTGTCCCTGTTGGAATATCTAAGCTCTCTTTCTTAAATATAGTAGATATTGGGCTGCTCTTTTGTCTTTTTTTCACCACTAGTTTGTAGTATTAAAGRGAAAGTCCTCTTAAGTTCTTGTATGAAAGTTCATAGATGTGTTTATCTCAAAGATTTTTCTCAACMTGCAGAACAAATATATTATTATATTTGGTTTACATTATTCTCCTTTGTTTTCTTTATTTCTATTCTCTATTATTTTCTTGGTTTACTAAAATTACCWTGATAAATAGTTCTTTAAATAAATTAATCTAAAAGTAAAAAAGTAAATCTTAGAAGCTGTACATCAGTATGTGGAAGTTTGTGGAAGTRTGATCTCTTTAAGATACAGCATTTCTTTCACAGATTTTTWAAATTTCAGTCTGTTACCATGTATTTTTTTCTTGCTTAACAGCTTATTTTTACTCCTGCGACCACTGTGGCTGCTGTCCAGTCTGACATTCCTGTTGTCTCCTCATCCTCCTCATCTTCCTGTCAGTCTGCAGCTACTCAGGTGAGCTTGTCCAAAGTTATTAAAGGTCTGCCTCATTGAGTGGGACAAATCTGAAACGTAAGAAAATGTTGTGCTTTAGTTTTTCTTGCTTTATTTTCACCCCAGACCAGAGAGCAGATGAGCTGRTGGAGTGGCTCTGCCAAACTCCAGCTGAGTGACCTTTCCTGTGAAGGTGTGCTGAAGGATTTGTCCTCACTGGGCAGGATAGTAGTAAATGCCTCCTGAATGCCAGTGAGGAAGCMAGCCCAGTTGTCTTGGGTTTGAATGTGCCCTGTGGTGACACAGAGAGCAGTGAGAAGTGAAATGTAAACTGGCTGTTCGTTACGCAGGTACTAACTGTTGAGTGCAGAAGTATAATCAAAATAGGGTATGGTGATAATAATTAGTCCTCTTTTTCATGTAAGAAATGTAAATTAGTGCTACAAGGGTAGGCATCACCCTTGAAAATGAAATTTTAGCTCAGCACATAGCATTGGAAATCTGGGATCATTATGTGCAGAATCTGGGTGTAACTGGGTGTAACTGACTTTAGTGAAAATGATCCCTGACTGATGTACATTCCAGAAAGCAAACCTTTTGTTTCATGTTACATTGGAGGTGTCTTGATGAGAAGGGAGGTTAATATTGGTTAATTTGGAGGTTAATACAGAAACAATGGTCTCAGTTTTGTTAGCATACAGATAGCAGRGAAGACTCTGGTCCCACTGACCACCCAAGGCTCTGGTTTATGGTGGTGTCTGGAAGCTCACTCACAAACCACTGCACTTCTGCAATGTCTGTAGAAATAAAATTGCCTTTGCTTAAGATGCCTTGTGTCACTTACTTTGAAGGTAGAATAAAAGAGAAAAATGAAAGTTTTAATTCAAATTAATTAACAATTTCCATTTCTTTTAAAAATCCAATAAGGGAAAAAAGACTTCTGTATTTATCACTGAAGTAATAAAGATCCCTATCCTCTAAATTTTATGGCTTTAAAGAYACTTTGATATGCAGATTTTTAGCTTCTTGTGATCATATGAGATGAGAAGCATTACAAAATGTAACTCTTTTTTGGCTGTTTTTGCCTGATATTTATCATAGCTATTTAAAGAGTTTGGCTCTTTTCGTGTTTTGCTCCTTTCCCAGGTTCAGAACTTGACGTTGCGCAGTCAGAAGCTGGGTGTGTTGTCAAGTTCACAGAATGGCCCACCAAAGAGCAGCAGCCAAACTCAGTCGCTGTGCCCCAGTAAGGCTGGCAGCAGCTCCAAGGGCAGCTCAGATCCCGCAGAGAGCAATAGGAAAGGCGAGAGCCCCGCTCCAGAGAGCCGCAGCACACCCGTCACACGGACATCCAGCATCCACCACCTCATTACACCAGGTGGGATCAGTGTGGAGCTGTGGGACACTATGGTTCTGTCAGAGTTCAGTGTTCTCTGTCCGTGTTATTGTAGATATTCCACATGAACAGAGTTCAGATTTTATTAGTAAATGCACTTATTTGTTGGTATTGGATGTTGCATAGGATTTTGATTAAGCAGAAGCAGGGACGTTCTTAAATCACAATACAAGCACAATATAGCAGCTGCAATACCCTGTTGAGTCACAGCACAAACATAATTCTCATTCCTGGTCTCTCTATGTTCATTGTCAGGACATGCCATCACATCTTTGGGAAGCAAAATGTGGGCTGAAACCACCTCAAGCCTCTTGCTCCCATCTAAATCCATTTTATTAGTGGTTTGTTTCTTTTTTCTGTGTTGTCTGTGTCATGAGAATGTTCTTAAATCAAGTATTTTTATAAACCCATAGGTAACAATGCTAAAGTTTTGGTATTTTGTATCACRATAACTCAACCTGTACTTGGTTAGAGAGGCACTTACACTGCATGCAGCATGTTTGCATCTTAGCTTTCTTGTTTTGAAAAAGTGATGGTAGTCTAGACAATTGGTCTGAATTCTGTGGAATGTAGCTTGGCTTAATGACAGSTTTTAGAGAAAGAGTGGGACTTGGAGGCAGACATTCTGGAGGTATTGAGCTCTAACGCTCTCAGAACTCACGTTGGTAAGAAAAAACCCCATACTTAACAGCAGAACAAATAAAAAAACCTGCATAAATGAGTTGTTTCTCAAGTGGACAAGACAAAGCAAGAAGAGGTTTGCATGTGGAGGAAAATGTGTGTGTGCTCTAAGAAATGGCTGGTGAGTCACTGGTTCACTTAAAGGTGATGATTTCTCTAGAAGCTGYACTATTTTTAGGTTTGTGCCTCTCAGTTGCTGTGTTCAAGTTCAGGCAAATGCTTTCAATGGTTTAAATTTATACTAAACTCTTGGAATTTTATTTAGTCTCTTAGCATGGTATTATCTGAGGTCTCACTTAACAGTTATCAGCAAATCCTGTTGYGCTTATCATTTCTCTTCCAGTCTGTTTCAAAGCAAAGGTTAAATCCATTTAAAGTTGCATGAAATTCTTAAATAAGRCTGGATCAGCAGTAATCTTAGACCTAGCAGCAAAAAGATAAATTTAGATACTTCTTTATAGAAAGTGTCTTTCTATATGTAAAAAGCATGGTCATATTCATTTGTTSATTGCTGCATTTTGCTTTGGAAATTGATACACTACCCTAATAAATTGTTCTTGTGTTCTGTGTGCTATCAAAGAAGATATTTTTAAACAAATATTRGAAGTATTAGAAATATTGTGCTGATCTTTAAAGTGAGAATTTTTGAGATATTTTACAATATTTTCAGAACTTTAAGAAATAAATACTAATTTTAATAAATACTTTCTTTCCCTTCCCTCACAGCTTCATATTCTCCATTGCAACCTCATTCTCTAGTAAAACATCAGCAGATCCCACTTCATTCACCACCTCCAAAGATTTCCCATCATCAGCTGATCCTGCAGCAGCAGCAGCAAGTCCAGCCGATTGCACTTCAGACTCCTCCGGGCCAGGAGCCGCCTCCATCCCAGCACTGTCTGCCCCTCCCCAGCCATGCGCTGCCTCCGGCGCCCAGCAGCGCCCAGTCCCACTGCTCYCCTATCCACATCCATCCTCCACCTCTCACGCTCTCCCCTACCCCGTCCCAGTCCGCTCAGCAGTCAGTGGTGGTGTCCCCTCCGCCGTCGCACTCCCCGAGTCAGTCACCCACCATAATTATTCACCCTCAAGCCCTTATCCAGTCCCAGGCCAGCTCCCTGGTGCCGGCGGCTCTGCAGCCCGAGCCGGCCGCTCCCCCGGCGGCCGCCGCCAGCCCCGCGCGGCCATCGCAGCCGCTCAGCCTCCCGCAGCACCTGCCGCTCCCGCCCTCGCCCGCCGTGCACATCGGGGCCGTGGAGCCGCCCAGCTTGGTCTCCCCGGGCCAGCAGCTCGTGTCCTCCACGCCACACCAGCAGTATCCAGCCCTGCAATCCGCTCCCATCCCTCTGGCRGCTCCGCCTCAGCTCTCGGCATCCTCAACTCAGATTCAACCGCTGCCCCTGCAGTCTGTGCAGTCTTTACAAGTGCAGCCTGAAATTCTGTCCCAGGGCCAGGTTTTGGTTCAAAACACTTTGGTTTCTGAGGAGGAACTTCCTGCTGCAGAGGCTTTGGTCCAGCTGCCATTTCAAACTCTTCCACCGCCACAGACCGTCGCAGTAAATCTGCAGGTGCAGCCGTCAGTTCCGATTGAAACTCCAGTGGTGAGTGATAACATTGCATCCTTTATTCTTCCCCTGGGTCAGGCCCATTGACTTCAAAGCGACCTAAATCAGGTGCTGGACGAGGGACAAGAAACCTATTGATTACAGAACCGAGTTTTAAGAAAATCATAGACGTTTTCCTTCTGTTTCRTGTTTTGGTTTGAGGATTTTTTTGTTGGCTTTTTTGTAATGGATCATCAGTCAAGAATATCAATCAGGAATCATGAAAATTAAATTTAAGATCTAAAATCTTGTTTCTTAATGAAATTACAATGTATTTGAAGTTTAAAAAAGTAAGTAAACATATGACAATGTTTACATAAAGAATTTTGGTAAATGTGACATGAGGACTGTAAACTTTTACCTCAATGCAAACAGATTTTGATTAAGAGAACAATCTATACTAGGTGGAAGGTGCATATCAGATWATTAAGATGATAGGTTTCTGGATTATTTCTTTTGTGCTAACATTAAAAGTATCTTCTTCATAAAAGAATAGGGGAATTTTGATGCTGTTTTGGCARTGCCCATCACCACCATTTAATTTGGTCCAGTGTTTGTCTCAGATGCCTGCAGTTTGTAATTGAAGGTTTTGCCTTCAATTACTAGATTAAAATGATGTACAGGAAAATAAAATGTTATGCARATAAGGCTGACATTTAAGATGGTGTTGCTGGGCTTTAGTGGTAAATTGCTAATGAGRTTAAGATGAGCAAAAGAATCAGCAGCTCTTGTAGGCTTTTTTGAGGCTAMCAACAGGTTAAGGAAGGAGGTGTGCTGTTCATTTTCAATTTATTTTAAGAGGGTAATAATCTCAACTCTGGTATTTCATGGAGAAATCGGACAAAAGAGTAGGAGCCAGGTTTGCTTTTGACAGGGTGGTGGTTTACATTTTAATCTGCTGTAAGGAATTTATGTAAATTTATTTCAATACTTTTGGGGGAAAGACCTTAAAACCTCTTATAACCACTAATGCTTGATAGTCTTGGTGTACTCTTCTGAAATACTCAGCTTGATTACATTGCTGTATAAGAACAATTTGCAGASTTGTCATTAAACTTGTATTTTGCAGATGTATTTAAATAACATCAAAAGTAAGTGTAAATAAAAAGAACAGTAAACTATACACATAACATATTTAAACAGTCAGGTTCTCTGCTGTGTTTGATTGAAGAATTGTGCTTCTTTGTGTATTGCTTTTTGTAAAAAAATACTTTATTTTACTGTCATAGATATTGTGATGTCCTCAGATTTCATTGTTTGGTATGCATTTTGGGAACTAGTATTTTATTAGAAGATTAACATCTTTGACCTGGTAATTTATTTTTAAAACTGTATTTATGCAACTCTTTTAAGGTGTTAAAATAGAATGGAAATCTCTCTAAAGCAATAGTTTGTTGGATGCAGATTTACCAAGTGGAGAATGTGTGTGAAGAGGAGATGCCCGAGGACTCAGATTGTGTCCACATGGCAAGAACACCTACACCACCCACCTTGTCCCCACCAGCCATAACCTTGGGTAATGGAGAGGCTCTTAATTCAGAAGATCCTTTGTCAGGTGAGGACAAATGCCAGACTAAGATAGCTTTTGGTTTTGTGATTTGTGTGAGTAATTAATGGCCAACTATGTTTGTAGCTAGCAGGTACTGAGTAAAGGCAAATGTTTGCATGAGGAGGGTGTGTTTGTGGAATAGTCTGAGATAAACCATCTTGTTTTAAAAGTGGAATCTRTAAAGCCTAGGGAAGAGCCTCTGTTAGAGGTTGATGGGTGCAGAGATGGGTCTTGGGGATTCATCACCTCTTACTCCCTRATTCTGAGCCAATGGTTGGAGATAAGTGAGAAAACATAACATATTTTGTTATTTTTTGCAGAACATGGGGGACTGCCTTCAGTGACGTCATCAGTCAGTGCCTCAGTAATTAAATCTTCATCTGATCCTTCCCATGCCTCTATTCCACCGCCCCCTCTTTTGCTTCCAGCAGCAACGACAAGGAGCAACAGCACATCCATGCCCAATAGCATTCCCAGCCTAGAAAACAAACCTCCACAGGCTATTGTTAAACCCCAGATCCTGACCCATGTCATCGAAGGCTTTGTGATTCAGGAGGGGCTGGAGCCATTCCCTGTAAGTCTACATTTGCTAGGAATTTTTACTACTAATCTTTGAAATTTACTCTTTGTTAGAATGATGTTATTTGTGGCTAGTTGATATTCAGATCTGGGATTATGTTTCACATGTTGGTTTTGACCTTTTCTCCACTGATTGGTGACTTGAGTAGTAGTAGGCTAGATCTGGAGATAACTACAGCGAGTGGATTTAGGCTACCATTTGGAATAACTTTTTTACATTTGTCTGCCTCCTAGATCTCTCTATTTAAGTGATACCTTAATTTGAGCCTCAGAGCTGAGTCTGTYAAAATTTTAATATGCAACAATTTGTTGTTTCAAGCACTGGCAAGCTCTTAACTGGGCTAGGTGTAATTAGTGCATTGTCTGGTAAGAAGTACTGTTGAAAATTTTAAATCACAAACTGACAATTTAAAGCCTGTCTTTCTAATTTAATGTGTGTCTCATTTTCCCATTCCTTCATTTCTGTAGATATAATGTGTTTCTCCCTTTGTTAATATAATTGCAAACTYGGCAGAGCAGGAGTGAATCTTAATTTGTTTGAGAAATGAGATTTGTCACGATATAATTACACTTCATTGATATGAGGTAGCAACTGATCATCTTCTACTGAGAAGATTGAAAACAAATATTGTTTTTAATAATTCATTCTTGTGAATAATGTTAATTACCCACTGTTGCTTTGCTTTTATTGCACTAGGTCAGTCGWTCATCTTTGCTGGTGGAACAGCCTGCAGAGAAGAGATTGCTGGTGGAGGGTCAGATCATGAGTGTGGTGTGTGTTGAGTCAGACTTGCAGAACACAAAACATGCAGACAACTCATCAGACACAGAGATAGAGGATATGATTGCAGAAGGTTTGTAGTTTTTGTTTAAATGCCCATTTCCCCCCTCCAGTTCTGTGTGCTRTGAAATGGGAATCAAACTGTGGCCTGGCCCAGAAAAACCAAGTTATTCTGTGAACACACGTTTTTGTAAAATTCATCTAAGATTTGAAAGTTGAGAATTGTTTAGCCACCCCTGGATTTTCYTTCCCACAGCTTGTGTCCTTATAGCACAAGAGATGGTTTTGGTGATCTGCTTAAATTTAGTCTCAATGCAAGTCTTTCTTTCATTCTCTTAAAAGATTTCTATTCCTTCTTCCATATCAGAACTCTTTGCAGCAGTCATTTTGTCCATAATTTGTTTCATTAGATGTTAATTCAATTTTCTTTTCAGTATGAACACTATGCTGAGTCTCAGATTTCAGACAGCTTGTCTGTTTTGTGGAATTATCCAGACACTCATAGTTTTGGGTTTAGTTTTGGTTTAGCTCCTTACAGCTGGTGTTAGGTTTATGTAGGGAATTTGTAACTACTCGTTAGTTGAGCTGGTAGGTAACATCCAACATSGAGACACATCCACGTACACATCACATGAGTAGAGGGGATTTTCTGAGAGTAAATCAGGGTATGATTGTGTATGTGGCAGAAATACCCTTCTCAGTATTTCCAGCTCTTTGCTGCACTAGTGCTTTTTGTAGAGCAGGAAAAGGGCCATCTCATGTCATCAATAAGTGAAAAATACTCTGTAACAATGAGCTGTAAATTAGCAGATGCAATAATCCTTTTCTTTGTTGCACGCAGCTTATCTTTTTCATAGATTGAATGTTACATATATACAAGATTCAATATTTTCTTTGCTTTCACAAATCCCTTTGGTTGTAGCAGCTGCTTYTTCAAAGGAAGTRCTTTAAARGGTTAATTYGTTATGTTATTACAGAGAGTTTGCATTTATACTGTGGAGGGCCTGATTCTCTTAATGAACATTTTATGAAGCAATTCATGAGGAATGTTACCCTTCTTTTTTAATTGCTTGCTATGTTTGAGGGCAGACCTGCTCATGGGTGGCTTGAAATTCAACAAAAAACTGATTAAGTTCATTGAATAACTTAATTGAAGGTTCATTAAGGTTCAGTTTGCTCAAGATCTTTTCTAGACAGAGTGAAATCTATGACTTGCTTAGCTTTGCATAATTGTCTGTTACTC
This sequence comes from Cardinalis cardinalis, assembly GCA_014549065.1. Classification (NCBI taxonomy): domain Eukaryota; kingdom Metazoa; phylum Chordata; class Aves; order Passeriformes; family Cardinalidae; genus Cardinalis; species Cardinalis cardinalis. Next base: position 110,649 of record JACDOX010000079.1, on the reverse strand, counting down.
AAAGTAYTTTATTRAATGTATTAARTATTTTAAGATCTTTTGCCTGCTTGAGGTGAGAGATGTAAACATGATTTTGTGTCATTGAAACTGACTTTATTCCTCATTTCTTCTTTAGAGGGACTGGATGAAATTGAAAATGATCTTCTGAAGTGTGAATTTTGTGGAAAAATGGGATATCCCAATAAGTTTCTGCGGTCAAAGAGATTCTGCTCCACATCCTGTGCCAAAAGGTAACTTTATRTAGTTATTGTTTATCATTATCTGGCTAATGGATTAATCTCTCCTGGTTAAGAGAGCAAGAATTCACAGTCAACATCTCAATGCAAAATCTTCCATTATACCAATTGGAAAGTTGATGTTGAATACCAGAAGTTTTAGAAATGGGGAATAGTTTCCCATTTCTAGTCACCACTTAGCTSTTCTTTGCCATCAGTGTGTCTGGACATGACCTTTCTCATATGTCTGCTACATTCCCATTTAGGTAGTGGGAATATATATGTTTGATTTAGTACTTCTTGGGACATCACCAGCAAAATAATCTTAAAAGAGATTTAGTTCTTTTGTCTTAACATGGGATTTTTGCTTTTRTCCTCCTTTGCCTGGGTATCAGCTAGGTAGAGAAAATGGAACCAGAAAATATGATATGATTTTAGGTTTTTAGTGGACATTTCAGAGCAGTACTGTACTATGTGATAAAATGCAAAGGTATTTCTAAGAATAGGAAGGACAGACATCTTCCAGGGGTAATCTGGATCTACTTGATCCCACAACGAGATGGCAGTTTTGATGAAATGGCCTTTGAGATACATTTCTCTTGTATTTCTGTGACAGCTGTTGTAATTAAGCAGCATTTCTACAACACTGTGATTTTATGGTTACTTGATTGAATTCAGTCCAAAAAACTACTAGTGCATTATTGAATATGTCTTACTTCTTTAGGCACAGCCTTAGTTGCACTAAGAAATTTGGGCTGTTTCCATCAGACAAGACCAGTCGTTGGAATCGGAAGTCAGATAGCCAAAGTCTGGGGCGACGCGGGCGTCGGCCGAGCGGCCCTGAGGGGGCGTCACGAGATCATTTTCTTAGACAGGTCTGTGGAATATTTGCTTAAAACTATGGCACTGCTTTGGGAATTGCAAATAAAGCCTAATACTGGAGTTGCTGCGTTTTCCAGCTTCCAATTACTTATCCATCTGCAGAAGAAGATCTGGCTCCTCATGAAGACGCTGTTCCAACAGCCATGACCACGCGCCTGCGGAGGCAGAGCGAGAGGGAGAGGGAGCGGGAGCTTCGGGAGCTGAGGATGAGGAAAATGCCAGAGAGCATCGACCTCTTACCAGTGGTGCAAACTGACCCCTCAGTATGGACTGTCGATGAAGTTTGGGCCTTTATACATTCTCTGCCTGGTATGGAAGGGGCAATAATTTGTTCTGTTGGTTTTAACAATGAAGTTCCTTGCTTTATTGCAGCACTGTGATGAGGAGGTGGTGTGGTAACAGCACAGCAGTGTTAGCTGGTGATAGAGACTGGAATATGATTTGTTTCCTCTTGCTTGTTCCTTCAGCACAAATCCCATGTTGATAGAACTAGTCCTACTTCTGCTGTTGCATCCCAGCTGATGGAGATTAGAGCTGTTCCTTCCTTCAGTCTGACTTCTCTCAAGAGGTCAGTAGAGAGGTCAGACATGCTTCCTCCCTGTTACACTGCTTTCTTCTCTTCCTTTCTCACTTCCTTCTTCTCTTCCTTCCTTGCTGCTTATTCAGTAGAAAAAGAAAGAGTAGTGTTCCTTCCCTTGATACAACTGAAAAGTTTGAAACACCTGGCATGATACAAGTCATTAAAAAAGAATAAGCAAGTTTCTGCTATAAAGTTAAAATTTGTTTTGCAGCTTTGCTCAGAGGTCTTCTGCCTAGAAACTCAACATACTGCTAGTCTCAGTTTGTTCTCAGAAAAAATAATATGGTTTTTACCTTGTTCACAAACCTTTCCTTTAGATCAATRTTCACCGTTACCTTTATGTCATCTTCAGGTTATTTGACATTTATAATTTCCTAACTATCATAGCCTTTAAAGCTTCACTCCCCACCTTTTCCCAATGATGCCGTTTTATCTGATCAGACACTGTAACCCCTACAGACAACAAGGCAGATCTCCACAGTAGCAGTCACACCAGAATTTTTGTTACTTACCCATTAAAACCCAGGCTACGTTTGTTTCTAGTTTTTTACTTTTTCTGGGATGCTATACCATTTTTTGTGAATCCCATTAGACTATTAACCTGTAAGGAATATATAAATCTTCACTGCTAGGTCATACACATGCATTATGACAAACAGTCTTTTGTAGTAGATCAGGCAAAGAATTGTGTAAGAGATGTTTAAAATTGGCAAAAGCCATCTTTGAAGTATCTTTCTTCTGCTAGTTTATTGCAATTCAGTAACACTGCTTCTGGGAACCTGCAGTGATGGCTGTAGAAACAAGCAAAGCTCCTTAGGTTTGGGATGTGGTCATTCCTGTTTCTGTACTTGAGCTGTGTTAYGGAGTGTAGCTCTGTCACTGCTGTTTTCAGTTACTGTTTTTATGGATTCAAGATTCTAGTTAATTCAATAACTAATCCTAGGCTCTCAATAAATGGTAGTTTTTGTGCTAGAATAACTGAAGTGCCACATAAACACAATTCACTTGCAAGTATGAAACCAAAAATTTTATTCTTAAAATGTGGTTTCTGTTTTGAAGCCATTACTTTTACAATAATTCACCAGCTGCTGGATCTGGTTTTGTTTTTTGTATTCTATAAACAAGGGGATCTTTGATTTTAAACAAACTTATATTTATTTGTATGTAATGAAAGTTTATTATAATTACTCATTCCTCTCCATATGAAGGCCTAGTGTCTCAAATACTTTTTAAAAAAAGTTCAATAGATATTTAAAGTTAAATTCTGGCAGGTTGTGAATATTTGTTGCTATATTGCTACATTTGGGGTTTTGGGTAATTTTGGAGTTTATTCTTTTCAGTATATTCTTAAGTTACTCTCTTGAAAAAATATTTTATCATATACTTCCAAGATTGATTAATGCAGGAAATAATACAGATGATTTCCATTATGGCATTTTATATTCTATATCTGCTTGGTGCAGTCTGTGCAGACCATCTGCCATGCTGTAGGAGATGGTGATTTGTCACTTTTCCGTAAACATTAGGAACATCTGTTTTCATTTACAGCTTTCTGCACAGTCTGTAGCTGAAATTAACTTGCGTCCTTGTCGGGCTTTTCTGAGTTCCTCTGGAGCCTTTTGGAGAAGTCAATGTCCAGGACACTTTTTTGCCCTGTTAGCTGCTKCTTCTTGGGGAAGAGACAGAACAACTTAAGCTGAACAGAATTGTTCTCCTTTCTGTCTTCAGTTGCAAGATAAATGACCTTTCACCCTCTCTCCACCCTTTTCTTTTGGCCAAGTTATTGCACAACAAGCAATTGCAAAAGTGCTTAAGAATATACCCAGATGTGCTTGSATGTGGGAACTGCAATACCTTCAACTTCCATGCTCTGCTTTCCCAAAAATTACTTTGATAAAAAGTATTTAAGAAGTTGCACRGAAATTGCTTAAAGGAAAAAAGCTGACAACAACAAACATCTAGTTTCCTATTTCAGTAGGACCAGTTTTGTTCTTAAATGTAAGAACTTCTCATGATCTCTCAGACTCTTTGTAAATGGTGTGGTCTGACAATCACAATGTTCAGGTCTCAAGTCAGACATGCCATGATACCTTTCCCAGAAATACTCAATACTTGACCTACAGATCTTTTATCTGTTGTCAGCACTTCAATAAGAAAACCTTTATGATGATGTCAGAACTGATTATTGCATGAGGTCTGTTTAACAAATCATTAAGGAAAAAAATGTGCTTTATTCTTTGTGAAAAGCTAACTTTTTCCAACCTTGAATGTTACAACTTCACACAGTAATGATCCAAATGAATTAATTTTTAGATGTTGATACTTCCTTCCACATTTCCTTTCCATTTGCCTTGTACGCATTTGTAAATCCATTGGGAAATTAGGCTGTCTATTCTTTATGGAATTTAGATCTGAACACACAAGAGAATATTAAATTAGTTGCTGTAATCTAGGTAGAAAAGTTCTTCACAGTAATTTCATATCTCTATAATAGTGTACTTTTTAAAAGGGAAAATGTAAAAATGCCAAAAAATAAGCTTCCTTGAGGAATAATTGACATCAGGAATGGAAGGTRGAGCACAAATTCAAATGTGTCTGAAAGGCTCTGAGACAGATGGAGAGACTGCTGGGTTGGGAACACAAATGTATTAAAAAAMCCCATTAAAAACATGGCTGGGGGAAAGAAGCTTCAAATAAACAACTGACAATGAGTGCTCTCATGRATGTTGTTAGGAAACATTTATCCATCTAACAGAGCTGCCATAGAGCCAGGCATAACTGGCTGATCCTGCTCAGCACATATCCAGAACATCTTTGGAGGAACCTTTATTTGCACAGTRTTCTTCAGTGGAAAGAGGCTCTCAGTTACTTGGGACAGTCCAACCTATGTAGAGTCTTTTTTTTTAATGTGACCTTCAGTAACCTGAAACTGGTATTTCATGTTGAGAAAATGAGTTTAACTTGGGGGAAAAAGATCCAACTGCTTTCAGGTTGCACTTGTGAAGTGAGTTACTTCTGTGTGTAGAATATTCACTCTGATAACTAATGATAAATATCTTCGTGAGGTGGTTGTGCCAAATCCCATACATCAACACTTTGTTTCCTTAGCTCAGTGGTGTAACACACAGATGGAATTAACTCCTTTTGGAAATTGTAGCTATTTGGATCTTCTCACTGCACAGAGCAGTAAAATATAGTTATCATTTATAGAATTAGATAATAGTATCTTTTTATTGCTGGAAAGAACCCACTTGAATTATGTTCCTGATTGCTATTTCAGTGCTGTTTTCCCAATCTCTTCCAATGATGAGAGGTTGTTCCTSTTAATGAAATGAAAATTCTGTCTTTGCTGGGACTTGAAATTCCCAATGAGTAGTTCTACAGTAAATACAGTGTAATTAGAGGCTGTAGTAAAATTATTTTCGTATTATTTCAGAATTCCCATCATAATACTGAACTCTTGCATGTAATTTAGGTTCAGCAAGCTAAAGGGATGAGCATTGGRAAATGTGTTGCTGAAAAGCTCTGGTGTGGACATTGGATCTAAGAATGGACATTTCTAAACCAGTAATAATATTTTTTATTGCCTTTAGGTTGTCAAGATATTGCAGATGAATTTAGAGCACAAGAAATTGATGGACAAGCTCTCCTTTTGTTGAAGGAGGATCACCTTATGAGTGCAATGAATATTAAGCTTGGACCTGCGTTGAAAATCTGTGCACGTATCAATTCCTTGAAAGAATCCTAGGAGGTGAACATGAAGGTTTAAACAACAGTTCCTCAGTGACAGAACCAACAGTAATATGCCAACATCTTCACTGTGGCATGAGTGTTACTGTGATGTTTTGTTAAGTAGGTGGGACTCTCCCCACATAAAGACTTTAAAATGTTCCTTTGATTATACCAGGAGTCCTCTGTAGTTTTCAACAACTAATAAGTTTATAGTAAAGCCTGARTAATGCTTTGAGTTGAAATTTTTCATGGAAAAACATGAAGTGAAATATGCTGTGGTAGGTTAGATATTCCCCAACATGTACTTCATTTTATGAGTTACGATTACCACCCCAGTCCCCACCCCAATCTAGACACCATTTAAATCGTGTTGCTGTATTCTGAAAGATTTTTCCCACATACAGCAGTGTTTGGACTGAACTAACAGAAGTGTCCACAGGCCCTGTGGAAGCACTAGTACCAGTAAAATGCTATGCATTTAGTTGTGCTCTCTGAGTTTGTTTTAGTCTTGAGCAAATTGTTTGTAAGGGGTAGGTTGGCAGCTCATTGGTTTTCCTCATGTAGGCTTACCCTCATCTCTGCCACTATAGTATTTTCTTGAAGTCTGTAAAATACTATAAACCATGTAGATGTCTCATCAGAATCCTCATGATCAGGCTACTGACACTCCTACCAGAGGTAACTGAAGCACATGTTACTTTACTCTTTGAATGCTGCTATGCACTAAGGGGGCATTAAGTGTTAGATTTGTAGTTTCACATGCTGCTAGTTAAGCTAGACCAGCAGTTCTCAAATGGGGGTTCAGAGTGGACCCTGAGGAAGAGTGTGAGCTCTTGGGGTTCAGGTTCCCAAATGCCTGGGTATGAGGGGCTGAAAACTGCAGCCAGGACCAGCTCGTGTTCAGACAAGTTGCTTTAGAGACTGGGGGTAGAGAAGGGACWGCATAACTCAGATGTTCTTTTTCTTGATACCTCTTCTAACATCTTTTTCTGTAGTGCATTCCTATTGCCTCGCTGGAAGCTTCCAAGCACCTTTTCCTTGTCCAGTGGCCAGTGTGAGCTGTGCTTGCAGTACTCTGAGGAAGGAGCAGTGAGGGCCCCTCAGAGCTTGTGCAGGAGCAGCTGCTGCTGCCATGAGGGAGCCTGGAGCTGCAGGTCAGTAGGAGGAATGCCAATGCTGGCAACTCTGGGAGAATGTCCTGGTTTAGGGCAAATYTGGGAGGACCAGCACAGAGAAGTATCCAGGGGCCCTGCTTTGTCCCTCTGGCAGGAGATTTTGCCTTGGATGCTGCAGACCCAGGGAGTGGGATTTTAGTGTCCCCCTCCATCTTCCCTCTCTCACACTCTGTGGAACAAATATATTTCCCCAGTTACTGATGCTCTTTGAAGCTGCCTGGGCTCTGAGGCAGCAGCACCTTCTTGGCCTTTGCTTCCCCACCACCTGTGCACAGATGTTCATGGATGTATTTTGTCCTTCTGTTCCCTCCCTTTTGCAGCTCCACTCCCCTTATGTACAGACCTGGATCCTTAAGCTCTTGTTTAGGGAAAGAAGGGTACGTGTGCTGATAGTCATTGTGTATATTTGAATTAAATATGTGTATGTGTCTGCAAATAATGTATTTTTTTTGTATTTTATGCAAACTAATGCATAATATATGATTGTGTAGGGAGGTATTCAGGGGGCTGTACAGTATTCCTGAAGAGAAGAGGAACTGACCTAAAGTTTGAGAACTGCTGCCCTAGATCAAAAGGAGTCAATGCACATACACTGGCTAAAAGGCAGGTTTGTGACAGACAGATTAATATGTATATTATTTAACTCATGACCTTAAAGAGTAAATTTGAATTACAGAAAAATCTGTGCTTAAATTTCCTTTAATTAGACTATTGCTTTGTTTCCACTAACAGATTTTCTATCATTACCTTCTGGAGATCAACATTAGAATCATTGTTCTTAATTACAGCTGTTTGAGCTTGCTAATAGCAGATGTTATTAATATTTTTATTAACCACTGAAGCTGCAAGTTAGGACAACACGTTGCAGTTGCACGCTGGTATGTGGTGAGAACCCCTACCCAAATGGCACCAAAGCTTTAGAGAATGAATTGATGCCTGGGTTTATTTTGGAGGGAAGTTGCTAAGCACTTTCTAATTTGTTTTTTTTTTTTCTATTTTCAGTTACTGTTATAAAATAAACTTCTTAGTTGAAGTTCCAATGTTTGCTAATGTTCATTTGAAAGACATTCAAATGATGGAGACAGTGGGTTCCCATTTGTAGCATTTCTGTAAGATACACAGTGTAGCATATCTGTAACATATGTTCTAAAGGATATGTTCTGTTTTGATGAGCTAACTGAAGACTAAAGATATCTTAGATATTTATCCTTTGGCTTTTGTCTTAAAGTTTTATTATTTTTATACAGAAATCTCACTGGCTAATTTTTAATCTGTCTTCTGATTGTATTGTTCTTAGGCAATGTAAAAAGTAGGGATACATAAGTGTGGTTTGATAATGGTTTAAGGTGTACTAGAAAATGTGAACTTAGGGGTCTTGTTCAGACCTGTAGTTAATCAGTGTTACATGCATGAGAATTTCATGGCTGCTTTAATTTTGCTTTATTAGACAGCTTTCAGGAGAGTTTCTCCAGCTAGTGTTTGTGTCCAGCTCAGCCAGAATCACTGCCAGGTGCCAGGAGCTCAGAGCAGACCCCAGTAAGGCACATCTGGTCCTGTTCATCTGATGTGTAACATTCCCTGTGGGTTTGGGAGAGCCACAGATAATGAGTTATGCTTTGAATATTCATAAGTGCAACAGCTTAAAATGTGGGCCTTATACATATTGAAAGTTTTTTTTCTTCTTCAGTGATTTTGGCAATTAACTGGAACTTAAAAGCAGACATAGCTATACCATCTTCTACTGATAGAAGTGCCCTTGTACAGGAGTGTTTGCCAGTGTAGCTGTGTCAATAAATTTTGTTTGTTTTTTTTTTTAAATCACACTTGTATGTGAAAGTAGGCTGGAAAATTTCCAAGTGCAACTGAAGTCTACTTGGGAAGCTTACGAATTTTCTCCAAAAAGCAATATAATACTTAGAGTAACAGTCCTCCAGAACCATTTTATGTACTGGCCACTTGCTGTTCAGATAGGTGAGGTTTTCCCAGGCTTATAGAGCCATTTCCCATGACTTTCCCACATGTTAGTACCCTGTACCCCCTTGCAAAAGAAGTATTAAAGATTTGAATTGTATTTTAGCACTTGTTCCCACAGGATATGTCTACAAGAAATCTTTTTTATTCTCTTTATTTCCTGGGATTTTGCTTTCTGTATTCAGGCTTCTGGTGTTGCAGGCTACCCCTCACAGTAATGTTTGCAGTATTTCAGCTTCTGTAGGAATAGGTCAGAGGGGAAATACATTCCATGACTTTTTCCCTTCCTTTTTCTCCATCTCTCTCCATCCTACCCTACTCCTTAATGCAAACTGCAGCATTAGCTCAGGGCAAGGCCCTTTTGCAGAGCACTGGGCTGAAGGTRTTTGTCAAGATTACATCCAATTGAATCAAACTGTGACACTTGTCTCAGCTTCAGGGTTTGTTTGGGKTTTTAAAGAATGGCACATGAATGATAAAAGGGGTGTGCAGCCTCCCCTGATCCATCTGGCTTGTATCAGCATCCCTGCTTTGCAGCAGGAGCAGGGCACTCCCCTGAGGAAGCTTGGCTGCCTCCAYTGACTTAAAGTGCCAGTTGTTTTGGCTCACCAGAGAGTGTCTGAAGGGGTTTTAAACAGGCTGCATTGTAAATCTATTCTTTACCCATTAACCCATCAACCCATCATATTTTTTCCAGAAATGAAGTTCTTGATGGAGGGTAAAGCCTTTGCTAGATTTTTGTCAATGAGACGTTTCAAATACAACATTTGAATCCTGCAAGCATCCATTTCCTCATTTTCTTTCCTGTGAAAGCAGGTGTTCACYCCCTGACTTCCACCTGTGCTTTGTCCAAAAACGAATCCAGACTTTTGGATAGAACAGATTGAATTCCTTTGTAACTGCAGATGTGGCAGGAATAGGAAAGGATTAAAGGATAAAACCAACTGTTGGGCAGATCTGTGATAGCTTTTGCATCATTTCTGTATCTTGAAGTGGAAGGAAATATTCAGGTACAAAACCACTGAAGTGTAATTGGAATGGAAGTTCAGTGTGGGACTGGGCTGGGTGTGGTGTGTCACTGCCTRGCATGGCAGCTACAACTAATGCCAGTTTCAGATGGATATTCTCATTCTAATATCACAACATCCATGCAGAAACTTCCACCTCAAGAGCTCAACAAATTTCTTACACAGTGACAAATCTACAGCTCTGAGTGATCAAAGAATTCTGTGACAGCTGTGTTGAGTCCTGGTTTTGCAAATAATTAGACATCCCCATAATTTATAACATGAGTAGTTTTGATTGTACTGAGACTGCTCATATTAAAACTCAGCATGTATAAAAGCTTGCAGTGTTATTTTCTCACCAGTATTGTATTGAGATGTCCTGTTAGCACATACTTAGAAATATATTTGTCATCATTAACCGGGTATTTCCTCATTGATTGTTCTAGGCTGCAGATAATGACTGTGCAAAACAATCAATCTAGAGTAGTTTTTTAATATGCACCTGAATTAGTTTGTTAGAGATGGAGAGAAGCTAATATTTTAGAGTATTTTGTTTTAAATACCCTGTTCCTATTCAATGCTGAGTTGAACAGGTATGAGCAGAGCTATCAATGAATAATTTCATTATAAGGTGTTAATTGCTTGTAGTGAATTTTCAAGTCACTCTTGCATAGTGAGCTGTAGTTTCAGACAGGAAATGCTGTAAGGAGAAAGACATTTTAAATTCATTTAATGCTTAGTTCATTTAAGATGAGCCTAAATTAAATTAATTTTAAAGGAATTTGCCTTTAGTCATGARAGGTTATTTAGAGCTGAAAGGTTCTATGTAGTTACATACCTGGRTGGCTTTGCAAATGATGACATTTGAAAAAGAGGCAGTAGTGATGCTCCAGTGCYAGCTGTGTGGGTTTTTCAGGAAGCTGTCCCTGGTCTGAGCTGCTGGAGTCAGGGCCTGGGACACAGACTGAGCACCAAGGCAGTGAGCACACAGTTCYCTAATCCATGAGAATCAGCCTGGTTTGTTTTTACCATCTTCATCTCTAAGGGAAATCTGACATTTCCTTCCCCACTTCTGAAAGTGGCATTTTGCTCTCTTGGGTGTCAGCTCTGGGGGCTGGGGAGTTTTGTGTCCTGCCTTACCCCTGGCTCTCGAGGTCAGCACTTCCACATGTGCTCCAGGCCCCATCCTAAGCTGCTGTGTGGGTTTGTGTAACCTCTGCATTAAAACACACACCTGCTCATTCACTYGAAGGTTGCATAGTATTTTCTAATCTCTTACAGCAAAGTGGGATCGAAAAGGCAAAGTTCAGAGATGTGAATATGCTGGTAATTGCAGGTATATGGAGTAAGCTCATAGTCCAGCTTTTGTAGCCATGGAGTTAACTTTTCTGAAGCACAGTTCTGGGAGCCAGTGTAATCAACAGATTTCAAGTTAAATTTTTTTACATTTCCAGCAAGTATTCCTGTTAAATTATCCAGATGACTCTGTAGAGTAAGGAGCTAGAAAAACAAGATTTTAAAAGATTTTTTCCATCTAGAAGTATTGTAACTTAAGCACAATTGTGCATTCATAGACTTGTGATCATAACCACTGTTTAACTGCAATACRTAACATGAAGGAGCATTTAATTGTGTTTATGAAGCACTGCTTGGGTACATGGGGTTGTTGACAGGCTTGTGGTGTTGTTGCTAGGTAATAATCAGGGTATCTGTGCTGATTATGGGATTAGGCTTGAAGCACAAATGTCTTTGATTCATGAGGTAGATCTGCTTTGTGAGTGAAGCCTGGGCAGCCTGTGGAAGGCTTGTGGTGTCCTCCACTATCCAGCCAGCATACTTCCATCCTTTGGCAGCTTTTTGCAAATTCAGTTTTGGAAAGAACAATGAGGGATTCTGCACACCCAATTTCCTTTCCAARTAGTCTTTGTGTTATAGAATGAACAAGCCAGTGCTGACCAGGAAAGATGTGTGTAAAGGTAAARGGTTTTATCATTGAGTGCCAAATACTCTGTTAAGAGTTGAAAACACATAGAATATCTCATTAAAATCAATATTGACTTGTAAGAGATCTTTAAATGAGAAAAGTACAGAAGGTCTCCCATAAAGGTTTAACATTTTAGCTGCTGTTAGCATTAATATCAATACTGTAAGGTATTTGAATGGTGTAAAGCCATTAGTTGCTGGCACAGCACCAAGTGATTTACAGAGGAGATGCAGCAGTGGTTATCTATAGTTCTTTTATTTCAGATATTTCCATGTTCCTGGCACAACTTCTGTCYTCTCTGGCAGTGAAACTGTCACCCTGTTCTAGAGAGGGATGGTCCAGGTACCAGTGTTGGGACTGCCCAGAAGCACCAGGTTAAAAAAAAATGCAGAGGAGAAGACAGAATTGCTAGGAAGGCAGTAGGATGGAGATCACTGCACAGCTGGTGTCTCCCTCCATGAATGCCAAGGATAAAAGTGGGCTTGCAAAGAGGGTTGCCATTAATATATCTTAAAACAGTCCCTTGGCAGGCTAAGGCACCATGGTTGGATGTTGCTGGAGACCTGCAGTGCCACTGTTRCCTCCTCGATGGAGGTGACAGCCTAAAAGTTGATGCTCTTTGGCACTTTTCCATAAAAAGTAAGAAAGAATAAATYTGACAAGTAATACAGTGATGTAACATCAATCCTTAAAATATTTGCTTTGGCTGCATGTTGTGAGTTCCCTGTAAAAAATGTTAAAAACTTCAAGTGGCTTTAGGAGCACTGCAGTAGCTACAGGAATTCTGGCACGTTAGGGCAGATGGGGTTGTGTAAACTTTAATTAGGTCTTGGGAARCTGAACCCCACTGATAAATAAAACATGTCAGCAGCCTCACCCAACTGGTTGCARTTCCAGTTCTGTGCATGTTAGTGATTCAGAAGGGTGAGACTTACCATGCAAAACACACCTGAAATGAACTTGAAAATAGCTTTTTCTTCATCTGGTGTTGAACGAACCTTAAAAGAGGAATTTCCCCCTGCCTGCTGAGTCTGTAGGAATTAGTTATTTCATGATTCTGAAATGCCTGGTGCATTCCTATAGTTGATATATTTGCTGATTTTTAAATGGAATTAGGTTTTGTAAATATTTTGTCAGCCCCATTTCAGTGGGTGTCCAGTTTCTATGAAACCTGAAGAAATGCTGTGTCAAACCCCTGTGTTTAGCCATGGTTTATCCTATAGCATCTCCAGCACTAACTAACAGCAATTACAGTTTGAGGGAGCAGGGAGAGACTGCTTAGGGCTGTTTGTCCAGTTAACATTGCATGTGTTTTCCTRCTTTTAACATGGAAATAGAATTTCCTCCAAGTACATTTTCCAGCATAAAAAATGAAATAATTTGTGGTGCCAAACACTTCAAACTATGTTGCTAAGCATTGCCTCCTCTTATTGCACTAGTTTTAAAATTCAGTTTTTGATCATTTACTGTCCATTTGATGGCCTTTTAACCAGGATTTCCCCCAAAACCATTTTCTACTGCTGAAAAATGCTTGTCCCCTTTTGATTACATCACAGAAACCTCAAAGAAATTTTCCACAGATTGTGGGTGAAAGAAGCACTATGTGGGGTAAAGTAATAAATCAAAATAATCAGATTTGGTATGTTTCAGAAATCAAAGATTAATTTATGATCGAGATGCTATTGTGTATTCTTATGGAGTGAAATACTGGAATATTCTTTTATAAGAAAATTTAACCCATGTAGTATTAAATTCTGCGGTTAAATTTATCTCTATAATTGATATATAATAAAATAAATTATGACCCAAAATTTAAATTTTACAGTTGAAGAGCACACAATGAGCTATGTAAAARTATGATCTTCACTTTGTGAATCATTTTTTAAGAAGCACTTTCCTATTACCAACTAGCATGTGAATGAATTTTAGATTCTCTCATTTATGATCTGTAAAAGTGACATTTCTTCTATCTGTCTGTTAATGGGTGAATCCATCCTACAAATGCTGAAACAAAGCACCTTATACTATGCTGCTTAAACTTGCTTGTAATTGCACCTTTTGTTATCTGCAGAGTTTTCTTAATGAGTATTCTTGTGTGAAATCATTGTTCCCTGTGGGTCTGGGGGACAGTTAACCAACCTACAGCATCATTTACTTAGTTTCTCTTTCAATACAACATTGTATTGTGAGTTTAGTGCTTCAGAAATAAATGCTAATTTCATTTGTCTGCTTTGSTTGTGTATCATTTATTTATCTTATACAAAATCAAATCAAGTCCATTGTAAAACTCTAAGAATTTGAAAATTGAGATTATTTTTGCTAGAAGCCTAATTCTTTCCCTGCTGAAGTAGTCTCACTTCATATTTAACTATTTAAAAGTAATTTTGGCTTCAAAATAAGCTGTATTTTAATTTGAAACCTTCTTTAACCTTGGGCATGCATWTATGTATAGCAGCTAACCTTGATGCTTATTGCTTTAATTATTTAATTATTAATATGTTCATGTATCTTAGAGGAGCAGCAGCAAAGAAACAATGAAACAGCACCTCTCCTGTGGTTGTGAAAGGTGCACATCTTGCCCTGGTTTTGTACTGTAAAAATTTCTATTCCTTTAGGAGTCATAACTTTAACTAAAACAAGTTATTTCTTGTTAAACAGACAGCAACCCTTACCTTTCATCCAGCTGACAAAAATCCAAGTTTTTACAACAAAATACACTTCAAAAAGTCATTTGGACCTTAGGTCAGCATTTTTATGTAACTCCAGCCTTCAAGACGTTATTGCATTTTGTACTGTAAAACCTGAGATAATTCCATTTAAAGGAAGTGTAGAATTCTAGTCAGAAAAATGACTGAAAACTTGTCCTATATAAGCAGTGTTTTTTAAACATGTAATTCGAAGCTGAATTCCCTGGYCTGGCAGTGCTTGCAGTGCAATATTCACTGAAGTATTGCTGGACGCTGGATGGAGTGAAGCTCTGGAGATGTTTCTGTGTTGTCTGTAAGGACCCGGCCACCCAACGTCAGAGCTCTGCCTTTTTGCGGCCCTTTCAGCCGGCAGCTCGTTAACAGATGACAATCACCGTGCCCGGCTCATCAGCTGCCTTTGTGCTTTCATTGTTGAACGGCATAAAGCAGAATTTCCAGCTGACAAAGGGGTCTGTGCACCACCCCTCCTCTGTCAGCTCCACGTCGTGGCACCGGCACCAGTAGGCTGCTGCCAGGAGGAAGCTGTTGATGAAGCACAGCCAGGGCACGTTCATCTCCACGTAGGCTGGGATCTGCACACCCAGGAGCAGAACCACCACCTGCAGAACAACAAACGGTGCCCAAGTGCCAAGGAAGCACAGGAGGAGCCTGCTCAGGAGCTGCCACTTAAAGCAAGTGCTGTTGTTGTTGTTAGGCACGTAGGGGAACATYAGCACAGGCTGGCTGGAAAAGGAGAGGAGCCTGGCAGACAGCAGCATGGTTGTCACCTCCTTCCAGCGGGCCAGGAGAGCCGTGCCCAGCAGCAGCACCATGGCCCACGACACCGAGGAGCTCTGCCAGCTGCCAGAGAGAGGGCACTGGGAAGGGGAAACACTGTTCTGCATCTCCAGCTCTTCAGAGACAGCAGGAACTTGGAAGGTGCAAAAAAACCCAGAAATCCATATAACCACAACAGCAAATCCGTAAAGTAACTTCCGAGCTCTTGTAGGGAGCTGGGATGTGTGGGATACAGTGCTGTAATAATCCAGAGCAGCCAGCAGGTACACTGGGAAAGGCACAAGGCCGTAGGTCAGAGAGCAGACCTGGGTGAAGAGGCAGATGTGGTACTCCGTGAACCGCACGCCCCAGAGYGCAAAGTCCTCAAAACAGAAAATGAAACACAGGCTCAGCAGCAGTGTGAAATCGAGAAGTGCCACTGAAACGCAGAAATATCCCATAAAACTGACTTTCACAGATCTTGACTTAATTTGCAGCATGAAGATATCAAGGAAGACTTTTCCAAGCATAATCAGGACCAGCATGTAGTTGATTTCAAGACGTTGGCTGGTGTGGGTGCAGTGGTACTGACCAGAACCATTTTCACAGAGCCTGGCAGCCATCCTCCGGTGGTGAAAACAGCAAAAATAAATATCACAGGGCACAGTGATTCATCTCTGAAAAGAAAAAAACATTTGTAGAAATTTATTTCTCTACCAATTAGTTCCATCATAGCAACTACCCAATTTGTCTGAATTTTTCAGGCTCCTGAATGAAGAGTAAAGAGCCTCACTAAGTCGTCATTAAATTATCAACAGCTGCCTAAATTTTGTTCTCTTTGAATTACATTCTTGAGAGTTAAAAGGTCAACATAATTTACTTTTCTAGCCAATGACCCAAGGAAAGGTTTAGGAAAAAAGGTTGACTATGTTCCTTTCCTTTTGAAGGCAYGGAGAGGTCTTTCTGTCCAGCCAGCCAGAGGGATGGAGGTTTCAGAGTTCCTGCATATTCTGAAAAAATTACAGGACAGAAATCACACAGGAGATGCTGTAGCACAGCTACACAGTTCATTATGCTCATAGAATCTGTAGGAAATCAAGACTGCAGAAATATCTTGAAAGCAGAAAAAGCATCGAGAATCACCTCCTTTTTCGGTGGAAAAATCCTGGAACTCCAAGGCAATCCAAAGCACGAGGGCTTCGTTAGTGAATTGGGCTTTTTTGTTCATCTCTAAGTACTACAATGACAGAGACCTCAGGACAGCTGGTTTTCCCTTCGGACCTCCACAAGTTTCTTTATGRTAACTCTTTTCCAAATATTAATTCCTAAGGAGAACGAACATAGGGTGGCTCTGTGTATGTCAGCAAGACAGCATGGACAGTTTTATCTGATTTCTTCTCTCTTTCCTTAAAGAAGCAGGATGGYGTCTGTGCTCCCAGTGAGAGCAAAGATGAGGTGAGGAGCCAAGGCAGCTGTAAAAAGGAGCTGACTCTTAGGCTCTGTGTTAACAGCAAATTGTTTCCATTTRAGCAGACACCTTGTCTTAGTGCACGTTTGAGTTCGTGTGTCCTGAGAGCACAGTTAGAGCAACTACAAGTCCTTGGCAGCACAACCTGAGAAGCATCCATGGAGTTTGTTTACAAGCCTACCTGGGCTGGCCGCTTTACTCCTCATCTGCACAAGTGCATCCTCTGAAACCTGATCTGTCTTTACAGTACGGCTTAATTCCGGTGTTTTGTCCTCATGTGCTGGATGCTGCACTCGGGCGCGCAGAGAGGAGGGAGCCTGCGCGCAAACAGGGTCCCGTTCAGCAAGATAATAATTAATACTATTACTACTACTACTACTAATAATAGTAAGGCGGAATCACCTGTCCTGGGCCGTGCGGGCGCAGCCCCCATCCTGCGCGCTGAGGACCCCGCGGCTGCCGGCGCCTCCCGCTCCTCGTCCGGCCGCTCCCGGCGCGGCTCCGCCGCTGCCCCCGGCCCTCCCGGCGGGCTCCTGCTGCTCTCCGGAGCCGGAGGGAGGGAGGGAGGCGGCCCGGGGGGCTCCGAGGGGACGCTCGGGCTGTCCCCGCCCGGCCCCGGTACCCGCCTGCGGCCGCCGCTCCGCGCTCCCGCCCCGCGGGGCCGCCGCCTCCGCCCGCCCCAGCGCGGGCACCGGGCGGGACCGGGCGGCACCGGGCGGGCAGGGAGCGGCGGTGCGGGCCCGTGTGGAGGGAAACAGGGCACGACACAGGGAACGCGTAACATATATGACACACAGAGCACACGTAACAGTGGACTGTACACAATTAGSACTGTTGCACAAACTGGAGTAGAATAAGAAAATGTTTACACCTGACAGAGGTATTGCAACTTCTGAGCACACAGTCCGCCCATAAGTATCCGAACACTGATGCTTTCATAGTCGYTTTCTTCCTAGAGAAGAAAACAGAGCATATATAACATGTAACAGCTATTAAGAAAACATATAATACACATAACAAAAAACACATATAACACATAATGTATAGCACATATAAACATAACACGTATAAAACACAGAGCACATGTAACACATAGCATTTAGCACACATAAACAAATAACATATATAACACACAACACATGTAACACATAGCATTTAGCACACATAAACAAATAACATATATAAAACACARCACATGTAACRCATAGCATTTAGCACACATAAACAAATAACATATATAAAACACARCACATGTAACACATAGCATTTAGCACACATAAATAACACATATAACACACAGAGCACATATGACACACAGTACATACAACACAAAATAACTGCCCTGGGGAGCAGGTTCTGTGTGTTGTGTTTGATCCCCCAGCAATGGGAGCTGAAGCAGCCTCGTGGTGCCCCAGTGCTGAGAGCAGCACGGTGGGATGCCCAGACCCTTATAAAAGTGGCAGATAAGTATTTTGGGTTCTAAATGTGCAATGTGTGTGGGAGAAAAGGCGATGGTGGGGCATGAGGGTGCTTCAGCAGGAGCCCTTGGATCCCCCAGCATGGCAGGGAACACAGGATGCTCCCTCTGGGAAGCCCTTTGCCCACACGGTGGGTATTGTTTGATGTAGCTGTGTGTATAAAAGAACCAAGTGGCTGGCAGGACTTCTGAAAGAAACTAACTCTCTAGAATTAAATTCARATGTAAGCTGTGGTTTTTCTCCCCTATATTTTTTCTTGCCCCTCTCCTCTCCCCTTCTGTGGTCCATCTTAAGGTTTGAAGAACTTGAGGGGGAAAAAGTTCTGCAGTTTGTTAGGTTTGGGGTTTTTTATAGAAAAACAAGATGATCAGYACTCTGTAAAACCTGACAGCTCAAAGTCATCTTCAGCAGCATTCATGCTGACCATGGTTATTTACCCACACAGTGTTTATTAGGACTGTTGCACAAATTGGAGTATAATAAGAAAATGTTTACACTTGACAGAGGTATTGCAACTTCTGAGCACCCAGTCCACCCACAAGTATCTGAACACTGATGCTTTCATAGTTGTTTTCTTCTTAGTTCTAACCCAGGGCAAGGCAATGAAAGTGATTTTCCCAGTGAGAGCAAATGAGCTGTTTGGATGTCTGGGTTTGTTTCTGTTSATGTCTCTCTTTCAGACTGCAGAAACTGCTGCACAGGCCAGTGTGAGGAGATGCCTGGATGTTGGGAAGGGGGAACCAGGAGGGCACAGGGACAGTTTAGACATTTTTTCTGCTGATAAAAGTTCTAATGAGTGCGTGACCTCCAGACTGTGTCAGCTCTGTGCTCAGTGAACCTTCTGGGGGAGTTCCTCAGTGGGGACCACAGAGCACAGTTCTGCCCACATTACATCCCCTTTTTGTGTTGTGCCTACTTCTCAGCTCCCCTTTTCCCCTCCACCACCTTGTGCTKGTTAGAAAGTTTGCTTTTAACTCACTGATTACTCTTGTTTTCTGTTCCTGAGTGCTGTATCTCATCTTCCATCCCAGAGAAATGATGGTACAAGATGGGATAYCCTGGAAATCAAATACAGGGCTTGGTGCTGGCAGGTCCTTGCTAAATCAGGAGCTGCTCACTCCATGTTGGATAATGGCTGCCTCTTCCTTCACAGGAACACTTGCAGGTACCTGACGAGCACCATGTGCTAAAAAATGTCTTGAGCCGTCCTGCTTGGTTAAAGAGGCTGCATTTCTCTCCATGAGCAGCAACAGAAAGGTTTAAGGAATTAGTTTATATTTGCATGGAGGCAGCTGTGTGTAAAAACAAGACAGGAGATTGCTCCTCGAGGAGAGGGGTACCTGGAATAACACAGAGAATCTCTTCTAAAAGCTGTTTGTGTGTTTAAAGCTCATGCAGTGGTTCTGTGTTGCGTGTTTAAGATATTTGCATAGAGGCTTCCTTCCTTCTTCAGGGCTGTTTCCTGCTGCTGGTTGCTCATATTTTGGGTTCTGTTGTTCAACTCAATGGAAAGAAACTTTCCTGTTTCCTGTTGGTCTTTTCCTTGGGGAAAAGCAACAAGAAAAAAGATCATCTCTAATTTAAAATCTAACAATAATTTTCTGAAAGAAGCAGTGACTGAACAAACTGTCCTCACTGMGCAGGTGTTGGGCTCTACCCTGTCCTCCCTGCTGTGCTGGAGCTCAGCACTGCAGCCCCATGGGTCTCTGAAATCTCTGAGGAAGAGCAGCAGGGACCAGCAGAGTCCCTGCAGGTKGCTGCTGCCTGAAACAGGAGGTTTCCTTCAGACAGGGGCAGGTGCAAATAAAGAATTCAACACCTTTACGAGGAGGTGTGGGCTGTGCTTCCTGTGCAGTTAGAGCTCAGTCTTCACCTTCCTCCTGCTCTTCCTGTCTGAGATGTGCTGGGCTTTAGAAGTTCRTTGTCACCAGTCCCTTTATTGCGTTGAGCAGAGGAGGAAATTTAAACCTCACCTCTGTGCATTTCAAGCAATTTATGTTGGCATCTTGGACACCTCAGGCCCCTGGGCAAAGACAGGGAGACAAATGCATCTTTGTGCATGTTGGTGTCACTGTGAACTCCTGCAGAGGTGATGATGATGATGATGATGATGATGATGATGAAGAACATTCCCACTCCCAGCAAGGGGCTGGGGGTGACTCTCTCTGGAGGAGCATGGCCCCACAGCCGGGGGCAGTGGGCACTGGGATGTCCCTATGGAATGTTGTGTGGGGTGAGTGCCAGTCTGCCAGCCTGGCTGCWCACTCCCCTTTTCCCAGCTGTGCCTTTAACTGGGTGGAGCTCAGCTGAGCCTGCTTARTGCCCTGGTAGGGTTTGTGCCTTGTCAGCACTGGATTAGCAACCCGAGTTTTACAGTGATTGTGGGGCTGCTGGTCCTGAAAGGCTGCATGGCTCAGAGAGACAGAGTTTGTGAAGATTTTATAATTTTAATAGAATATTTAACTAATAACATATGTAACGAGTAAACTATTTAACCAACTTTATTTTTAACAAACTTTACTTTTAAAGGARAAAATGCTTTACTGATGTCCCGTTTGTAAGATGTTTTATTTTTCAAGAACCTTTTAAAAGAACAGACAGTATGTGGTGGATCTTCATTTTGATCACTTGAGGTGCTCATCTTAAGAGCCACAAGTTTGTTCCTAGGAAGATCCTGTTGAGGAACAAGAAACACATTTCCATACTAATTTTAATTTGAAGGCTTTTTTAAAATAGAATTCTAATTCTGCTTATTCAGAGAAAATCCAGAAAATGCAGTACAGRGCTGGTGTCAGCCCTGCTGGATTTTCAGGAGTGGTGTTTCCTTGGTTTGTGTCCCTGCTGTGTGCTGTCACTGCACGAGGTGTCCCCTTTCCTGCTGCTCATGATGTCACTGCAGTGYTGGGTTTTTGTCCTTGACACAAATACTTTTTTCAAGGAACTGGGAAAAAGATGCTGAAAGCAAGGCCCTAAAAACTGCATTACATGAACCGGTAATTTAAAAAMCCCAGTTTGTGGTTTGCTGGTCACTGTAGCACAAAACTAAAATTAAGACTGAAGCAAACGTGGAGTGCAGGGCATGATCAAACTCTCTGTGTTGCTCACAAACACCAAAGCAGAGCTAAAAATCTTTTGTAATCTTTTAGTATATTAGTACTTCTTGGTAGACTTCAATTTAAAGCAAATTCTGTTGTGGCATTTTCATTTAAAAGGAAGCTAAAAAGAGGGGAGATGTAATTTCAATCTCACCTTCAGTGTGAAGAATTCAAAACTCCATCTTCTGACTCCCTACAAGCAGCCTAATTACTGGTTGAACAGTCACAGGTCAGAAAGAGAAAATAAGAATTTACTGTGAAGGCCAGTGAGAGTCACCTGGGGCTCTGCTCTGTGTTTTTATTGATTAGCAAAGATAAACTGCCAGTTTCTCCCTCCTAAGCACCTCCATCCCTCACTAGATCCAGGCTCCAGGGGACTTCCAGGGATCACAAGCTGAGCCTTTTCTGTGTTTGCCTGTTGTACATGATGAGGATTAATGGTTGTTACCACCTGCAGAAAATCTTTGATCTTTATCTGAAGCAGGATCAGTGTTTACCCAGGACTGTTCCCTCCTTACTTCAACTTGCACTGAAACCGTTTGCACAGTGCTGTTGCTAACTCTAAAGTAATTTGTCTCTCAGAAGTCTTTTATCACAAAACATTTTTTATTCTGTAATCATTATTTTTCCATACAAAAAAAAAAATACACATGGCAAAGCAAATGCCTCTGTGCCAGCCAGGCAGTAATGGACTCTTTGTGGACACTATCAGGAAATGTGCCTTTTGTTTTCCTGCACCTGTTGCTGAATTACAAATAAAATAATCCAATGCTTTATTAAATAAAATGAGAAGCCCTAATGAAATTGTACCAGCCATTACCAGGAAGTCCATTGAAAACATTCAGCAGCTGCTTCAGTCTCAATTCACTTACACTGACAGGATTGTTTCCCCCTTCTCCTTGTGCTCTCAGTGAGAAGGGCACAGTGCCTTGGGCCACCTCACACCACCCAGCTCTCACTCCMTGGGTGGATTTGGTCAGAGTCAGTAATAAATGGTGCTCCACAAATAAGTACYTTGGACTTGTAGGAGTTTGTTAGAAACCAGAGTCCCAGGCCTTGCATCTGAGTGTTTTGCAAACATCAGCTTGTCCTGACAGTAATAAACCAGCTAAAAATCTCCTGTTTTATTCTGATTCTTTAGAGAGGGGTTGGTCAGAAAGGTTGGGAATCAAATCAGTGAGTCCTTCTCATTAGACAAAATACCTCAGCAGCCTGAGGAACGCCCTGGAGTGAGCTGGGGTCAGMCTGGTGCTGAGTTAAATGTCACCAACTCCTTCACTAAAGGTCTCTAAGAGAATTGATCTGTCTCTGCTGTTTTTAAAAGTCAACACATCTATCACAGCAGTGCTGGCAAGTAGGTGGGGACTCTTTCCCAGGACAGACCATAATTCCTAACAAGAGCTTAAAGGTGAGTGCAGCACTATTGTCTCTGCTAAGCCTTGCATGAAAAGCACTGCAAAGTTGCATCTCAACTGTTTTGGATCTTGGGAAATGTTTGATACAGACTTACACAAAGAGTGTAACGAAGAATGGTGTTCAAACACGCACGATTCAAAGTTTGGTTTTARAAATGGTTCAGCAGTGGCTGGATGGAAAAGTCAGCAAAGGAGTGAGGGATACAGCCCTCCCTTCCCCCAGCAGCTGGGAAAGGAATAGCTGGGAAAGGGCAGAAGGAGCAGAGGGAGCACATGCAGGTCCTGGGCACTGAGTGTCAGCAGGAAATTATCTCCAGAATCTGTCTCCTGCTCTGGTTTTGTGGTGGCTCAGATTTGTGGATCTGCTCTGAATTTATCCCAGTACAACTCCTTGAAGAGTCTAGACTCAAATATAAGGCAAACACAACCTTTCTAGAACTCAAGGAAATCATACAGATAGAACTTCCCTGTTGGAAGATTGGAGCTAAGTCAGGATAAGGCAAATTTTGGGGATGTGAGGGAGGGGAAGGATCAGTCCCTGTTTCAAACAGCTGGGCTATGTCATCTACAGTCTGGCCTATCAGGACCAAGAGCTCATTGAGGTGTCCCAGAGCCTAAAAGGTGTCTGTCCTCACCATGGCCTCTCCAGGGAGGGAAACAGGTGTGCACATACTGACACTCACATTTTCCACAGTTCTATTTTTTCTGGGTGTTTTTTAGGTGTATTTTACTTTGTAAATTGCTTATGTTTGKAGTGGGATATAGACATTTTGGCAAGGAGACTGCAAGGGGTGGCCAGCTCAGCAGCTGCCTGAGGGAGGCGCAGGAGAGGAAATGGGATTGTTCTTTAARCTGAGCTGACTTGAACTGATTCTGCCAACAGGTCCAGGAGGGATTCTGGCAGGACTTCCAACTGCTGCCAGTCAATCACCTGCAGCTGGAAGAGGATGTTTTTCTGTTGCCCAGGGCTTTTCATGCCAGCTGTGAGGCTGGAGCATTGCTTTGCTGTCCCTGTGACCCCATTAGGAGAGAATTACATCCTCAGAGGGGCTGCAGAGAGCCTGGCAARGCTCTGAGGGCTCAGTGCCACAGTGAGAACTGCCGGGGGTTGCAGGAAGGAACATGAAAGCTAAGCCTGGCAGGTGTTTTCCATTTCTCCATTTTACATTGYCTACATTTAGTGTTTACATGGGGCAGATGCCTCTGCCACCCCTCCTGAGCCCTGGGAAAGTGTAATGGGAGAGAACTGAGGAGCTGAGACATTCTCCAGTTCTCTTTATCTGCCCTTCTTCCCACAGCATGATGCTCAGAGAGCTTCAGCCAGTGTTATTCCAAACAGAAAAAGGCCTGAATGAACTATTATCTATCTATCTATCTATCTATCTATCTATCTATCTATCTATCTATCTATCTATCATCTATCTATCTCTTATTTTTTATATGAAACACCAGAAAAATCTGCTGCATGATCCAGTAGGAGAACAGAAGTGCTGCCCCTGATCTGCTGCTATGAACAAACTTTACTGTTTGAGAATTGCTTATCATCTCCTCACTACTGTAACTTTTCCACAGAYAGAGAAATAAGCAAGTTCATCAAATAATAATTTTTACTTGTTTCTTAATTGCTACAGAAGTATCTGCTGTTTAAGGACCCCAGAACCCAGCAGGTGAGCTGAGGTTACTCTATCTGTACCAGAGCAGAGCACACTTGAGTGTAACATCTCTACTAAACACTGATCTGCATTAATACTCATTTGTGTTTYACCAGTAATTATTTAAAGAATATATAGGAATAATCATACCCTCTTGCAAAGAAAAAAACCCAGAAAATTATACTGGGAGGAATATCAGTAAGACCACTATTAAATTTTATTGCAGGAAGGACATTTTAGTAGTGTAGTTATTTGAGTAATTTTTCACTAAATATATGTTAATTTGTTCTCATGAGGTCACCATAGACTCTCAAAGTTAAAAATCAAAATTATTAAGAAGAACTTTGAAATGCCTGATACAAAAATCTAAARGTGGCCAAGTTCTTTTGTGATTTCCTCTTTAGACAGGAAGTGTTTGTCATGATCCCTTGAGTCCRCTCACAATTTTACTATTACTGGCATGTTGTTCTGTCATAATGTTCTTTAAGTTATTCCAAATTGCTTCAGAAGTACTTGGGGGATATTTCTAGGAAAACAAGTACAGTAATGAGTCATGAAGTTCTTTCCTTAACCACTGAGCAGATCTTTCTTACCCCACCTCAGAGATCAGAGCTGCTCACAGCAGATCAAGTGAGGAGTTAAGGCCAATTCAATTTCTAGGCTGCAGGAGCCTGGAACTCTGTCAAGGTGACAGCACAAGTGTCTGATGGTTAATTCTGAGACCCAGACACCTCTCTCCAGGTGGGCAGTGCTGGCACGTGGCACACACCCTATGAACAGGGAGCAAATGGCAATATTAGAGTTTTTATTTGACCATTTCCACTTGATTTGCTCAGCATGGCCCTGTTATTTCACTTGGAGGAGGAAACATACTTGAAATAACTGGAAACCACTGCATTAACWTCTTAAAATCCTGCTGAGGGCTTGGCTGCCCTGTGATGCCCCAGTGCAGGCTCTGCTCTCCCCATGACATTGTGCACACCCCACTCAGGTACAACAGGATTTTGTTTGCTCTTTAATCAGCGATAACACACAAGTGGCCAGGAGTCAATCTGTTTAGTTAATGGGTCCTTTAATTTTTTTGCTATATTAATAAAAAAGTGATCCAATTTATCTGTTTCCTTATGGAGTAACTATTCAGGATTTAAGAAGCAAATACACCATATCCATGAATTGTTTGTCAATGCAACCATGATGATGTATATATTTGCACAATCTGAAAAATTGGTATCTTCATCCAAAATGCCGACGCTGGAAGGATGGGAAGCAATTTAGGATAGGAAAAAAAATTCTCTTACCCTCATCTTCTCTGAGTGGGCTGGRAAGACAATCAAATCTATAAAGTCCTTGAGAGGAAAGAGGCTGAGTTGTAACTTCTTCCATGCTCAGTCAGCCAAGAGCTCCAGTCCATCCTGCCCAGAGGGATCCTCCGAGGGATTTACAAACAACATTATTGGTCATTTCACAGCAGCTCTGCGAGCAGAGCAACCCTCCTGCCTCTTCTGCTTAAAACTACTCCAGTTCCAGAGTACAGAGAGGTTTAACATTAAGGCATCCATACAGCTCTGGTGTTTGCTTTCATTTAATAAAGATCAATTTACTCAAATACATGGAATGTTGGCACAAAACTAAAGCTTCTGTGGAACAGCTACCAATCATACACAAATACTCCATGAGGTCCTCTCGACTTGCATTTCTCTGATAGATACACCACAACATGGCTTCAATAATACAAACTGAATGCTGGATCAAATCTCTAAATAATAAGTAGCAGTTAAAGTAAATGGTTTGCTTTATTTGTAAATTATGTACAGAATACATTTGTTTTTAAATTATGATGGAGCAGGAGAAAGAAAACAGCCATCATTTCCAAACCATGCTGCTTCCTTCACCTGCTGGAGATGACATCTCTGCACTGGATGCACAAAACCAGTTTGGATTTCCTCAGTTGCTGGCACACAGGCTGGAGAAACAGAGAACACTGCAGCCAAATTCAGCACTACCAGCTCCTCTACTGTCAGCAAAATACTTCTGCTAAAACTAGTTTTCTCAGGAAAGTTCTCACAATCTTTTGAAAACAAAATCAAGAAAAATATCAAGAAGGCTGTGGGCTAAGAAGGGCTTTACCTAACTATAAGATGAGGATAACTAGGAATAATCTGAGATTTGGTCATTCAACTTTTACCTGGTTTACAAAAGCAAGTTTGAGAAGCTAAACTAATTGACCAGTTATGCAAGTACCAGAAAATGATGTTTTTCAGTATGTTTGAGGACAATCTGGGCAACCTATCAATCAATAAAAAACCTGTCAAATTGATAAAACTTCCGTAAATGGATATTAATGATTAACATAGTACCGAGTAATCAAGTTAATGGTTAAAAAAAATGAAGGAACTAGATATAAAACTGTTTGGTAACACGGATATTTCAGCAAACAAAGATGCTACTGTATGGTCTATGTTTTGGTGATCAGCCAACAAAGAAAATCCAACCATTTGCACATACTTAGTCCCAAACCACAGTGAGTTATGATTTTCCATGTGAAGGCCCACTTTC
The DNA here is from genome assembly GCA_014549065.1 of Cardinalis cardinalis. Lineage (NCBI taxonomy): Eukaryota > Metazoa > Chordata > Aves > Passeriformes > Cardinalidae > Cardinalis > Cardinalis cardinalis. The sequence continues at coordinate 83,975 of JACDOX010000079.1, read as the reverse complement.
GGTATCTTCCTCATCTTCCTCCTCACAATCCCCTTCATCTGTTTGCTGTTCCAGTTCCTCTTTTGTGATCATTTCAAAGTCGTTTCCATTGCCACTACTGTGCTGGGACCTGTCATCTTCRCGCCTGTCACTGTCAGTGTCTGAATGTCGCTCTCCTCCTGAGCCGTCTGTTCCCGAGTTCCTTGTGCCTTCTGTCTTTCCATCCTCCTCTTCCTTCTTCTCACTGTCTGATTTCTCCTCGCTGTCRTATTTTTGCTGCTTTTTGGATTCTGCTTTTTCCTCTTTCTTTAAGTCTGCTTTTGGTCCTTTGTATTCGTGTGTGTACAGGGGCCTGAAGGAGTCAATGAATCCCACATCTGCTGTAAGGTTTGGCAGGAACCAGAAGTGATGCCTTCCTCCAGTGATGAGCCAGATGATAAGGAAAAGGATGCAGCGAGCTGCGTGGAAACAAAGGAAAGTTTGGATTTTGTCACAGACACACACAGTGTACAACCATGCTGTCAGAGATGTTCACGGCTAATGCCCACCCCCAGCCAGGGACTGGGGGATGCTGGCGGGAAACCCCTCATTCCACAATAGCTCTGTGGAGTAGTTTGTTCTTCCCATGTCTCCTCCACCCCACTAACCATGGATCTTATCTCTCATTTAACTTTTAACCCCTCTGCCACAGAAAGCTTTAAAATCCTGGTGACACCATTCTCACCTCTTAATATGTTTCTGTGTGCAGTTCTGGGTTTGTTCYGCACTTTTTTGTTTAAACACAGGCAGTAAACGAATCTGCACTACACAGGRAACACCGACAGGTGACACGAGCCTGAGCTCTCTCTCTTCGCGTGGCACAACTGTGACACCCGCTGGCCGCAGGGAAGCGCACACAGGACCCGCCCGGCTGCGGCCGAACAACGTCCCGGGAAGCGGCACCGCCCAGCCCGAGCGCGGGGAGGAGCTGGGCCGCGCCTCCGGCCTCTCGGACCCGCCCGCCCACACTCACCGACGGCGAGGAGCAGAATACTGGCGACAAAGCAGCCGGCGCCCACGCTGAGGTAATAAACACCGACGCGCATCTCGGCTGGCCACAGCGGGAACAGGGTGGCGGCTATAACGGCAATCACTGGGCAGGGAGCGCAGGACAGAGGCACGAGAAGCATCATTAGTTTTTCCTGGTACATGCACAGAGGCTCCAGGCTTACTGCTCATTCAAAGTAGTGCCTTAGATTCAGTTAACATCTACACTATTTTAGATTTAAAAAAATAAATTWAATTAAWTAATWAATTTTTTWAAAAATAGCTGATTTGTCTTATTTTACACAACTTCTAGGGTCCGAAATGTATCACTCATAACATATTTCATATTTTTACATAACCCACATTTGCCCACTGGACAACTCACTGGTTAGCTTAAGGCAACAGAAATAAACAACTTGTGTGTACTCTGACTTACCAAGTACGAGTCCCATGGCAAAAGTTTTAAAGTGAACAGGGTCATAGATCCATACATAGACCTACAACAGAAATGATGTGGTTTACACTCAGAACAAGCTCTCTGATAAACACTTTGTGTATTCCCTCCCCAAACACTCAYTGCCAGGCTGCAATGCTTGGTGCTGAGCAAAAGGCCTTCTGGTCAGCACCCAGGCAGGGCAAGGGGTGGTGATTCCTAGGAAGGCTAAATGACAGGTGATGTAATCCTGAGGAAAMCAATCAGACAGCAGAACTGATGGAAAATGAAAGATTCTGAAATATCACTGAATCAAGGTTTGGTTGTATCTTTCTTTATTCCTTAATGCTGTCCAGCATGAAGCAAAAAAATGCAAAAAATTAAAAAAGTTTCCCAAGTTCACTAAGTGGAAACAAAAAGTCCTGTGAGCTTTGAAAAGAAAACACCAAGACTGCACACTTGGAACAAAGGAGGCAGTTGGAATGCTCACTGCGGGCCCTGTGCTGGGCTCAGATCAGTGGCCCTGYACCCTCTGACCCACAGCACTGTTAGCTCTATGTCTACAGTTGCAACTCTCAGAGCCAAATGTTTGTGTGAGAGCTGTGGATCCATTTGAATCTGAGCTGCTCAGCCATAAATGAAAAACTTCTTGGTAAAGTGCAGGATTTCCTGAACTAGAAAAATCTGTTATTTTTTTTTTCTTAGCAAACTAAAGAGTTTGAATCCAAGCTTCTAACTATGAAAAGAAGCTTCTGGTTACTAGAAACCAGCAACCCTCATTGCAGATGTGTCAATACCAACTACCAGAGGGGCACCTGGGAGGCAGCAGTGATGCCGTGTGATGCAATAAATATTTAACATTCTGCTTCCCACAGGGTGCCAAAGTTAACTGTATTCAGGTGCAGCTGCTGCCAGTCAGCTGCTCTGGGAGCCCAAGCAAGCTGAAGATGGTGACTGGCAAGAAGTGTGTGATATCCAGGTTTGTAAGTGCAAAATAATGAAGGAAAAGGGAAAAACCCAGCTCTAATGCATATACACAGGAATTGGCTCTAAATTAGCTACTACTAAAAAAAAGCTTTTGTGAATTACAGTTGTTAAAAACGTCAGCTCATTAACAAACAGAGAAGTAACTGATGTTAGGACAAGCAGTAAATACTGTGGTATTGCAGATCCTGCGCTGCAGCCTCATTTGGAATGAGCACTTCATGGGAAGACAACAGGGAGGATCAGAGCTGGGTGTGATTCCACATGAAATGGGATGAAACAGAGCAAAGCAAGTGTAGAACTGAGAAAGGTAAAATCAAGATACAAGGAGAAACACATTTTCTGTACAAGTGATTTATTTGCAGAATTTGCTGCCAYGTATGTTTTATAACCAAAGGAACACAAGAATTCTGGGGGAGATTCCAGTACAGCCACACAGCATCAACACAGCACAGTAAAACTTACCACTTATCCCAAACTTGAGAAGCACAAATGTGACTCTGTACATTACAGAGCTGGTAAATAATTAAATTCTTTGTCTTCCAGAACAGCAAAGCACACAGAAGTATTTAAGGCCACAATTTCAGTGGTAAAGCCAGGATGAGCACTCAGGAATGCCAAAGGGTCACCTGCCTRCTCAGATCACAAAGCCAGGCAGGTATTTTTTATTTCCCCTGCTGTGACTGTACATGGTGTCCTGGAAGGCTGGTTTGGCTTAGAACAATTTTGGCATGGCAGTGGCTGTGGGATAAGCTGGGCTGGAGGGACTTCAGGAGTCTTTGTCCCATCCTCCTGTCCCATGCAGGGTCACCAGCCCCTGAATCCACCCTGAGGACAAACAATTCACCTCATGGCTACCAAAGCCTCAACTACTGGTAAGGAAGTTTTCTTTGGGATTTTTTTAAAGTTACTATCCTCTATTTACCTGTCTTTAACCTCCCTGAAGTATCTRAAAATCTGCTTTCAAGGTCAGCCATCACATTGCCATTATTTTGTCTTTCAACATGTCAAGAAGGAGTTTGCAGAAATTCAGTAAATTACAGTATTGTCTGACAATAGCACGGTGACACCCAAAAAAAAATGCACCTATAAATCTTACCTCATTTCCATCCAAGAAAACTTGGTCTTCATGTGGCTCAAGTTTAAATTTCCTCTTAGTTTCCTTTTTCTTGGGTGTTCCWGGGGTGTCATCCTGAGGACAAACATAAATATTTTATCTGTATCTAATAAAAATACAAATTATTATATATTTAAAATACATATACAAACCATTATATATAAAAATTACAAAAAAGTAACGTTTTAATTTTTATAATTAATATTGTACATGATCTTTACAATATATTTTAATTTAATTTATAGTATCTGTTAATATATTTAATCTGGTAACTTTTCACAAACTTAAGATCATGTTCACACTTTTTGTTTTTTTTTAAAGTAAAGACACTTTAATTCCTTCTGTTCTTATTTATTATCAACTGGGTACCTTAAAAATCAAGGAAAATTGTAAGTAAAGAGAAATGTCATTTTTAGTGTCTGAGGACTAGACTATGACTTCAGGATTACACTGTGGCATCAAACGCCTGGCAAAGCTGGGCTGATACAGAAAGTCTGTACAGGGATCAAGAACAGGGAACAACACTTCACCATCACTGACTTTGTCAGAATTATTTGCTATTTTAGTGCCATATTTACCAAATGGACATCCTGGCAGAATCAGTTTCTGCCCATTTATTCTTTGTCCTCCTCAATCTCTTTTTGGATCTTGTGCTTCCTCTTCTCTGTCTCCTGTTTGCTTCTCTKTGCTTACTTCGTTGTGAGAAATTAACTTTGTGGTTTTGGTCCTGTGTTTCATTCAAGTTCCTACCCACTGGCTTATATAATCCACTAAATATCTGTTCAATAAATAATGATTAGTTTAAAAATTAACATACATTTAATAATGTACCTCCCCTGATGACAGTGGAATGGAGGAGTTTGTTACTTTCATAATCAGCATTTTGCACTACCTCAGGGGTTGGGTAATCTTACACTGGGCTGGGACTGCAGTGGGATTGTCCTGTTTATAACTCTTTTATTCACCATTTAGGTTTCTCTGGACAGCCAAACCTCTGTAGACTGTAACTCTCACTAGATGTGCCATTATTTCACTTAGGAATGTCTGAATGGGAATAACTTTGGCCCACTATCCTACTAACTCTCACTGATTCAGAGCACTGAATGCAGAAGAAATACCATATTCACTCATCAAGTTTCTCCTCACCTTGCCAACATTTTAGAAATTCTGTTCTGCTAGTAATAAATAAGTAATTAAACCAATCAGGAGTGAAAACAAACCCAAACCACATTAAAACTTGTACCACAGTTGTAGTTTAAACTTGGAAGCTCAAGTGCAAGGAAGCAGGATGCAGGCAGTCATGGAGCACTGTTACACAGCCAGCTACAGGCCCCACATACCAAATGAGACATTCCAAACATTCCTGTTACCAAACACTGCAAAACTGTTTTGTTTCACTGGTGCAGCTGCACTGGTTTGGATGTTTGGTCACATGCACGTGTGTCATTCTGTGGTAACTGATGTCCACAGCCTCCCTGCCTGCTGCCACTGGAGAGAAACAGGTTTTGATTAACTCGGCCCACATTAAAAGATGACAAGGTACACAAAGGCCGGCTGAAGCCTCTTTTTTGATCTAGACCAAAATAAGACAAATTCAAAAGGTAACAACAAAAAAAAAAGCAGCATAATTTAGAGATGAAAACAGGAAAATAAAGCATGGCATATTTTAGAATAATCAACTTCTGAGCCAGTGCAATGTTAAAATCTGTTGATGTATTTGTTACAGGTTTGTCTCTTCTCTTGCACACAGTACTTACCTTCTTACACTCATCTTTTTCACCATCCTTTTTCTTTTCCTTTTCTTTCTCCTTCTTTGTTTTTTCATCTTTGCCACTTTCTTTCTTGCTCTTTTTCTCCTCTTCTTTCCCACTCTCAGCCTTTCCTTTTTCCTTTTCTTTCTTGGTATCCTTGTCAGGTTTCATTTTCATCACTTTCAACGCTCGATGAAAGAACTGTTTTTTCAGGAGTCTTAAAATGAAATAAGTTAAATGATTCATTTAAGTGCAGCTGGGAGAACAACATTTACACTCAATTATGTTATCAGACACCATTCTAGATCATCTCTCTAACATAATCATGACCAGCATGACTGAARGCAAGGTCACAATCATCTGCTCTATTTACAGCTACACACACCAGACCTACTTATCCCATGTCTTGCCTGTTGCTTTGCTTTTTTTGGTTCATCTGTTCAAAACCGGGTAAAAACTGTACTTTTCTGAGGCAGCATTTTGCAGATTTAAATKAACACACAAGATGTAGGATACAGCAATCCACCAGATCCATTTAATTATCTTTCCCATTAATGCAATTCCTGCACTATTTATTTTCAAGTTCACGTCAATGCATTCCATAGCAAAAATAAGGAAGTGAACATACAGCTCATCGAGATCACTGGTAAGTGATGCACAATGAACAGAACTGCTCCTTTGAAACTGTGGTACCTATGCCAAGTCTTCCCTTCCTGTCAGCTACAAACAGACCTTACTGCAAGTGCATATATTATCTCTTTATGCAGGGAGATATAAAGATATAAATATATGGCAAGCAGGGCMCCAGGATGTAGTATTTGGTATTCTTAAGGTGGTCACCAACTAGAAACATCCTTGAAAAGTGCACAGCCGAATAATCAACAGGAAGAGCAGCAGAGAATCCTGCTCCTCAGACAGCAGGGACAGAGAGATATGACAGCTCTGATCCTACTGACTTCAAATACTGGCAAAATTCAGGAAACTCCTTTGGTTCACCTTGCTGCCCCAAGCAGTGCAGAGAAAGCCTGGGAGAGTTCTGGGAACAAAAATAATGAACCGCATCATTTCCACCCTCAAACACAGCAATATAAATCATTACAATCATTATTTTTGCATACAACCTGAAGTTTTAGGATGCACAGAGCCCAAGTTACATTGGTTCCTAAATAACTGTGACATCTGGACAACTCCAGCCATTAATGACACTGAAGGAGTAACCTGGGTCATACCTGTTACAGTAATCAACTACAGACTCTCGGGTTGTAAAGAGAGCCTCCTCTCCTTTCTTTGCCTTTGCCCATTTAGAATCCAGGAGGCAATCCACAGCTTTGGAAGCTAGAGGGAAAAAATGAATTAAAATGCATTCAAATTAACATTATTTTTAACATTTAGTCTATGTTCCTTGAACAACAATGACCAGTCTGTTCTGGTGATGTTCCACATATTTTCAATCTTTCAAGTCACTATTCTGAAATATATTCCTCTTGACATCACACACCTTTAAACCACAGAGTGAAAAGTTTATTGCATTTACTCCAGGCTAGTGAGATTCATTTTATGGCTTCCTAATACCTAGATAAGTTTTCAAAACCAAACTGTAGGATCAGTACTTATTAGATAAAGTACTATTAATAAAAATGAAACAGCCTCTCCCACCCTCCAAGTGCAATGTTAGAAGAAACCAGAATTCTCTGGTTAAAAGCAACCCTACCAATAAAATAATCAACTCGGTGGCCCATCATGTTGGTGGATTTTGTTGGACAGTTGAAGCGCAAGTATTTCGCAACAGCCTTCTCCTCCTTGAATGGCTCACCAACTTCCTACAGTGGGAAAAGTCAAAAGTTATTAATACAGTTTTAAACACATAAGAAAATCACCCTTTTGGGCTTAAAAAATCAGATATTACAAAGTCTTGTGTTCATTATTTAATGGCACAATAAACAAATAAAATATAAAGGATGTGAAAATAGGTCAAGTCATTTTTCCTGAGAACTTTCTGTCTACAGGCAGCCAAAAAGCAGCAAATCTCAAGTTAGATGAACTGAAGGTAAGGAGGACAAACTCCTTTAGCAGATCTGTAGAAAGAGCAAACTAAAGGAAGGCCTAAGAGGAAAGCAGCACATGGGAAGCTGCTTAAGGTACACAGCTGGGATGGAAACAGTTGTGAAGCTGGGAACAAAGAAAGAGCAGAGTGAGGAATGGGTGTGTATGAAATGACAGCAATGTAGGCATTCTGACAGAGCAGCTCAGATTTCACGAGAGAAGGAGAAAACCATGTTGAAAAGAGGCTGAAAGATTTGGCTAGAAAATTTCTTTGCCCACTTTGAGTACAGAATGAGACTTTAGAGTATCCTTGAGGAGATTCTGCCAATCTACAGAGTAGAACATCAGGATGAAAGCACAGCAGGATGAAATTTAAACATCAAACCAAATGTTTTATGAGAAGGGAGCCCTTTGTCTGCACACATTTACAAATTCAGTGCTTTTACCACCTTGCAGAGAGGGAACAGAACTCTGAGATGTGTAARGCAGAAGGATGGAGATGGGCATTTTCAGTTATGTAAAATTAACATCTAATATTTGCAAGCAGGGAATGGAAGAACTTCCTAATGTTCCTGCTTCACAAAAACATATCTGAAAAACCCATAGGTTGGGATATTAAACTGACTTATGCTAACTTGCTCAAAATACTTTTCTGTAAATTCTTTTAATCCATAAAGTTTAATTGTCCAACCCCCCCTGCTACTTGTGGCTCAGTGGCATAGAAACATRGGACAGCTTTCCACACTGCAGTGCCTTTTCTGTACCTGCTCCTCTCCTGCTGCCTGAAGAAACAGATTGTATCAACCACAAATCAGACTGGTCATTTACAGGAATAAAAGTTTCAGAGCCTATTTAAAGACCTAATATTCCTAAAGGTCAATAAACATATACAACCTCCATTACTGCTTTTAAGATGTATAATCATAATATCACAAGCAGCATGTTAAATGGAAATGCAAGGTGAAATAGCTGTGTTTACACTCGAATAAATGCTTCAGACRGTAAGAGTTGTTAATTTTCAACAGCTAACTTTCAAAACCAACTGGTTAATGAGTATCCTTCGAGAGGAGACTGTTGCTTTTCCTGTCTGAGGGGAATTTTGAAGAGAATAATACAGACACAAGGTATCCAAATGACCAAAAGACTCCATAGCCCTCAGTTCTGAGACTTTTTAAAAAAWCCTCCATATGAAAGAAGAAATATGCTCACTCACCAGGTAGTTTCAAAAATGTACCCAAATTAGGCCAGATGATCCTAACAGTCCTCAAATGGATATTACCTTCCGCTGCAGGTTCAATCCATTTTCTTAATTTTTCAATTTTAAAAATCTGCATTGAACATCAGATAAGAAAACTATTCCCTGACAGTGCATGTACGGACATAATTTATGTTCTGTGGTTTCAGGTCCTCTTACATGGTACAGTTATACCAGTAACTGTAAATCAAACCAAGGCACCAAACTTGGTACCAGAGTAAYTGAACAGCAACAAAAGGAGCTCCAGTGCACTGAAATAAAACAAGTGACTGTGTCCCATCATTGCCAATGGGATAAAGCACCAGGAGACTGGGGACTGCAGGCAGCAACTGTGTGTGAAACGCTGCTTTTCTAGTAATTCCTGTCAGCAAATGAAATTCAGAACAATTCACAGGGCAAATGATCTTCACAGCACGGACAGTGAGACAGAGAAACTGCAGATATTCTCATCAGTGTTAATTCCTCTGCTAAGGTGGTTTTTCTCCTTCYTCCTAAAATATTTATGATCCTGCTGGGTCATGTGATGCACTACACAGGCAGGGGCTGGCACCAGGAGATTTTTTTATTGCTCCTTTCTCTCTCTTGCTTTGTGAGGGATAGTTTCATAACAGCCCAAACAAAAAAGCTTCCCAGTGAGAGAGACTGCCACAGTTTAACTGAGCTCTTTCTGAGAAAGTGTCCCCTGCAATTTAATCYCCATTTTTCATCCTATTTTCATCCCTTTGTTGGCAGAGCCAGGCTTCTGTTAAAACGTGAAAATAAATGACTGACAGAAAATAATATACTCCATCAAWAAATGAAATCAAACAAAGCAATGGTAAGTTCATTACCCTAGGCACAACTTTTAAAAGTTGCAGTTCAACCAAATTTTGTTTTCATTTTGAAAAGTAGCCTGTGTTGTCACTAGACAGCATGCAAGATTTAGAGATTTACAATCCCTGGTGACAAACTCTGGCCATTAAAAATAAAATCAAAYCAAATTTCTTACTTGTCTAGACAGAACTCCACCTACTGACAGGAAAAGCAGCRCTCAGCCTAGTCACTCGCTAGAAATGCAAAGACATTTTAAATTTTTAAGAATAATTCTCAACCACAATTCTGCCCTATATGAATTCATAAAAGGACAATCAAACCCAGGGACCTTCTACACTCACTGAAGTGAAGGGAAAGTCCTAATCAAACTTACCATTATCTCCCAAATCAAAGTACAGCACAGTCCCTGCTGGACTTCAATGCATRGATGCAGTTCCCAGTTAATTCAACCCCCAGCTGGGACTGCAGCACCAAAATAACATCTGAACTGAGCCACTCAATTCTCCCCCTCAGCTCTACCCAAGCATGACCTATGCAGGTTTTCCTACTCCTGGAAYACTCAGTGGATGACAAAAGGGCAGAGCACATTTCTGGTTTGAAAACTGCACTCATTTTATCCCCTCTTTGCGTCACAGTTGCAAGAAGACAGGTATGACCCAAGACAGGCCATTTTCCTTCCACAACCTGGTAACATAAACAGGGTTTCTGGAAAATCAGAAGAGAGTAAATGATGAGTGTCAGTAGCAAGATAAGTTATTCCATATGCAGCCAAATGCATTACAAGGATTTATGCTCCTCTGTTTCAAGAGGGTCATCAAAATTCTTTTATTTCAATGAAACAATATCCAGTTGACTTCTTTGCTCTTCGATTTTCAGAACACCATCCCTCAAAGCAGACTGCTGAAGCCTAATAGTTGATACAGTTTTCAGATAAGGAAAAGAAGAAATTTAAGCACATTTATCATGTGGTGCCTGTTTTTCAAGCTGAGAGGCTACATCAAAAATGGCACTGTGTCAGCCCAGGTTCCATTCCACACACCTCATTATAAAGACTCTACAGCTGCATCAGCCTACTCTACTCTTCTCTGAAAGTGCTGAGCACATCACAGCTTGGGCTGAACTGCAGGATTCTCTTTTTCCCTTCCCTGTTGACTGTCAGGATCTCAGAGGGGACGTTCTGTGGCTGCTGCTGAGATATTTGTACTTTGCCTAAAATAAACCAACGTGMCATAGACAAAGAAAAAGCACAGAAATTGGCATGACTGGAGTGGGGAGGGGGAAACAAAAACACTAGGGTGTTAGGACTTGCTCTTGGGACATCCCAGTTTTCTTCAGTGACTAACAAACAYAAACTTGCCTGACTCCTGCACTGATGACCAGTACAAGGACAGCCTCAGGTCTCTTAAAAGAAACTGTGGCAGAGCCATGTGGAGAAACCAGTTCTTCTGGATTACCGTGGCCATGTGCTGGCCACAAAACATTAACTTTTCTTTACAGAAAAAGATTAGCAGATGTTTTGCAGTCTGTGTCCTATGAAAACAGAAGTATCTCTCTTTTTAACCACTGCTAATTTTTTTGAGCAAAAACATACAGAACTCTGTAAACATACAGAGTTCTAAAACAGATCCAAGGAGCAATGTACAGTATTTTGAAGCCAAAACACACCAGCTTCAGTCCCCTTCCAACCTCAGGCCAGCTGTTGTGACTTTTTCCCTTCCCACCTCCAAAAATGTAACTCAAGATTTCCAAAAGACTGATTCTTGTTTTAATGACAACTCAGGCTGCTACTTTTCATTCCCATTTTTCAACTTGTTTTTGCCCCTTTGACCTTTGTTTCTTCCTCCTCTATCAGCTGATAGCACTGAGCTTTCAAAGACATAATTTAACCAGCCTCCTTTGTTATCATGTTTACTAGAATTTATGAAGAAAATCAAGCCAAATGACCAAGCTGGAGTAAAATATACGTTACTGGAAAACCATTGCACTGTCCTTTCTGCACATCCTTTTCAGAGTCATTCACGCCAAACTGCAGCACAGGAGCAGCAGTGCAGCTCTGCAGCTGTGCATTTTCCTTCCAGCAGAACCCAAATCATAACAGGACCCAGCTGTAGGCTACAAGAGTTAATGATTAGTAGATGTCCTTCATCAGGAGAATCTCAGAACTTGAATCAAAGAAAAAAGTCAACAAGGAAAGTACCTGTCATTAATGGCACTGATGCCACCTCAGCCATCAATTTGCAGTGAGACACTGACCCCCAAACTGCCCAGAAGCTGTTTTCTCTCTTTTCAGGAGCAGCATTTACTTGCATTAACATTTCTGGAGTGCAGGACACAGCAACAAGGTGCGATGCCAAGCGCTGTTAATCCCAATGCAAAGATCAGCCCAAAACCTGACACGGGCAGACTAAAACTGTGCCCGTGGAATGCAGCCAAGGCAATGAAAACTTAATGCCTATTTAACAGTCAAACTGCAGAGCTGCCAGCACAGTGCCACGCGTTACCCGGCCCGAAGGAAACAACACTGAACCTTCTGTGGTTAAGTGAATATTTCAGGACACATATGGACAAAAATATAGTTCCAAGATATGAAGCAGCTTTGATCAGGTTGCTGGACYAGCAGGCATTCAAAGGCATCTCCCATCTTTTGAGATGTATTTTGTCTAAAATAAAAAGATTAAACTGGCCATTAGACAACATATGTTGTTTTTCTGCCAGTAAGTCCTTTATACACAGCAAGCATTCTTGATTTCAGACATCTGAATCACGTGGGAGCCGCTGGGTAAGCAATCTGCATCCTACAGAGCAGCCTCCCTTCACTACTGCATGTCTGAATTCATCTCCGTGTTGATTACAGTTAAATTACCATCAGGAATGACACTYGGAGAATTTTACCCCTGAAATATCTTTGTTCAAACTTCTGAAGTTAAAATTYTTGCAACTTTTGTAACTTTCAGAGGAAGAGTCTAAGCTATGCAACACACATTGGGCAATGTGTCTTTTGATGAAAGTGCATTCCATAAAACACATCCTTCCTGTGACTGCTTCCGATGGGAAAYGTGGAGCAGCCTAGACAGAACTTTGAACTGGTTTTGAGCCTTTTTTCATGTCTAGCTATCTGACATAACTACCATGATTCTAATCTCGATGGCAGGCATAAAATCCTACAAAAACTCATTCCAAACCCAGGTTCTGCACCCATGGTTTTTCTAATTGAACTCCATTACATCAGCCTCATCCACAGCTAAAAACACCAAGAACCTCACTCCTGTCAAGAAATACAGGGTATTCCGATGTCAGACTCGTGTGCCCCACAATAAATAATCTCTTTCAGGGGGCAACATCACCTTAAAYTAAGTACACACTGCTAAAACACTTGAAGCACCTACGAATAAAAATCCCACACTTGATTTTAAAAGAAGACACTTGCAGCRTGAGCCTGAAAAACGTGATAATCATACTGCAAATATGCCAGTAAAGTTCAAAAAGCTTAAAAAAAAAGAAATCCAAAACCCACTGCCRAGAAAAATATGAGTTGCTTTATTCACTGACCAATTAAGAACACCCCTTGGACATTCACCAGTATTCTTTGTCCACTGTCTTGTCTTCCCACTSTTGTTGACCTACACTAGGAACCTCTGATGATACACATTTATCTGCGTAATTATATCACAAATTCAGGCCATAACCTTAAGTTTTAAAACCCAGACATCGATTTAATTACTAACAATCTGGGAAATACTTTTACTGCTAACAGGCTGGAAATTAAGTATGTGCTTAACTGCCTGCAAGACCACAGCCTTGGGCGTTATAAAAACATTAAATTACGCTTAGATTTTGTTTGATGGGTGCTTTGTCATTCTTGGAAAGGGACAACCTATAAAAATCTTAAAAGGAAAATAATTATGTGATGTTTTGCAATAATTCATTGAATGCTGTGATGGATAGGGCTCATTCAACAAGATTTTGATTAATGACTCCTTGCATTTTTCCCCCTGCCTTGCTAATTGGAATTAAAGGGAAAAAAGGAACCTTTACAAGTATAGGCAGATCTCCATCTTCCTGGGGGAAGGGGAAGTGGGCTGGGAAAGRGAAGGCTGAGAAAGGAGAGGGGGCAGCCAAGCAGAAGGGTGACATAGGAAGCATGCATTGTTGAATGGCTCAGTGAACTCTTTCGTGAATATTATCTGCTCTTACAGCAGAGCAATAAAGCCCAAACAAACACTATTTAGTCCAAGTGKTGATAACACATAACAGTAACGAGTTTTATGGTCACTGATACTGTAAGTATGCTCAAAACAYGCATAAAAAACTCTGTAAAACTCCATGTAAAAATTACACCTCGACATACCAGGCTCCCCACAAAGTGAAAACACCAAAGCAGCCCTCAGTTTGTCTCTCAGTGCCACCACACAATTATCACTACATTTTAACACGAACTCAAAGCTGATTAGGTCTATTTATAGGCGTGCCTGTTTGTTTATGTTTTCCAGACACAAATTTCCTTTTCTTCCCGCATCATTTCCTGCTTGGGGCACGTTTGCTTTTAAGATGCTTTTACCATCTGTCCCACGTCTTCTGCTYACGATCCCCGGGCCGGACACGCTGGGTGAAGGTGCAGCTCCCGGGTGTTTTGGTGTTACCCGCACTAAGCTATTGTTCGACACTGATAACCGGGAAGATCCCGAGTATAACACGGCGATTAAAAATTGGGAACAGCTCAATATGTAATTTTTTGGTCGTGGAAAGACGAAGTACTTCTGAGGGCGCAGAGCCCATGGGGATGAAGCGGGGGCGCCTCTGATGTGCCGGGGGGCCCGCTGSCTGCCCCTCAGCCCCGAAACGCTCCTACTGGAGCTCCACCACTCTGTTTTCACAGTGTTACCCATCTGCTGGAAAATTCTGAGGAGAACCTGCCAGCCCGGGCTCCGGCCCCGGCCTGAGGGGCTCCCGGCGCCCCGAGACTGGGGCGCTCTCACCGCCGGCCGCCCGCAGCCGCCACCTCGAAACGGCATCGGGCGAGAAGGCCGCGGGAGAAGCCGCTCTGAGCACGGAGAGGGGGAGCCACCGGGCGGGGAGGGAGAGATAGAGAGGAGGGGGAGTCTCGGGTACCTGGACGCGCTTCCTGTGCCGCCGCCGCTCCGCCATGTTGTCCCCGTCCGCTCGG
>JACDOX010000079.1:0-69340 GCA_014549065.1 Cardinalis cardinalis | reverse complement strand
GGCGGGAGCGAGCGGAGGGGCGGGAAGGGGGCGCGCCCGCAGCGCCTCCGCCCGCAGCGCCTCCGCCCGCCACCGCCCCCCGCCCCTCGGCCACCCGCCTCGGTCCCWCACCGAGCCGTCTGCGTGCCTCAGCGAACCCCTCAGCCCCTCACAGTGCCCTCTCCGTCCTCCCTCAGCTCTTCAGCGATCCGCCTCGCTCCCWCACCGACCCGTCTCCTTCCGTCAGCGTCTCAGCGATCTCCCTCAGTCCCTCACCGAACCGTCTGCGTGCCTCAGTGACCCGCCTCGGTCCCTCACAATGCCCTCTCCGTCCCTCAGACCCTCAGCGGCCCTCCTCGGTCCCTCACCGASCCGTCTTRGTTCCCCTCGGTCCCCTCAAAGCCTCATTCCACCCCGGTCCCTCAGCGCCTCATCACGCCTCAGCGCCTCGGTCCATCACCGCCCCGTAGCGCCCCAACTCGGTCCTTCAGTCCCCTCCATCCCGCCTMGGTCCCTCATTCTCTTCATGCCGCCTCAGCGCCTTCCCCAGCCCTAATCCCGCCCCAACCCTCACCACCTCCGTCAGCCCACCGCAGCCCCTCAGCCCTCACCACCTCGCCTCGGTTCCTCAGCCCCTCACCGACCCCCTTCCCACAATCACAGGATTGTTAGAGCCGAAAGGGACTCTGGAGATCATCCAGTCCAACTCCCCTGCCAAAGCGCGGTCACCCAGAGCAGGTGACACAGGAGCGCGTCCAGGTGAGTTTGGAATGTGTCTATAGAGRGAGACTCCACAAACTGCCCGGACAGCCTGTTCGTGTGCTCTGCCAACTCCAATGTGGAGAAATTAATCCTCATGTTGAGGTGGAAMTTCTGGTGTTTTACTTCGTGACCRTTGCTCCTTGTCCTGTCACAAGGCACCACTGAGAGCCCCTCAGCCCCTTTCCCCCCTCAGTCCTTGACCTTGCTCCAGCTCTGGCTGTAAAAGCCTGTCTAAGTTTGATACACTGACATAGGATGTAACGCCTTAAAGATGCTYAACACAGCACCTTTGTTAACTGGTACTTATTTAAACAAACTCACTACTCAGACCCCATATACTTACATATACTTTCTGAATTAGATTCAGAAAGCAACCTATATAAAGCAGAAGGGCCTTTTGCCAGAGGTTGTCCCACATACTTGTGCTATGAGGTCACTGGAGTTAGCAAAGCATATAATCATTTATCCTGGCTCTGTGTTTCCAAACCACACCCTGGCACTTTGGGATGGAAAAGTATGTGCAGTGCTGCATTGTCTTGTCCGGTGCCCTCAAACCTTGCTGCCCCTTTCTGTTCCTGTAATTTGGAACTCTCAGATTGAAAACTGGGCAACTAAGAACCTAAAAAAGCTTYCAGCAGCATATTTGCCCCTCAGTTTCAGTGCCAGGTTTTGTGCTCTTTCTGGTACGACATCTTTTTCTGTTGAATGTTTTGCTGTTGCTGGGCAGAAAATCTATACAAGTTACAAATTAAGCTGACTGACTGCAGAGTAAGTGAACTAGAAAAGTGTAATTCAAAAGATGAACTTCTAGGTAGAGGGAATTGAAGTTTTTATGGTTACAATAAAACAATGCCTCGTAAAAAGCAGGCAGACTGCATTTATTAAAAAATACATGCCTTAAGTTGGCAATAATTTTAACAGTGATTTCATGTGCTTGACTTACAGTAATATAAAAGCACATCTGACATGGAGGCTTTCTTGCAGAAGAAGTTTCAGCCATCTGTAACTTACAGATGCTAATAATACACGATGGCTGCAGTAAAGGCTTTGGCATGGTGCAGCTCTGACCCCTCTGCTCTCCCTGCACAGGCACAAGCAGAGCCTCAGCTGTGAAACTCTCCCTGCTCCGTGGGAGATGCACTCTGGCCTCCCCCTGAAAGGTGCAATCRCCTGATGGGTCATCATCCCTCATAATTCTACTCTTGGGCTCTTTTAAGGTCTTAGGTCTTACTCCCCTATACCCTCTGTCTCTTTGAATCTATTGCTGATTCACAAACCCACCTTTAATGCTCAGCTCTTCATTTTGCAGGGTTTTTTTTGGCATGGTATGTTATCTGCAGTACATCAAGCTACTTGCTGCCAGAAAAGCACCTTGGATATCTGGTTAATGTCTCTTTTTTTTTTTTCCCCTATAGAAATTTTAATTCACCTTTGTGAAACACTAAATTGCAGGAGCTCTTCTCAGGACAGCTGGGCATGCAGCAGCACAGGGAGCAAACCCATCTCTTCAAGCAGATCTCTGAGAAAGTACTGAGGGATGGAAAATGGGCAAGGGAATGTGTAAGGCTCTGTRTGGTGAATTCTTACCACTCTGGAGTACAGAGCAGATCATGACTGAGTCACACATGGAACAAGTTTATTCCCAGTCGTCAGAATGACAGAGAAGGAGAGCAGCAAGTGGCTGAATTCCAAGAAAGCCATGGAGTGGAAGTGAAGGTTCATACAGCTTGTGTTAAAGTTAGTGTGTCTGTCAGCTGTGGGGCAGGCTGCAAAAAGAGGCATTGCAGAACTAGGCAGTGGAGACACAGCCCAGAAAAGGCCAGCTGCCATTGTGATGATCATAAATTCAGAATTACTGTTGAGAAGGATGTTGCATACAAGTGAAGTGGTTTCCTCTTTCAACTGAAGCCAAACCAACAGAATTTCATTAACTTCTTTTCCCTCTTCTTCACCCCAGCTGTGTGATCTAATACAGCAGTATGGATGCTGGAGGCTTGGCTCAAAAACCAGCTGGATACATTGATGGAACAAAAATACCTAATGAGCTACCATTAAATACAGACATCACCTCTGTTTGTCCGAGAGACAGAACCCTGGAAACAAAGGAATTATCCTGAATTCGTTATTGCCTTACTCCTGTGCTCTGATTTAGGTATCTTCTCTTGGCCCCTGGGGCAGGACACTGAGTTAGGTGGTGTTTCAATCTTTGTGATACATATTTTCTTATACCCTTATATTGACTTCTGTCAATATTTTGGCCTTGGTGCTATGTCTGATTGCTTTGGGTTCMATCATCCTGGATCCAGAAATGGTGTGGGGTTACCACAGCTACAGCTACACCAGAAAGACAAGGCCATGTGCTGGTGATGGAATTACTGGTAAGCATGTCACTAATTACAGGGCCTTCTGCAAAACAGACTGGAGAGACATTCAAAGGCAAAGCAAGTGTCAGTTCTGAACAAACAAACTTGCAAGAAGTTCTCCTCTGGACACACAGATAATCCTTAAGGATTTGGGGGAGGGAGGGGAGAATGCACATGGGAAGGGAAGGGAAGGAAAGGAAGAAAAGAAAGGAAGGAAATTCCCCAGCAATGTTAGGAGCCATTTCCTCGATTATCTACAGATGGTAGCATGCTGCAGGCTCTGGAGTGACCTCCCTTTTCATCCAGTCAGGTTCAACACTGAATGGGCTGAGAATATAAAGAATATGGGCTTTGTACTGCACAGCATCACAAACTGTCAAGAAAGGTTCAGATAAAATCCACCCACAAATACATGAGTCATAACTCAGAAACATATTCCAATGTAGACATATCCTGAGTCACTTCCATATCAAAAGCTTATAAATATTTAGTTAGCCACTTTGTTTTTAATTTTGCAGAACAACAAAGGTTTATTAGACAAATGTCCATAATTATCTTTCACTAAGAAAGTTCTTAAATACTTCCACTCTTGCAAGTTCCTTTTCCTTTCTATACAATCCAGAATTATTAGGTACATATAACTGGCTAAAATTCTAATTGAACTAAAAACTAATTTCTCTGGTTCTTCTGTAATTTGCACYTATTTCTAATATCAGCTTTGTTCACTGTAAGAATATAATTTCATTTAAGCAGTAACTGGTGAGTAACTGGATACGTCTCTCCTGATATGGGCTGGCACATCAGCTCTTTCTAAAGACCACTGTCAATCAGACCCTGCTGGAGTCAGTGGGGATGTACATGCACACACAAATGAAAAATACATCAATACATTTTCTGGAAGAACCAGCTGAAATTTTGCTTATATCTCTGTTTTTGCCAGTGGCAGGAGGAAAAGATAAGAATTACAGTATTTAAGGTATAGCCTTAAAAAAACTACCTGTTATTGCTTTATAAAATCTTAAATTTGTTGTTATGATKACAAGTGTTTGAGTTAAAAATACTTTTTATGTAAGAATGCAAGTCTTGAGTTTACATCYCTCCATTTAACAGGTTGAACTGGAAGCCAGGGAGTGCTTTACAGACCACTTTCCACTGCAGAGTGCTCAGGGACTGCTGGAGTCCCACGAATTCCAGCTGCACAGTGCTCCTCCAGCAAAGCTGTTGGAATCTTGGAACAGAAACATTATCAGCAAAGATTGGCTGATGAGCCAAGGCTGCAGCAAAGAACCAGGTTGGTTTGGTGCTTTCTTTTTTTTCCGTGGCCAGTGGTGCTTTTTCTGTTTTGCCATTTTGGTTGGTTGATCTGTATGTCAGTAATTCACACACACAGATGCTATATGTGGTTTTAAATTCTGATAAATCAAAATGTCTATTCAGGCCTTTGCTGTGCTATAGGGAAAAATACTGCATGATTCTCCATATAACATAGACAACAGGTTCTTCTTTACTCTGGACTGAATTAAAGATTTGCATCCTTATCCACAGGGAAATTAGTGGTTCAGGAAGAGTCTGGGAATAGTAGCAGAACTAATGTCTGTCTGGAAAAAAACAGACTTGGGTAAACCTGGGAATGGACAAAGGAAAGGACAGCATAAGGGCCAAATCAACAGAGTAGTTCTTGTGGGCTCAGTACAGGTGATAGGAGGAGCAGAGCCTTCCCAAAGAAAGAGAGGAGCCTGGCAACAGCAATAACCCCCCCAAAGCCTAAACAGATGAGAGAGGAGAGGTGAGCTTTTCTCTCAATATAGCATATATTATTATACTGAAATTGCCATAGTAATAAAGCTACAGCTATTTATTATAGCATGAAGAGCTAATCAAAACCAACCATCAGAGGCAGCTGAACCCTGATGAACACAGGGGTTTGGAACTGGATGATCTTTAAGGTCCCTTTCAACTCAAACCATTCTGTAATTCTATGAACACTCAGCCTCATAAAGTAGACTTGTTATTATTCCAGTGAATAATAAAAGGTAGAACATTACCATGGCAAGGTACCAAAACAAGAGCTGTATCTAGTTTTGGATGATTTCCTGTTAAATTTCTGATGTTGAAGGTGACTCAAAACACTGCACAACCAATCAACACTGTATGAGGGTAGTCGGAAAGTTGAAAAGATGAGAAATTTCTAGAGATTTTAAAAGCTAGAGTTGATTTTTAAAACCAGAGTGGGTTATTTTTTCTGTTTCACATTCAAGGGATAATTTAACACTCTGAAAACTGTTCTTTGGCAGAATCACAATTGTATAAAGTCTTGGAATATAAAGTTTTATAAAGTAGCTGGTGGCATGGGTATGGGTCAGTTTGAAATACCATCCCCTTGGGAAACTACGTGCCTGTTCTTTTGTTTGTGTGCTGGATTAAAGTGACTGTCTGACTTGGACCTGGTGAGAATTCTGCACGACTTTTGTAATATTATAGAATTTTTTAGAGATTCTTCACCTGGGAAATTGATCAGAGAATTATCTATTTAGGTCCATGTGAGTTTGTATTCCACACCATAATCATCTGCAACCTACATGAGACCAGAAACCCAGGTTGTTGTAGGAAAGACAAGCCATTTCTTCCTCTTCAGGACTTTTCTAAATCTGTTTTTATGATACAGGACCATTTTGCAATATGTTTGTTATACCTTTTTATTAATCTTGTCTTTAACATTGGCACTATTAAAAAAATAAATTTAAATGGAAGTCTCTATCCCTAGGAGCCCAGACATTTACTGTAGATACAGACAAAATCAGAAACTTCCACACCAGCTTGTAAAAACATTCTCTTCTTTGTTAACTGCCTCACTGCTATGGACTAATACAGCAATAGATGTTAAATAAAACATTTCTAATGATGCAACATGTATTAAAACACATCATCTGCATCCCATTGTGATTTTAGTTGCATTGCAGAAAAAAATTAATGCAGTGGTGGTACAGGCACCAGAAAGTTATTAGGAGGCAGAGTTCTGCTAGCTTTTTTAGTTACTTKTGTTTGCTACCTGAACCCTCTTGCAGCTGGAATAAACAATAAATGTTCAAAAAGAACACGAAAATCAGTAAGGCTTCAATGTTTACTTATAAACACAGTTCCTGAAAACATATCGACCTCTGGAAATATTGGTCTGWCTGCTGATTCTGTGTACTTTTTAATTATTTTTACCTTTTATTTTGATTTTCTCGGAAGTGTTTGTTGGGGAGGAAACATTCATTACCAGTGGTCTTTCCTCCATTAGAAATAGAATTATGTCTGTTTAGGTAAATCCCTTTCCTTCCTATTTCACTTCACAGCTGTTTTGCTGTTCAGGGCTTATTGCATTTTGGCTGCTGCAGCACATCTCCCCCAGTACAGGAAGCTGTGAAGTAATTCCTTTTGTCATTTTGGGCAGTATGTGCAAAGGATTGTAAGTTTGGTGGTTTTTTGTTGTTTTTTTTTAATTGCAGAAGTAATGCAAGACTCCCAGCTTTGCATCCCAACTTGCTCAGCTTTTGGCATTGTTCATGTCTGACCCATTTACAAAAATAATCACACTCTTCAGAACCACATTTCAATCCTTCCTCCCTGGCATATGGGACTAGAAGTCAAGATTTGCTKCTGTTACTTTAGAAAAACAAGTAAAGTTTCTTCATATCATTGCCCTTAACATGTCCCCAGTACTTCAGGCGTGCTGCGTTTCCCTTCGGAGGGACAGCGGGTGACCGAGTGGCTTTGCAGCGACATCTCCTGGCCTGATTCCCCTGAACAGTGTCAGAGATTCCTCTCCCAGGGTGAAGGTCTCATGCGGATTGAACCGAATAGTTCACACAGAGAGGATGTAGGATGCCATTAGAAAACCAAGTCATTACCTCTATTTAATTAGATAAGTGACRCTGTCAACATGATTGTCAATTGTACAAAAGATAAGTTAGAAATTGTTTTCATATGCTAAAAAGAATATAGAAATTTGCCATTTCTTCAAAGGCTGCAAAGTCTGGACAGCATGGTAAGATGGACATCTAAGGTTGCTGTTGCAAACATCTAATCACACATTATCTAGTGCACAAATATAACAAACACATAAAACAATTTATCTCTGGCTAAAGTAAAAAAATAGAATATAGAAATACCTCCCCTCCTCATGTTTAGCCACTCACCATCTAAACAGCTTCACGTCTCTTGGGGTTTCAGTACTTSAGGCCACACAAACTAAACTAAGGCGAGAGAATCTAAAGTAGCAACATACAGCAGGTCCACAGTCTACCAGCCCTCAATTCAGAACCAGATTTTGTCAAAGATATTTGTGTGTCCTCTGGAGTAAAGAAGAGTTCTTGAGGGAAGAGGGTGGAAGTGTACCAACTTCCAAATTCTGCATGGAAGAATGTGGGACCAAACCCCTTAAAAGGGAGCAAGGATAAGTCACACAGGAATCACAATAAATGCTGGGGATTTGTCCTTAGCTAAAGCTCTATTTCATGTCCTTGTTTGCTGTGAGATAATGACACCTCAGTAGCAGAAGTGAGTGGAAACCRTATTCTTCCAGAGAACAGGGAGCTCTCAGGCTAAACTGATGGCCTCTTCCAAAGAGGAGAACACTGAACATGCTGCTGAGGAAAGGGCTTTCCATGCTCACCCAGGCRAGCCAATGGGAAGGGTGCTCTGGCAGAGGCTGGCAGGAGCCAGGTGGCTTTGAGCCTGCTGCCTGCAGGGAATGTCACTGTCCCAGTGACTGGCCTTGGTGGCTGAGGCTGGTGACTCATCTCAGCTTGCAGCTCACAAAAAGCAAATTCCACTCCTGGTGATAAGAGTGCTTTGGAATAATTAAAATTGCTGTCACACATGGTATTTTCATGTTCAATCTGTGTATCTTTATAAGCTGTATACCCTTGCCAGGCACTTCAAAAGGCTTAGTTCTGGAGCAGCAATGGATTAACTCAAACTACTGAGTCTGGGGTATATTTGTCTATATTCTGTWGGCAGTTCCATACTGTCCCAATGAATTCCATATGAATGTTCTGTATAAATTTTGTTCAACAGAAGCAGAAGTCAGCTATGTTTGGAAGCTGTGACCTTTCCATGTAGTTTCTCAGCTGCCCACTGGAACACACGGTACAATATACAGTGCACTCTGAGTCTCTGACAGCTTTCAGTGATAACCCTGGACTTCAATGAAAAATTCAATTTACCTGTTAACTCTACAGGTATTCTTTTCAATGAATTGCACTTGAAAATAATTGCACTAACCTGTAGCTRCATTTCTGAATGCCTTTCAGATACTTCCTCATGCTGCATTGGCAATTTATTTCCTTCAGCCCCAGCCTTAAAGAGGTTTCATGCTGTAGCTTCTTCTCAAACACTTTGTTACYAGAGGTTCCTAGATTATTAAAAACACATTATGTCCTGGATTTAGCTCAACTTTTCTGGAAAGCAATCATCTGGAAGTCAGCCTGGGATCCAGCTGTGTCGCATGGATTTTCCCTGCTTTCTGAAACCATCTGTTCCACTGCTTGAGAGGTTTCTGGGTCCTGGGAGCAGGGACTGTCCAGGGTGTCACCACTGCTGTTGCAGTGCAGAGGGGAGGCCATGTCAGAAGGCTGCTCTGAGGGTTTCCCTGCAGCAGGAGGCAGGGGCACGGACAGAGGGACATTCATCATGTAGAACACATTGCCCAGACGTCGGGACACCTTTAAAGACAAAGGCACACTTGTAGCAATTACTTCTTGCTGTTAAAACCATTAAACATCAGGCCTGATTCTGGTGCAGCTGCACCAGGGACATCCCAGGCATCCCAAAGGGTTATCAAATTCTTGTGAAAAAAAATCTTTTCCATTTTATATTTTTCTAGGCCCAGGCTGTGGAAGGAGCATGTCAATACCCAACTTAAGACTGTTGAGCCTGACAGCAGGATCCTCCTGCTCTCAGGGTGCTGCAGCACCCAGGGACAGAGGGTAGGCAAACTGCCAACCAGGAGTGAGGCAGGTGGTTGGAATGAGAGAAGAGGGAAGAGAGCACAAGTGGTTAAAGTAAAGGAAAAGAACCAGCAACAACAGAAACATAGAGAGAGCTTATATTAGTGGATGAAATTAAGGGCAGAAAACTGCAAACAGAGAGGGAGAGTCTGTTACTGAAAAATGTYATATTCCTTACTGTCTCTCTGTGTGCCATGGTAACATGCAAGGAAGCAAAGGAAAACTGTGCTGGAGTAATTTATTTTCTCCCAATATTGTGGCAGTTACCTTACCAGTGAAAAAAAGTGCTTTAGTTTCRGAAAATTCCCTCCTGTCATCTTTTGGCACTTCCATGTCTCTGTGACTCACCATCTTGGCATACATTTAATGATCATACCTGAGAGCGGATTTTTAATGCTGGTCCAAGTTTTAGTCCCATTGTATCCAGGAGATGTTCCTCTGTTAGCAGTGGAAGGGTTTCTCCATCAATAGCATGGTCTTTAAATATCTGATGAAAGGATAAAACATATCATAGTGTGCTAATATAGACTTTTGGTTGTTATTTTTCATGCTTAACCCTGAGGCATAAACAGTAAAAAGAAGAAAGAATAATTTTATTGTTTTATCTTTGTATTTATCTTCTAATGGCACAAAGAAAATTACTATTATACTTGTAATTTTGGGACAATCAACTACCCTCCCACATTTACATTTGCTTGCTGACATTTAAATCTTAGATGGTCCTAAAGACCTGAAAATGTGGTGAACGTTTATAATCACCTGGGCATAATCTGAGCAGCCTGGGAGGCTGACAATGAAGTTGTGCACATCATCAACTGTCCACTTGCGAATGTCTTCAACAGAAGAAATGTCTTCTCCATTCAGGATCAGGCCATGGGCTCCTTTGAGGAGGAAACACAGAAGTTATCTTGGTAGAATTTTGCTGGCAAATCAGGAGGAAATTATTGTTATMATTATAATTTTTACACCTTTTCAGAACCTAATGTATTAACAGCAAGGTGTAGCCACTTGCAGATACAGGAGTCCTAGACACAAAATCACCAGGTAATKAGCAGAATCTGGTTCTGAAGGGGTTTTTTTTTGTGGATTCTTTTGTTTACTGGTAGGTACTGTACCTACCAGTGAATACACATACAAATCATGCTGCAGGACTTCCTCTAATGAGTGCATTATCTAGCGCTTTTTCTTCTTTAGACATTACTGTCACTTTATTTGACTAATATTTCAGTAGAACAGATCCAAGTTTTTGCTAGTCCATGGTGCCTACTGTGAGTTAGGACACAGAGAATAGTTGTAGGCTGAAGAGACAGGCTAACTCTCAACCTCATTCAACAATTTTGGTTTTTTTAATTGAAATTTCTTTTTAAGACATGAACTGAATCTGTTTGCAGCRTTGGAATTCTAATTTTAGTTTCAATGTCTCTACCAAAAGTTCACTTGAAACAGAGGGAAGAATTGAGAGACCAAATCAATAAAACCAGATTATATCAACATGCCGCTCTAATCTGGAGATCTGACAAACCTGAGGGTAGCAATGGGTTGTTGGGCACTGGAAATCCATATGGTAACGCTGAGAATGGGATTGCAGAAGGGTACAGGTACTTGTCATCAAAAGCAGCACAGGAGCTGTTGGCTTCCTTCTCATTTGTGTTACTGCAGCTGGTGGTTTCAGTAGGAATTTCATGAGTAGCACAGTTTTTTCTCAAGCCTTGTTCAAACTCTTTGCAGTTCTTAGCAGCTACTGCTGGCTCAGTCTGGTTTTTGCTCTGCTCATGTTTGTTTGGTGTCTCCATCTCTACTTCCTTCTTGTCCTCTTTCTCCTCATCCAYTGCAGCTGAGGCAGAGTCTGTGGATTTGTCATCTGCCTGGTTCTTTGTGCCGTTGGCGCTGCCCTCGGCAGTTTTGTGATTTCCAGCTCTTCTCCCTGGGCGGCGCCCCCTCTCCCTTTGCAGGGTGGTGACTGGCGGGTAGGGGCTGCTTGCCATGAGCATGCTGTTGCCATGGATCTCGTCCAGGGTGGTCCTATGGACGTACAGGTCGTTGGCAAGGTGCCCTTCAGGCAGCCTGTGCCTGCCACGGAAAGCAATGGGACTCGCTGGCATCCCGTGGTAAAGGAAAGGGGCTTCCAGGCCCAGGAGTCCTTTCCGATGGGCTTTCTCCATTTCCTTTTGCTGAAAAATAGCACTCATCTCCATTTCCATCCTAAGAGACACACAGAGCATGAGCAGTTAGGGCAGCTCGGTTCCTTCATCACCTTATTTCATTTCAGCAGCAGAATAAAACTCAGATAAATGAATAGGCAAGAGTACTGCTTGTTCTGTCTCTTCCCTATATTGCTGTGTGTGAGAGGGTACAAACTGCAGATGGAATGGCAAACCTGGCTGTACTTAATGTGCTGTCAGATACAGATAGTAAGCTAAAAGAAAGGGAAAACACATCTTCCATGTCATGGCTCTGGAAAACACTACAGACAAAAAAGAGTTATTTGCATATTGACAATCCAGACATGAGGATTATATTTACATTTGGAAAATAGTCTCCAGAGTCTGGGCGTTGAAGACTAAAGAAAATGACTGATTTGTATTATCACTCAGAAATTTGTACCAAAAACTGCAGAATTCCAGTGATATTGTAAATTATAAAGAACAAGAATGACATTATCTATGGAACCTRTGCATCTATTCAGAGTAAGCTAATGCTAAGTCTCTTGAGTAACCCTCCACAGTGCCTGGCACCTGAGCATGGTGTCTGAGAGTGTGAAAGGGTGAGATCCTGGTGGGAAGTGTTCAACTAATCTCCTTCCTTCTGGATGAATGCTCCAGAGCCTGTGCCAGCTTTCTGCTCCYGTTATAGTGGATGGGAGGGCTTGCCAGTGGGATATAGAGAATGCAAGTATTTGTATTGTATTTGTAATAGTAGTATTTGTCTCTGCTGCAGCAACCTTTGCTGGCATCGCCTTTCCCTGGAGCCAGGCCAGTGACCAAACAGAAAGGTAAAGCTCCTAGAGGAGCTTTGAGGAGCTTTCAGTGGGATTTCTGCATCTTTGGAGAAGAGCCTGTGAAGTAAAGCACTTTAAAGTGCATGAAGATAGCTTTCTTAACACTGCAATGAATATAACAGGTCGCAGAGAGTCTGATCTTCAGGAGAATGTAAAATTGTCAGGAAAACTGTTTGGGCAAAAGCTGTCTATACAGATTTTTAGTATGAGGAGRAATTATTTGATCACACCATTCAGGGATTTTTCTCTGCCTTCTTTTAATCTTTGAAACAACCTCCAACTTATTGACTTTCTGCTTTCAGAGATACAAAGGAAGTGCTTTGTCTATGTACTGTGTCCTTGTACGTTTTTCCTGATTGTCATTACTCCCACCCAGCTCTTGCGGTGACAATAAACAGCAGAAAGCATTACATTCCTGCCTCCTCCTCCAGCTGAGATAGTGTGTTCCTGTCAGGATCAACAAAGAGCTTTGGGATGAGGCAGAGTCCCTTGGAGAACAAGGATTTGAACTCAGGTTCTCAGCAACACAGCTGCACCGAGTGCAGGAGATTGTCAGCACCTGGTTTCTGGAACAGCTGAAAGGAGCAAGTGCAACCCTAAAGGGGACCTGTGCTGTAGAAAGCTGTGTGAACATCAGTAGAAATTGTCAAAGTGGCAGAAAGCTGGGGTAAAAAGTTTTTAAGTTATAGGTGAGCTGTTTCATGTTGGAGTTTTGCTGTTTGGTGGGCTGAGGGAAGAGCCTGAACAGGTAGGACCAGCTCTGATGTGGCTGTGGGTGTATGAGATGGCCATGTTTGCTGCTTGTTATTTCACTTGTTTTTCTCAGGGTTTTTGCCATGTGGCAAGAGCTATARGAAATGCATTGCTGATGCAAATCTTGTGCTTGGAGGAGTTCAGTAATCAAGCTTTGCTGACTTAAGAGCTCAAACCACTTCCATCATAATTTTTTTCAGATGWATGTACAGAACTTGGCTGTTCTTTGCTCTTACTCTCACCGTGTGAGGGGCACTCCCACMGAGTAGTGTAGCTCACTGCAGGAGTGGCTGAGATTAGAGTTCCTCTGTGGAAATGGTGTGGCCATGAGGGAGGACACTGGTGGTCTTTTAACCAGCTACTGACTACACTGAAACTGGTACAAATAACTGGACTTCTGCTATTCCAACTCTTTGGTCAAACTAGGAAAGMTGCCCACCCTGCTTGGGTGGAGACACAGCTGCCTGTCCCAAGGGCCCAGCTACAGGCCTGAAGTGTTGTGTGTGATATCACACAGCTGCAAAGTTGGAATTTGTTTCTGAACTTTTGTAACTTCAGGGTGTTTGGATGTGCAGTTCAAGGGCTGTGGCTGTAGCTTGTTCTTTTCCTTAACCAAGCTAAGGGGTTTGTTTATTTTYGTTACATCATTTTAAGAATAAAAGCAAAATAAGGTGAGCAGAAAGTAGTAGCTTCAGGCCTTAATTAATAAGGGCCTTCTGTTTCTTTGTCTGACTTGAAAAACAATCTCAATTACTTTGCTGCTTTAATCCTGGCATTCACCTCAGAGCAAAGCTTGTTATTGATTACCTGGCAATATTTTGCTTTTGAACCAGTTCTTGTCTTCTGGCCACAGCTTCCATGGATTCTGGTGGCAGAAAGCTGTATCCTTAGAGGGAAGGGGAATAAAAAAATCTTTAAAATTCACTGGTTTACTCATGCAAATGCACAACCCCCAAAGCAATGCAGAGACACTTYTAAAAACTTCGTAAGTCTTCAACTGTGGGCTTCACTAGGAAAGTGAAAGGATTTCAAGGTAAATCCTATTTGTTGTCATTGTTTTGGTGGCAATATGTAGATAGAACATAAAGTCCAGCATCAGATGTTTTCAGGATCAGATCTGTAGTTAGGAATACCTGCCATTAATCACAAAGGGTGGTYTTATTTGGTGACATATGCCTTTGAAGTACATATAACTGCCCAGAAAATAATAGCCCTCAGTTGTGCAAAGCAAACCTGCTCTTCCAAGACTGTTTTCAGCCTGGAGGCTGTGTAATTTTAAATTACATTTCCTCTTGAGATCCATGTTAAGGCAGGGAAAGAAGCTGAAATCAGAAATTTTTCTTGGGGTATTGATGTGACATTGAAAATACATTCACTCATCTCAAAGAAAAACTCTTGAGCTCGTTTTGTATAAAGTAATATGTAAAGTTTTGTRCAGCATGACATGAATGCCACAGTTATGATGTCCAGCCTTCCCCTTGGAGCTTTGCCCTCTAATTTTGAGCTTTTATTTAAAAGGACTTGTATTTACCCTGCATGAATTAAGTGGCATGTGGTATTATCATTGGAGAATATGATCAGTATAAAGCAGCCAATATTCAAATGAGAGCAAGAGTAAACTGTAGTGTAAAAGTGTTGATGAGGAGCTATTTTTTTAGCTATAGCCTTTTGTTTGGTTGTTAAAATGCTTAGAAAATATAAAAAAAAAGAAGGGAACAAAAACATGCACAAGACTGAGAACTGTATTGAAATGGGCATGCTTAGATCTAAACTGGCACAGGCTGCCTCCTTTTAGTGAGACTGTTTTTCTAGATAAAATAAACTGTTATTGACACTATCTATAAACCTATGGAAAACTAGCAGGTGCAGCCAGCTTTCTGATCCACCTGGTCCCACTGTTCAGGATGCAGAGGGTGCTTTGTTACCTGGGCCTGGGTAGACACGGTTGGACAGCAGGTTTGGCATGTTGGGGTGCTGTGGGACTGTGGGTCCCAGGTGGGATGCTATGTGGATTTGTCTGGGGTCAGCTGAGGCCATCATTTCAGCTGAAGGTAGCAGATCTCTGAGAGGAAAAAAACCCATTCAGATATGCAGAGGATATTGCTTAGCTAAGAATAACAAAAGGTCTTTACAACCTCGGGGTCAGCACACAGAGTGATYAACTGCAGGGCTGGAACAGAAATTGGTGCCCGGTACCTGTCCACCAGTCGCGGCTCAAACTGGGCGGGGATCGCCTGCATCCTCTGCTGGCCCGGCCCCATCAGCTGCGGGTTTACTGCCATCAGCTGGTTCCTCATCAGCATCTCCTGCCGCTGCCGCAGTTCTGCAAAGCACACRCAGTTCTGCTCTCAGAGGGCTAAGTTAGGAAGTGATTCTGGCTACGGTATAACCTTACCAGAAAAAAATGTTTTGTTTTGTTTCCTCTAGTGCAATTCACACCTTTTTTTAAATAGCAGCAACTGAAAACATGTTTTCACTGACACCTGAACTACTTCATTTAAATAATGTAGATTTATTCAATCAAACTGCAGTAAAAATAAATAGGATGTGCTCAGTCAAGTGTATCAAAGGACAAATTACAATGAATAATAATTTACATAATACTGTGAAACAGAATATACCCATGAATGTTAAGCTCTTTGCTTGAGAGCGTTTTAATTTCTAATACAGGTTCATTTTAAGAAAAATCACACTAAGTGGAACCTGCATTGTCATGAGAAAGCAGCTCTAGGAAAAAAAGTCCACAATGGTGAACCAGAACATCATAATGCTCAGTTGTGGCTTTTGTTCTGAATTCTTGTGTGCTATTTACTTGTCTTCCWGATGTTCAGCATCTCTTAATCAAATACTGAATTCCAAGAGCCCTCTGTATTAATTTTTAATTACCTTAAACAAAATATTTCTGCAGTTACTCCTAAGATAAATTTGAAATAGCCTTTTAAATACATCAAACGTGCTGCTGGCTGTTGCTTGTAGGTGGTAGGTGCCAGCAATGCTGTAACCACAGTGCAGTGGGGTTCCTTGCTGCTCACCTCCTGCTGCCATGCTGCCAGCCAGCCGGTACAGGTGCTTTTCCTCCAGGGATCCCTGTTCCCCCAGGATGGACATCTTCCTCATGTGCTCCCGGGGAGTCATGCTGCAGGGAGACAGCAACARCTCTGCTGCTGTAAAGAACCAAAGCAGCAGCGCCAAAGAGAGCAATAAGASATTCAACAATGAGAAACAGAGAAGGCTATGCAGGTTGTTTCCCAGCTAAGCAGGTCACAGCTGGACYCTTCCATGCCCATGGGCTGTTTTCCATGTAGAAATTTCCAGTTTTCAGGACAAGGCAAATATTGCCCTTCCTTACACTGACTTGTTAGATCCTACAATGCAAAGAAAATCAGGGTGCTGGAAAATCACACCTGCTCAAAGGGAGCTAATTAAGCCCAAGCCTTTGCCTTCAGCCCCTGATGTATCTGAGAGCAGTGATGTGCTCATACTTAGGAAGGCAAGTGTCTTTGGTTTAATTTCAGAATTGTAGCAGTTTGAAGCCCTGCCTACTGTAAACTAAGTGAAGCAGATGGAAATAAATTGTAGAAATTATCTGTTCCAAATGACACCAGCCCCTTAAGGCTGCCAAATTGAAGTAAAAAAGGTAAAAGAACATGCTTTGTAGTGATGAAAACAGTGATAAAACCAGAAAGACTCAGATTAATTATATGTTTGTATTAAATATTAAATATTAAATTAATATCTGTTATTAATATATACATAATTAATAATTGTAAAGGAAGCAAGTCCTGTAACYCAGAGCCAAGATGTTRAAAAGCTCTCCTGTATGGAATGCTTTGAGTTGAGGAGTTGGCAGAAGGAGCAGGCTGGCTCYRAAGGCAGCATCAGGAGCATCTGTACATTCATCTCACACTWGACTTGCACAGCAAATGATTAGATTTAAATTTTTTTTTAAAGTAAGGAGTTGAATTTCCATCCCCATTTAGCTCTGATGAAGTGGATTCTTTCTGTCTTCTGAAAGAAGGAAAATGTACTGCTGAAGTGTTCTCATCCTGCAGATAGAGAGTTACAGCTCCAGGAGTTCAGCCAGCATTTGGTAGAGGTAATAGTAAGGGAAATGCAAAGACAGGAACAAAGTTCCTTATACAAAAATGAGATAAAAGTAAAGTCCTGTGTTTCATTACCCAAGCCATTTATAAATTAGATGTATCATTATAACTTTATTGCTTTTGACCTATTGATGAGTTTAAAATAATTGTGATAGATATCAATCTAATTCACATGCCTAAGAAATTAACCATTTCTGTGGTATGAGGGAGATACTTAGTCTCAAAATGAGTTTACCAAAAGGTAAACAAGTGAGTAATTGCAGCCATTTACACGGAAAGTAGAGGCTAGAACTTAGAAAGTACTTAGAAAGTAGAGACTATGAACTTAGACCATACCACTGGTGTTCCCTCAAAATAAAAAGTGCTTAACATTTGTAAAAGTAGATGTTGGATTCTGTGTTGGCCAAGATTCAGGTCTTCCTGGCAACAGACCAGTCTGTCAAATCCCAGACCAGCACTGTGGCCTTTGTTCTTGATATTTGTATCTGAACATGTTTCCATTTGCTTTTTTTTTTTAGGATACTTTAGACTTAAAGCGATTTAGGCTGCTGGGTGCCTCATGAAGAGCATTTGAGCTGCCAAAGTGCTTCTGAGCTGCTAAAGCATTTTAAAGCTCAGGACTAAAGCGATTTAGTGCTGGACTAAACTTTTCAACAGCTCAAAAAATAGGTGGTAACTGGGATGATGGTATTTGCCATGCCATATTGTTCAGTGAGCCATTTAGGTGTTTTTCTTTTTTGGATAGAGACTCTGTATTGAATACACTTCAAAACAAACTGAAATGTTAAACTGCATGCYGCCCTTCTTACAGCCTGGCCTTTGGCCTTTATCTGGCTCTTTTTTTTTCTGGAGAAACCTGGTCTACCTGAAGATGTCAGTGCTCATTGCAGGAGCATAGGACTAGATGGCCTTAAAGGTCCCTTCCATTCCAGACTGTTCTGTGATTCTGTGAAGGTGCATTAGAAGTTCAGACAGCATAATGGAAAAAAGACTCAGGAAGTTTTAACCTTTTTATTCTAGTAAATCAGGGGAAAAAAAATAATAGTGAGTTTTAATACTGACACATTTTTGTCTCTCAGATGACTGACACGTTGTACCACTTTTGCATTTTAGGAACTGCTAGAATGTGTTAGTCTCCTGCTTAAATCAAAGTGGTGAATGTGGTTTTTTTTTCTGGAGAAATGTCCCTTTGTGGGAAAAAGACACACAAGTAAAAGACACTTTCTTCATCAGRCCTTCCAGAACTTCTATGCTTCCCCCTAAAATCACACTGGTGACTGAAATAATATGATGCATCTTTAAATTGTAGAATCATGGAAAACCTGGTGGTAAAAGAGCCATCTGTTCTGGCCCAAATCCCTCCTGTGGGATCCCATATACCATATCTGTTCTGACAGACATCTATCCAAAAGCAAGCAGCAGTAAGTGGTTAGAAACCAGCAACACCAGTATCACTGTGGTGTGCCCTGTGTAGTCTGTTGTCCCCAAAATAAGTCTGGATTTTGTGTTGGATATGAAGAATGATAGAGTGGCTGTTGACAGGCAGTCTCACACTGCCTTCTTTCAGAGATTAAGTAGAAACTATGTAAGAACTTTCTTAAAACTTCTATTTAAATATGAGGTTTTCTTCTAAATGTTGGCATTTTTCCCAGAATGTAGGGTACTGATTACAGCAGCATCCACAGCAAAGTGATCCATATTTACTGATAATTATTATCCACCACATGATCAAGATTCACAGTTGACCATTTCAGACAATGAGCATCAGATAAAAAACTTATCCTTCAAAAGCAGACAATGTGGTCTTTTGGTTTCACAAGGAAAAGATCTAGTATTGAAAAACTCATGGAATAATATGATTTAAAAGTTCTTTGGTATCTTCTTCCACTAAAGCTGTAGCTTACTGCTTCCACTGACCCAGTTTTTGAATCATCATAAACCAAAAGGAAGGTTTGCTTCCTTTGTGAGGTTTTCACTGGAGTTGCATCATGAAATCATTCTGGTTTTTTCATTAGTGCACCAATCAATCCTATCTAACATATCTTGAATTTCTTCTGATACATAAAAATAACTGTGGTATTTGTGATACATAGTTAAGATGTTATTTCCACCAGAATTCTAATCTCTTTCTGCAAGTTGAATGGCAAAATATCCATATGCTTCAAACTTAGTTTTAAGGACATGTTTTGTRTGTGTGTGTGTTATCTGTATTAAATTGCTTCTTCATTTCCCTGAATTTCCTGTTAGTGAAGTATTGAAATGATCAGGTGGGATAAATAGCTTAATAACCTAATATAAAGATTTGTATGTAACTCTGTGTCAGGAGGAAGTACTGAACTTGACTAATCCATGTTATTCCATTTGGAAAAACATCTTTTTCAGTTACTTAGCTGGGTTTCTGACCTGCAGGTCAAATTTAGGGTAGTTTAGGTTCATACTATTTTCATAACAAGTCACATATTAGAAACCACACCAGCTGAGGAGGATCTGTGAGGGAACAGGGAAAGTACACTTCTGATACATTTATTAGCTGGGATTTGAGAGGAGCTCAAAATCTGGCATCAGGGTTCATATAAATTCATACACACCAGCTGTCCAGCGTTAGGTTCATATATGGCTCTGCTCTGATCCTATTGCACAAATCCTGGCTGTACAGCACATTACAGGGATGAAGACAAGTTAATCTCTGCCTTTAGAGTCTTACCCTTAGCAAACCCTTCTTGGCAGCAGGCAGAACCACTCACCCAGGACTAATTCTGTCTCAATTTATTAGATGAGAAGTAGCAAGACACAAACTTTTTGAACCAGGAGCATTTGCAAATCTAATCATGCAACAGTTTCAAAATGTCTATAGCAGTCTTATGTGTTGATGCTATCAATTGCATTGGCAAAATATGGTTTAGTCATATATAATATAGACTTGTTGGAAGACTTGGTTTTTTGTTAAATGCATTGAGATTTCATTTACAAATATGCTTTTATTTACATCAAACACATGGAATCAGCATTCTTTACAGTCCATGTTTAGTGAACTACAGTAGTGTCTCCACCGACTGGAAGGAGCTGAGTGTTGTTGAAAATGCTCAGGTAAATTTGTGTCAGCTAAATCAGTCAAACACACAATATGAACATGTATTCATGCTTATGAGAGAAACCTATGAATGAAGATATACATAATCTCATTTGCATTTTCATTGGCTTCTCTTTTAGAAAAAGCTGACCTGATTGCTTGAGAAATCAGGTACTGCTATTAAAAAATAGATAAATATTCCAATATTAATAATAATCTTAATGTTATTAGTTATGGGATCAAGGGTTCTTGCTCTGAATCTGTGCTGAGAGTCATAAAACTAGAGATTGTAGTTGTTCTAGAATCCACAATCAGCAAAATAAACAACTTTTGGAAAGGAAAAAAGCAATTATGCTAGCATTATGTCATACAGGAGCATGAAATATGTCTTCTTAATTGGAGCAAGGTGCCATAGGAGAGGCTGTGGGGCTAAATTCTAATCCTAGATATGTGGGCACAGACTGCTCAGAGACTGAGATTAGAGTGTAATCCTAAAACTGGATTGAGAACGATACATTCCCTAAAGAAAGGAAAATAACTATTTATGCTGTGTGTGTCAGCCAGCAGAGTTTGTGTTGCATGCCTTCACACTGGCTGGGAGACACAGACCTGCCCGTTCTTGAGCCAGCTGATTGGTAAAATTGTGAGCAGCAAGTCACTCTTTTTTTAAATATGCTCTTCTCAGCCAGTAGTCAAGGCTTAGTGCTGGCAAACTCAATCCTTCAGGAACTAAGCTGGGTTCATAACCAAAGCTCATCTTGTTCCCCTTGGAATGGCTACGGGCAAGGGGAGACTTATTTGTGTCTAAGGCAGCACTCGGGCTGAGGCATGGGCTAAACCCAGAGGTGGAGATGCTTTGTGCTGAGCACAAACACACAGAGAGGGCCTGCAGAGCCTGTGAGGGGACAGAGACAGGCAGTGGTGGAAAAGGGAGCTGAATTCCTGCTGTTTGATGTGGCACTGGAGGCACAGAGATCCAGGACAGTCCACAGCTGAGGTGGGAACTGCGCCGGGCGCTTCCCCCTCCCAGCTCGGCGCTGTGACCACGGGACTGGTCTCTGCCCAGCACACAGCTGAGATTTATTTGTGTTTGTGGCAGCACCCAAAGGCTCCTCTGGGATCACTCTGAGGACTTTAACAACTCCTGTTAAAAAACTAAGTACAATAGCTAAGCAAGAACTAATGAAAATAGTGGAGAAAGTGTGTGCATGCACTCAGAACACTGCACCCACCCTGGATCCTGGCAAGCTGGCACAGGGAGATGTTTACAAGGGATGGGTCTTCCTGTTACATCAGTTATATACACAGAGATAAAAGCATGATGTCATTTGTTTTCCTTGTGGATTTATTTCATAATTAGGGATGACACTTGAAACATTATCCTCTTTCTTAGACTCTTTCAGAAGCCTAGAGATTGCAAAATATGGCAAAAGTGGGGTCAGTTAAAAGGAAACTAAACTTTGTGGTTTTTACTTTTTGATAATTATTACTTTTAAAGCATTAAAAAGATACGTGTTGCTTTTTAATTTTATTTTTGAATACTGGAAATGGAAACTGTGGGACAGAAAGCTTTCTGATCACTGAAGGGCCAGGCTGGTATTTCCGAATGAAACGCAGTTGAATTTTAGTGGGATTTGTGTCTCATTTTACATGAAATGTCAGTGCAAATGACAACTCTCTCAGTGCCAAAAGTAACCAGGTAGTGGGAAGAGGAACAAGTTTTAGTTAGACTATTTAAAACTATTTTAATTTAGCAACTCTTTAACTTAACTGGCTTAGAGTTTGAATCTAGAAAATTTGTCCTGAATTGTTAGTACCTGCCCTTTTCTGTTAGAATATTAAATACTGCAGCAGTATCCCTCAAATTTTCCAAAACCCTACATTTGATACCTCTTCCCACTAAGATGATGTGGGTTTCCATCATGAATCATTTCAGGTCAGGTTGCTATAATAAAAAGCAAAATACAGCACATACACATCTTAAAAAATATTTGCGGGTATGTTAGAATATATACATGTAACAGATGCCAGCTACTAAACCCACTATTATTATCCAAATTCATGTATGAAGTCACAAGTTTTAATACAAACTTCTGCCCCTTGTGAGATTAGCATGTAAAATTGCACACCTGCCCTGTGAACAGGCTCAGAAATCAGCATCTCAAACAGACTGAACATCTTCAGCTCCAGTCTGAAGTATCTGAAGTATCACACTCAAGAATTACTTGAGTTAGGATTGCCTCCCTCTCTTACTCTTTCCATGTTCTGCTGCATTGTGGAGATCTGGAAATTCACATGTTCTCTAACTAAGGAGCTTGAATTTTTCACTCCATACACAATGCAATAGTGCCCAAGCCTTTCTCACTCTACAGCTAATTCTGCCCACATAGTCAGATAATAACAAAATGTAAGGAACCCTTATTACCTTAAGATATTTTTTAAAAATTTGTCCCACTGTGTACGTTGGTGTTCCCCAAAGCTGCCAGCACTGGAGTTTGTTATGATGTCTACACACATATAGCCAAAATTTTCACTGGCTAAATCTAAGGTTGTTACATCAGACTAAAGCAGCCAAATATATCTTGTGATGATGGCCTTGATTACTTCTGATTGGATGCTAATTTGGAAAATCCGCTGCACCAGGAAATAACTATAAAATATTGAGATTTTTGCTGATTTACTTTAAAAAAGATGAGTTAGCACAAAGATTAAGAAAAATATATTAACAACCACTCGGCTTTTAAAAATATTTTGTTATGGACAGGCAAGACAGGGAAACATTTGTACATATATAACAAGCAATGCAATCTGAATCCAAAGTCTTCTAGAAAAATACTGAGTATGCAAGGACAAGTATCCCAAAATAAAATCCTCTGTTTGCGAAACAGATCTTAAAATATTTCTAAAATGATCAAGTTATGTCCTAAGAAATACAGTATTTACACCTGAATATGCAGAATTATTTACCCTTAAGAATACCTATAAGAGATTGCTGAGAAATCAGAATAGATTTAATCACATTACTTCTTCAACACCACCCTGCCTATTCCTAACTTTACTCTGTGCGCTCAAGTGCTGCTCTTAAATTAAGTCACTACAAACAAGTTTGCTTTGATCTGCTCCATTTCTGCTGTGAGACAAATGTTTCCTATTTAATCTGAAAAATGATGCACTTTTCAGTATTACTTAACAGGTGTTCCATCACCATTTACATAAAAAACCCAGCACTTTTTATCTCATGTATACTTACATCTATCGTGCAGACGTTAGTTTTGGGTGCAGTGAAGCCACCATGAACATCCAAGCATGTCCCCTCTCTATGAGCCTTCCTTCCAGGCTGCCTCACTAATGTGTTTGGCAGCTTTTAAAACACATCAAGATTAACATGTCAAAAACTGCCTTAACTAACGCTGACTTTACTTTAAATACAAACTGAACTTGTCTTGATTAGCTCTCATCCCTGCTCCTAAGCCCTCCCCACTCTGACATCACAAGCTCTTCTCCAATACCATCCCCTAACCAGGCTGTAAAAACATAATTACACGAAGAGCACTACACTGAGCTGATAAACCTATTTCACATTTAACCTGCTAAGCCGTTGTTAGCTTTTAAGATGCTTGATGCATTCACTTAAATCTTCCTGTTCCAACAAGAAATACAAGACAAGGTTTGGAATGCTTGTCTCTCCCCTGTTGTATTACCTATTTATACTGATTTTTAGAAAGAGTGCACTTCTGACTTGGCAAGGAGTCATCCCAGAAGTGTGATACCCCAGAGCTGTGTGCCTGATGGGATTGGGGGGAGCTGCAAGGTGGAAATCCTGTTAAGCATATTGTGAGGCTAACACAGGGATCAGTTGGTTATACTGCTCAAGCCTGCAATTTACTCTTTAATTCTCACTGGCCATCAGTTGGCTCTCAGAACCAATGCCTGGAAATGGCAAGTTTGGAAATGTCAGAGAGTGCTTAGTTTCTTCCAATATCTGTGTCAATTGGTGGGTAGTTTGTTAATTCTTAATCACCTGCCTAAAATTCATTAGGTGCTCCCTGCAACAACAAAATATTGCCCCTTGTTCTCTCTCAAACACTAACACAGTGCATGAACCTGGGGCAAATGGGGCATTCCTATTAGAAATCACTCTCAGGGAAGTGTTGTCATTAGCAAAGAGGTGTAATTCTGCTCTACCTCTGCACAACCTCACAGAAAACAAACTCTTTTTAATAAAACAAAATATATTGGTTTTAATGTAGGATTATTTAAATTTTTTTAAGTGACTGTGGCTCTAAATATTTTTGTTGCAAATCCCATTGTGGCTATTTTGTTGCTGCCTGGACTTTCTTTCTACAGAAAAAAATCACACCAAGAAATATTGCTTTAAAAATCCACTGCTGGGTTTTAAAAAAGAATTTTAGGTCTTTAAAAAAATTAATTATTAGAGACCAGTTAAAATTAACTGAGAAAAGTTTTCATGTGGTTGTCCAAATCTTTGCATGTGCAGGCAGATAAGGAAGCGAAGGAGCATTTTAGGTTTAAAGACCATTTTCATCTTGTGTTCAGTCCACTCAATTCGTAGCTGCCTGTGACTTAAAATGTAATGAGTAGATAGTGTTGCAAAAAGTTTTTTTACTGGAATTGTTTCAAGATTGTCTGGGTTAGGCTGAAGCAAATGCTGTGTAAGATGTCTGGTTGGCCTAATAAATAAAAATAAAAACTTGCATCAGCATCCATTTTTCATCAGATGTTTTAGTTCATGTGAATCCCATTTCAGGAAAACCACAAAAAGTTCATTATCAGAAAAAATTACTTTCTGAGGTAGAAACAAACTCAGCAATATAATAAGGTTATATTTTTTTTTTCACTGTTTTACCTAGTGGGGGAGTTTGGAGAGAGAAACACTGCTTCACAAGATCTCTGGCACGTAGCCCCTGGATTCTGGCACAGAAGCAGGATTGCTGTGTGCTGTAGTGAACTGTGACAAACACAGTTCATAAAGATGCTTCAGTGGTTCCTCTCCAGGGAAGAGCAAGTTGTTCTTGCCTGGAAGTTGCAGGCATCAGGCAGGAGAGCATTTCT
Source organism: Cardinalis cardinalis (assembly GCA_014549065.1). NCBI lineage: Eukaryota > Metazoa > Chordata > Aves > Passeriformes > Cardinalidae > Cardinalis > Cardinalis cardinalis. The sequence goes on along the minus strand of JACDOX010000079.1, from coordinate 44,246 downwards.
GTATCACACAGGCACAGCACCAAAGGAGAGACAGAGAGACGTGTAGGAAATTAGTTATGAACAGAAATTAATGAGTTTTGGGCAGTTTGGGTACTACTCTAAAGCTGAATTAAGAACAAGGAGATTCTCTCAATTAATTTCCAAAGAAATGTCAACTGTTACCCATCTTTCTCAATTCCTGAAGTACCAGGATGTGCCCTTTTGTTCTCTTTTGACAAAATCTCCGGCAAACATAGCTCAGCTGATGAGATTTATGGTCTTCCAAAATGGAAGGTAAAAATTGTATTAGATACTTTTATTGTCTAATAATAATTGTCTAATAATGAATAGTTCAAGAATTATGTTGGTTACCAAAATGCAGTGCTGGAATGGATTTGTAAAAGTAGAGAACCTGCTAAACTAGAGCCTTAGCAGGTTTTAATCCATTCTTTCTAAATGCTGTCTGTCCTAAGTGAGGAATCTGTGAAAGAGTGATAATCCCTGTTTCTTCTTATCAAGTGTATTGGAGCAAGATAAAAATCTACTTATCTCCACTTTAACGGAGATATACCATGGAATGGACAGAACTTGATAAATGGCTTATTTATCACAGGTCAGCTTGTCTTTTTCCAACATGAAATCTCTGGTCAGACATATCAGATTCTTTAGCTAAACCTCACTCCCTTCCACGTTTCCCCCAGAAAGGTCTAATCTAGAAGAGCTCAATTGCTACAAGCAAAGTAAAGAGAGGATGGTCTGATGGATGGCTTAGAAAGCCTGGGGCCAGTTCAAGAATGAACTTGAATAGAAGCTGTGTCCTAGGATTAGAAACAAGCACCAGACTTCACAGTGTCACGCTGCCTTACAAACGGGGTCTTGGTCCACAAGAAATTGAAAAACAACCAGAGAAGGCAACAGGCAAAGCTGCATGAGTGTCACTGTAACGGACTGGCTGTGCAGAATGCCTTCAAGCTGGAACACTCCTTGGGAGTTATTTTTTCCCCCAACCCCTTGGCTGCAGGGTAGATGATTTTGCTCCTTCCTGAGTTGCAGGACACTGAACAGTGCCCGCCTTTGGTGTTGTCCTGTACTGAATTCACACTGACAAGGTCAGCAGACACTGGTTGCAACATGATTGGCTGTTTAGCGGAAAAACATTACATTTACTACCATTCTTGAGAGAATTTGGAGAGACTAGGTGGATTACATAACTCTCTCATTCCCAAGGGAAATCTGGGAATTAATCAGGGAGAACTGGAGCCAAACTTTGCGCAAAACTGAAGCTACTCAATTTTACTTAGTGTGGCTGATCTCAATTCCAAAAGCCAATAAGTGAACCTCAGGGGTGAGATGTAGCTAACTCTTGAAAATTCCTTTGAATTCCTTTGAAAAGTCAATTGACCAAACATTGTTTGTGGAAAGAATACTGGATTTTATGTGACCTTGGATCCAAATGGTTTCAAAGGTCTGGATGTAAAACCATACAAGTTGAGCTTTCAAAGACCTGAATTTTTGTATGGCTACATGGTATGAAATGAGACTGACAGGTTTTGGTCAAAACTTTCAAACTGACCATTTGCTGAAAGAGAAAATATATTGGTAAAATTAAATTTTAATGGAAGCTGCACTGGGCCATGTTCCTGTCACTTATGGAATTTCTGGACATAGGTTTTAAATCGGAGTAATAATTAGTGAAGCAAATCACAGTACACATAATGACTTTAATGAAGCTTTTTATGGTAGACATGTTTTCATATTTGCTTGTTTAGTGATTTTTTTCATTACCTTTTGTATGGATTTAGGGTATTTTTGGATGTGGAAAGGCAAGTTATGACAGCATTGGTATCACATTCTAAAAGAAAAGTGCTGAACAAATACTTTTTTGGAAGTAACTTTTGAAACAGCAACCAGAATACAGGGATTGGATGCTGTCATTAAGGATGGCCCTAAAAATGCTTTATAACCAGCTCCTATATCTGCATAAACTTGCTCTCTCTGGCAACACACCTTCAGGTTGAGGTTCCACAGAATGGAATGGGGAGTTTTGCTGAACTATCCAGCTCCATTGTACCAGATGGTACCGTATGGAGGTAACACTGATCCTATGACTCTGTTGATTTGTAATTAGGTTTCTAGTAATTAATATAGTTTGCAGGCCTTGCATGAACTCTGCAGATTGTCCATTCATGTAAATGATTAACTAAGGGGATTAATCCTGGCAGAAGTTCAACCAAAAAGAATTTTCCAGACTGAAAATCTTCTCTATCAGTCTAGTATCTTGTAATAGAGACTGAAAGTTAAGTTTGCATTTGTGTAGCTCCATTTTAAAAAGAGTAACTTGATATCTGAACCTTAAAAGTATCTGCACTGTATGTACAAACGTACATTTTGTGCAATGGATCTATAAGTCTTGCTTTTTATGGAATTCAAAATACATATTCAATATGACTTAGTAGTTGGAAAAATCTACTTGTTGTCACTATTATTTAATAGGAGGTAATGTAAATTCTGGCTTTGAAAAAAAGAATATGATTTAGTATTCTACAGTTTGTGTTTAGCTGTTCATGCTGGAATATGCAAAGGTTGGAATTCTTCTTTAATAAATCAGTGACAACAGGGGCTGTCCCACAGCTCTGCACACAACCAGCTCATCCAGCACTAGCCCTTGCAAGGCTATCACAGAATCCCAGAGTGATTTGGGTTCAAAGGGATTTTAAAGCTCATCCAGTTCCAACCCCCTGCCATGGGCAGGAACACCTTCCTCTCTCCCAGGCTGCTCCAAGCCCTGTCCAACCTGTCCTTGAGCATGGCCTTGTCCTGCTAGGTGTGCAGCCCCTTCAGGTCAGGCAGGCATTCCTTGGAGAATGTTCCTTCCAGCCCACTGTGTGTGCAGTCTCTTCTGACGGAATTTGTCTGGCCCTAAAGCCAGTCCCTGTGGCTCTGTGGATCACCTGGCTATAAAGAGAGTCAACACCAAACTAGTGGGTGACACAGATGTTTGGCACAAGCAGCACAGCATCAGTGCCAGCTGAGGGATTCCCAGCTGTGTGGGCAAGGCTGAATTCCCTTGCCTCAGTTATGAGGGGTCAGAATCAGAGGATGAATGGAAGGGACAGAGCAGGGGAGAGAGAGGATGGAGAGAGCTGTGGAGAGCATGGTGTGATGCATGTGGCTGGGAAAGATGAGGGCAGCAAAGCTGGTGCTGGACCAGGCCACTCTTCCCTTACTTTCCCTTGGCAGCAGCTCCTGGCACGTGCCCAAGAGTGTGACACCTGGAACTGCCAAAGTCAGCCATGGGGCAATGAACACTTTTCCAGCCCCACCAATTCCTTGCTCCATGCAACTTCCCCCAGTAAATCAGGCCAAACAAGAGAATCCTGCAGAGGCAAAGCTGGGGAATGGAGCAAACAAGGCTCACAGTGTTGTTAAGTGCTGCAACACTGAGACTATCAAAAATCTTTAACAGATAGATATCCCAAATCATTACATTCTATATAAACACTGGGCTGAGTGCCTCCCTGATGTAACTGTGATTGTATGACAGAAAGGATGGGTTTAGTCCAGTGTGTTCAGACTCTCTATTATTCTAACCAGATGCTTGGGGCTTTGTTTTCCTTTAGTGGATAATAAGGGCCATCCAAAACAGAGTTGCTGATTTGCTTTGGTTTCATTGAAAGAGACACTCCTAAAGGGAGAGGAAATCCCCAAAATGATACTCAGTGATTAAGCACATAGAATATAGGATTTCAGTGTTTGCAAATCCTTTTTTTCAAATGAACTTGTGGCACTAATCCTCTAATGGCATTATTTCTTTGGAATATATGCCGGATTAAGGAGTCACAATGAGGCAAAGTACAAAAATCCACATTAATCTCTCCCCGATGGATGCTGTGTGGGATGCAACTTAAACTATTTTGTTCCAAAATTGGTTCTGTTCCTAACCTTGCCCCAGGTCTAGACAGAGGGAAGAGTAGATATAAACAAGTGTGACACTGAGCACTTGGCAGATGGTCGCAGGCCATTTAACTGGATAGAAAGGGGAAGGCGTCTATTATTTTTAAACTCCAAAAGCTAAGCCTGCCCTGTGCTGTCCGTGACATGCTGCAGGAAGCAGACACAGGGCTCTGACAGGARCAGGACACCTGCTCAGAAGTGTGGCAGGAAGGAGAGGGACAGAGCAGCAAACGGGGCATGGCTGGGCCTGGCTGTTGTGATGTTCACATGTCCACAGCACAGCCTGGGCCCATTGCAAAGTGCTGCTCATGTTTACAGCCTAGTGCAGCCACCTYGCTCTCCTTAGCCTGCTTTTTGGGAGGATAATCCTGTTGGCACCTCTTCTCTCATAGCTGATGTTAAAAAAGGAAAGGATTTGCTTTTTAGGAAGAGGAGACCMTGTCACTGTGTTTCCCTTCTGACCAAATTACAGGGATGCTGTCAGAGTGCCCTGGAGTATTGTCACTGTCATTCAACAGCCTCAAGTGGTGGAAGAATTTCTGAGTTGGCAGCACATCMCCTGAAGTACTAATGTCAGAGCATGTGAGTTAGCCCAGCCTAACCACTGTAATCAGTGCTTAACATGCTTAAAGWTTTTCCCAGTTTCACAGGACAGGGATTATCAAATATTCCCGTTCCTTGCTCTCATTGAACTGCAGTGGGCATTGAGAAGTCTTGGGCCAGGAGAGCCCAGGACATGTTCACAAACACAGGTTGCTTGGTCTCTGCCTCATTCSCAGTCACTGCTGTTAAGCACAAGAAAAGAACTGTCAAAGTCAGTTCTTCACCAACAGAAATGCTGGGATTTTCCATTGTCTGTGTAGCTGAGATGCCTGGACACCTGAATTAGCACAAATTCCTGGTGTGGATACAGCTCTGTAGTAAGATGCTGATTTCAGAAACAGAGACAGGACAGCCACTCCTGGTGTCAGAAAACCCTAAAGTCAACTTGGAGATCCTTTCTGTTTGGGAATAGAAGTGTGCCCTCCTTTTCTACAGAGAAAGATAGTTGATCACAATGGTTTTGTGCATTTCTAGCTGCTGTAAATGTTTCCCAGCATGGTACCTCTCATGGGCAAGAGGATTTTCCTGATGTTCACTTTTTCTTCTCTTACCCTGTTGACTCCTTGCAGCACCCTGTGCCTTATTCCACCCTGTCTGAATCCTTTGTCTAGTTTCACCCTGAGTCAAGCTCTTCCTCAGGCTGGTGTCTGCTCAGCTGCTTGCAAAGGAATTGTTGGTTTTATTTACCAGCTTTATCATTGCCCACCAAAATCACTCCAGTTTGCATATGTCTTTACAGACAGTGGATGGYCCTTTGTGTTTAAGGAAGTAGAAATTATATTGCACCAGGTGCAGACAAAGYTGAGCAGGAAATGATAAGGGAAATTGAGAGTTTGCCACAGGAGGGGAGAAGGGTTTGGCTGGTTTAGCCTGCAAAAGGCAAGACCTCATAGACTGAAAAAGATTATCAAGGCTAAAGAGATTCAGCATAAATGGCCATGAGTAGGGTTAAGACAGAAATTGTGACGTTCACCATTGAGGAAATCAGGCTTTAGGAAAGACAGACAAAAAAAAGGCTTACTGGAGTTTGAAGTATGCATAAGGTGTGTCTAATGATCGCATTGTAATGTTGTACCATGGTGTTGCCCAGAAGATGATTGTGACTTCTCTTGTGTCTCCTAAAATGATCAGGAGTATCCGTGTCCTCCCTTTTTCTGACTGAGCTGTGCCTCCAGCACTATTGCTGAGCAGTATGGACAAAAGGGGTGGGAAAACAAAGAGCTYTTCTTCAGGTACTCCTGTAATCTGATCTCTGCGGTGACTCAGCCTCTCCTAACAGCAGCTGTCTCGGGGCATGCAGTGGTTTGTGAACCGTAGGGAAGATTTTGCTGCCACTTCCTGATTTTTGTCTTGAGAGCGATCGAAGCTGGGACATGATCGGAGCATTTAAATGGACTTCTCAGCCCCAGGACCGGCAGACTTTGGGATAGAGTACAGAGGAATAGAGATATCAGGAAGGAGCTCACAAACCACTTGTGCAGAGCTGCTGCTGTCAAACTGATGAAAACAGAAAACCTATTGGAAAGTTCCTATTAAGGAAAGGAGTGAGGTTTTGTTTGCATGTCATGGCTCACCTATCCCACAAAGCCTGAAAGTGCTGTAAAAACTGAAAAGTGTGAAAGGGAGCATCAGGTGTACCCATGGAAAAGACAGGTATGTCCTTTGTTTAAAATAATGCCTCTCTACAGCAGGAAATCACAGCCAGGGAAAGTGGGATTGCTCTTCAGCTCAGTAACTGTGCATGTATGTCAAGGTACATTGGCTTGTACCATTTTTATATTTCTAAGGAATACAGCTGTGACAACACATGAATGCCAGGTTTTAAACATTGCATCAGCTTTTTGTGATTGTAAGTAAGTGCTCTGCTCTTGAGCACTTGTATCATGGCTATGATACATGGTTGGGTGGAAGCAGTGGTGGAAAATTCTCAGTGCACCTGCCATTATGAAAAAAGGTAAGCAAGAGTAAATATTACTAAATTCTAATTCTAATTCACACTAATTCTGTCTGCTGATCCCCTGAAAGATGGCCAGAACTGCCAGGATAGACATGAAGAGGACAATCCGAAGAGTTCCCCATTTGACTTTGTTATAAAACAGTTCCAAGGAAAGTGTGCTCCTGAAAAAAGGAAAGAGCAGCCTTCAGCCATCAAAAAGTTCTTCAAAGGCTTTGACTTTGGGAAATCTGAAGGCAAGGACAGAAGGGAAATTGAAGAAACAGAAACAAGCAATGATGGAGCTGATGATCAGAGTGAAAAGCAAGATCTCTCGGTAGAAGGTAATGCTGGTACAATAATGAAACACATGTGTATGTGTATATATTTTAATTTCATAGAAAATCAGCTGTTTTCTTGCTAGCCAAAATCCTGTATTTGCTGTCTACAGCTTATCCTCTAGCCAGGATTTACTTCTGATTGGAACATTATCAAGGATGYACCCTCTGCTTTGATAGGTGCTAAGCAAGGAGTTAGATCCACATTGCTGAGGAAGGGTAAAGCTTTTGRGTGACTTCTCTCTTGGTCTGCAATGTGAGAGTCAGTGCTGAAGTCAGCTCATTCGTTCCAGAGCTTATTTGGTTTCAGAGCCAAGTTTTGAGCAGTAGYTTGGCCTGTTGTATTGAAGATGGTCTCTGTCCTGCTGCCTGCTAAAGCAGGTTGAAGACAGCGGGAGCAGATGTTTCCTATCACTTGGCACTGGGCAGGAGGAGGGGAAGGGAATGGGAATCCCTCATGGATGTTATTTTGCACACACAAGGATACTCTTTACATCCACTGCAGAGAAAATGGAACTATTTTTCAAAAGGAGATGGAAGGTGAATCTTAGAACCCCATCCTTTGTCCTAAGGGGTCTGGGTCAGTTTGGGRAAATGATAAGAGGGCAACTACTGAGGGTAGATTGCTATTTTCTGTATTTTTTTTTGCTTTGCAAAGCCCAGAAAAGCAGGAACTACCTTACACAGATGTTGTATGAAAATGCAGGAGGATTTTTGTATTGMTTCGATCTATAGTGATCTATCAGTCAGGTTGTTGGTCCACATTGATGAAAAATGGAGCCTGCTTCATTGTCAGATTTAATTAATTTCCTAAAGTCTTCACCTGGCAGCCTCAGGCAGGTTTTACACCTTGTGTTTATTAGCAGAGGTAACCAGGGCTTTATTTCTTTGTTGCTCAGATGGACTTTCACATCTCACTCCTGAAGCAGAGTCACCATCTGGTGAGCAGAGATTTAACCAGTTCATGGAGAAACTGGGAAAGAAACCCAGCAGCAAGAATCTGGATCTAAATAATTGTGCRCTAAGTGCAGCAGATATAACAGAGTTGGGTAAATGCACATTTTATTCAACTAATCACTTCATGTGTTTCTTTAATTTTTATTTGCCTGTTMTATTATTGCCTCTCCTCTTTTCCCTTCCCTTTCTTTTATACAGGCCATTTTTACATTTCATCTAATGGTCCCAGGTCCCTGAGAAATATTAATTAATAAATKATGTCAATTATGTAATATATGTAAATATAGAAATCACCCAGGTCTATGAAGCAGATGAATGTCCTTACACTTGATCTACAGATAAGAAAAGTGAGGTACAAATTGTCATGGCTTTATAATTCTATATTGGTTGTAGAAAACATCTCAATATTAAGATGTATTGATATCCAGGATGTGCAAAGAGAAAAGCTTTTTCTTCTCTTTCCTTACAGCTTCTTTACTGCCGTTTCTCCCAGAGCTGGAAGAGCTCAGCCTGTCCTGGAATGGTTGTGTTGGAGGGGCTTTGAAAGCTCTCACTGTCCATCTTCATCACGTGAGCCTGTTAAAAGTCCTCCGACTTAACAACTGCAGGCTGACAGCTGAGGATGTCATCTCCTTAGGTACAGGATTGCATTTACGTTTACTTCCAGACAGCTTGGGGCTAATGCAATCCATCTCATCTCTTCCTACATCCTACTCCTGCTGCTTCCACACTGGGCAAAGTAAACTCCTGCTGTGAAACAGTAGAAACTTGGGCTTATGGGTGACCTTACACCTTTAGGTAGCTCTGCAGAGTTCCTTCCTCAGGGAGTGAAGCTTTCATACTCAGAAGGGAAGAGAATCCAGTCCTATTTGCAGGAAAGGATATTTTTAATTTGGATTGCTTTTTTTTGCCTAGAAGCAGAGTCAATCACAATAGGGTCAGCTTAGGTCTTGGAGCTGCAAGACAGGTGAGTGCTCATCATGAAAACCCCAATGGTCTTTTGGGAGAAGASTTAAAACCAGAAGTGCTGCCTCAGAGCTTTACAACTTGGTGTTTTTTCAAGTCTGGGAGAAGTTTATTCCTCTGCTTACTTCTTTGCTTGGAGTGCCTGCTCCCTGCTTTCTGCAAAGTGTGAGGTGGAAAGGTTTTTATGGTGGTGTTCCACACTCAGGTTCTTGCAGAGTCACCTCTGGGCCTGGAGTTTACTCCAGAGTGGATCTGTGGTTTGTATTTAAAAGAAAGGCAAACACAATCAATTAGAAATTATAAAAGTTATTGCTTATTTTGAAAGTTCYAAAATGGGTCTGAGTTATAAAACTGGGCTTTGTTTATGTCATTCATATCCAAGCCTTTTCTAGGAAAGGTTCAGAAATAAARTGACATATATGGTGGTAGATCAAAAGTGAGTCATGCAATCTCTTGGGGAGGAAATAAGCATCTCTACAAAAGCTGGTGAAAATAACTGCTCTGTTTCTGATGAGTGTGGAATCTTATTTAATTTTCTATTATTTTTTCAAATTTATTTCATTCTTTTCCAAACCCTTCTCATAGATTTGTTTTTTGTTTTTTGGTGTTCTTTTTGTCCTTCTGAATTTTATTGGTTTTTTTTGCAATTGATTCTTTCTGCCAGGTTCTTCAATGCTGTTTCCTTCCCAGTTCAGTTTAGCTTCTGCTGGGACAGACAGAAAATTGATCACAGAACTTGAATTTCCAGACAAAATGTGATGCCCTTGACACGTGGAATAGCAACAGTTGCTTTGCATTGATTTTGCCTGTGATTTTGAAAACAACTTGTGTATTTAGGCCAATCCTGGCTGTGTGACCTTGTCYACATCTCTCTGCAGAAATGTGGCCYCTTGTGGACYCAGCAYATCCTCCTTTGAAATCAATGTCTGAAATATAACCATAATATCAACCTATTCTRTGTAGTTTCTCAGAGCTTGACTGTGAAAGGTGATAGGAAACAATTCCTGGAGTTATATTCCTTTATTTATCTTCTGGGAGGAAAATGTGTCTGGAAAGCTATAGTCCTCATGTCAAACAGAAACAGGCTATGCTGCACTTCTCAACTGTAGAGTGTTGCTCAGTATTCAACACTGAGGCAATAATTTAAAATAAATGCAAAAAGAAGAATAAAAATGTGGCCTTTCCTCTCAAACCCGGATATTCACTTACGGAAGTAATTATTTTTCTATTATAAATCTTTTGTGAAAAATTAATTATGAAAACCACAGAGACATGAAAGGATGTTACTATTAAAATACAATCCTCAATTATTAGACTTTAGATCAAAAAATTGTGTATGACACTTGGAAATTGCATTTCCATATGGTCTGATTAATTGATCTTTCTTGGGAATGAGTTTATGCAAATATGCTCTGCCTCCCTCCTCTACAAAGAAGTTAGGAAGCTGGATTTTACAGTGGGATGTCAGTATTTCAAATAAGCACTAATACAGTTCACATTGACAGGTGTGTCAAGCCTTGAAAACACTGATTTTTCTGAATGTAGTAAAAGTCAGTTCTGTCTGCTTTGAAATTATGGGAAAGTTAGTTTAAGTCAAAACAGTGCTCATATTGGTTTCTTATGAAATGATTCAGAAATTCCTGTCAGAAATGAAACTTTCATGTTTCAGAAATAGTTGTGAGAGGAATTCTTTCATTCCCTCCAAAATGACCTGTGGATGCAGTGCAGAGAATGTTGGAAATCTGCCAAATAAAACAGAGCAGARCTCTACAGGACAGTAAATTCAGACTTGTCACTTGTATTGATTTCCCTCTGGACTGGACTTTCTGGTCCCAGCACAGGCCAAACAGCCTGATGAGGGTTTGGGAACCTGAATAAATTTCAGGTTTGTGTGCACTGTGACAATGACTTGTGACCTACATTTCTCCGTAGACAATGTGAGATTTTATACAACATTGCTGCATAAGCAATAATTCATGTATTTAACAATTTTCCTGACAAGACATTAATCATAAAGTAACTTGAGTATTAAGTAGCTAACCTTCCTCTTTAATATATTTCAAAGCTGTATTTTGTTTGCACTGAAATTGATACATGGAATGACTCATTCTAGACTTCTCTTGCAGGAGAGGCATTTGAAATTGTTTCTCAGCTTGAAGAACTGGATTTATCATGGAACAGTAACATTGGTGGAAAACTATCACTGCTGACAAAAAAACTTCAAGAAGGATGCAAATTAAAATGTCTGAAAATGACGGACTGTAACCTGACTGCAAAGGATGGAGAATCCCTTGGTATGTGTGTCCATGGAGCTGGGCTGAGGCTGGCTTCACAAAAATTAAACTTATTTGACTTAGATAATGGCTGTATTGAGCTCAATATCAGTGAAAAGKTAATTTATTTCAAGCTCTGCATTATAACAGTATTTATGATGTGGGGATTTAGTGCACTTGCTTCCAAAGAAAAAAGTTCTCTCTAATCATATGAGAGAGGGTTGAGAAGAACTAAACCACAGTCTGGCTGCCTCAATGATCCAGGGTTTCTGGATCTTTTGAGACCTTCAGCAAAAAATGTGTGCCAGAATTTCTAACACTAATTGCTCAAAATTAAGGAGCTGGATATGTAATTAGCCATGGGATTGGAAAGAAGGTCTGAGGATTGGGAATTTAGGCTGAGCTGGCAACCACTGACCATCCTTTCCTTCTGTCCTCTCACTATAGCAGCTTAATCTTGTGTGGTCTTTTTATCTCATTGTGTGTTTTAAAAGGTGTTTGCTCAGTAAAGAGAAGCCCCGTGGCTCTCATCTCCGCTGCAGGAGGAGCCCCATATGTAACAGACATTCCTATGTATTTTCATTAGAAAATTTTATTTCTGCTTGTATTTCTGTTTTTTCTTCCTCTGTATTTTTCTAACAGTCCCTGTATTTTTTCCACTTTTATTTTTACAAATGTTTTTCACAGATTTTTATGATTCCTACCCAGTCTTTATTTACAGTGTTGYTTAGGTAGAACAGGAACTTAACAAGTCTAAACCACACGGACGGGCAAACCCTGGCCACACCTTCCTGTTTATCATTTTTCTAGGGTTCATCTTGTATGTATTCTAAACAATTACCAATTCTGGTTTTCTTTTCTTTTCTTTTTTTTTTTTCCCCAGCTGAACTTCTAAATGTGATCCCAAACCTGGAAGTATTAGATATCTCTATCAACAAAAACATTGGCTGCAGCATGAAGATTATTGCTCAGGATCTGAGAAATGTGCCAGGCTTGAAAGAGTTAAACTTGCACATGTGTGGATTAAAGCAAGACAGCCTCCAGGGCTTAGGTTAGACTTTATGTTCAGAAAACTTTCATTCTGAATAGATTGTGCATCTGAAAACCATTTAAGAAAGGCAATGAGGTGGGATTTTGCTGGTGGTTTGGCAGTATTAATGGGCAATCAGGATTTGCTGTTTGAGGATTGGTAAAAGACTACAGGGCCTTTCAGCAGGAGCTGAATTTATCTCCCCTGAGCTCAAGCTTGTGAAAGTCAGTGGGGAGAGTCACCGTCCACACCATTTATCTGAGACACATCTCAGGGCTGTGGCTCCCTGGATGTKCTTCCTCTTTCCCCAGGCAGGACACAGACAGGCTAGCTAACTTTTAACAAGCTAATCCTGCTTTCCAAAGGAAATCCAAATTCACCATTACCACTTAAATTGTCCAGTGAAGCCACATGAAATGGTCTTGTTATCTGTGTCTCTCCCTAGTGGATGTGGCAAAACACGTGGCATTAATGAGCACATCCAGCAGTAATTTCTGCAAAAGGCTGAGGATTGACTGGATGTGGGGGATGAGCTGGCCTCACCTTCACCTGCTCTCCTAGAGAAGAATGGAGCTGCATGGACAAGGAGGCTTTGCTGCATTACTGAATGCCTGCTGTGMTTATACACTGCAGCTTAGCCCAGGAGCTTTGCCTGCAATACCTTGTGCAAACATTGACGTTGCCAAAGCCCTGACCTGGGCTGTTGTGGCAGCCAGCGACCGGTGTTCCCTTTTGCATTTCAGACACTGCTTTACAGAACCTTCCAGAGCTAAGGAAATTGGACATCTCGTGTAACAGAGAGATTGGTGGTGGCTTTAAAGCATCAACAGCTCATTTGGCCAGCTTGAAAAATCTGGAAGTCCTTGATCTTCATCAGTGCTGTGTCACAGAAGAGGACATGACTGTTTTGTGTAAGGACATGTTGAGGAAATTTATTAAGAATCTTGGTTTTTTTCTTCTGAAAATATCTGAAAGACATGAAAGATTCTGCCTGGCAGAAGAGCTGAGCTCAGTACTTTTTTTGGTACGCAGCTCTGAAAATGCATYGTGGGGGAGAGCTTTCTTGATCAATATGGAATGGGGTTTTTGCTGAACAAATGGAAATTTCAGAGTGTCTGATCCCATGTGGAACTAAGGAGCTGAATCTGCCATGATTCACACCCACAATGGGAATGTGGGAACTGCCACCAAACACTGCTTTTTTTTGATAATCAGTAATTTAGGAAATAKCCAGGGGCAGATCCCCCAGGGGTCTAAGTTGGCTGGATCCATGGTGGGTATGTGCATGGAAATATAACAGCCTAAAACCCCCCTGGTGAGCTGCACACCAAGAAGAGGGTGATTTTAGGAGATCTTGCATTGCTGCTGCTGTGTGCTTTCTCCAGGTTGAATTGATGCAACTATAAACACCACTATGAAGAAAAAGACATTTCCCCATCAATTTGTGAGACAGTTTACTTCTCTCTCTCCGTTATCATAACTTTGTTTCTACTCTTATAAYGACAAAAAGTCCCATGACTCAAAGCCTATATTGCCCACATCCTATTTTCCATGCCAAAGAAGATAACTTGAAGATTTGATGATGACGACGAAGCTTTAGGAAAAAATCAGTATTAGTAATATCAATCCTGATTTATTTTWAATTTTTTTTATAATAGAGAAAAATAACATTAAGACAAAGAAGTCTTAGCAATGAAGACATTTGGAAATTCCCTACTTCACCCAGAAAATTTCCAGGAAGCCATGTTCTGACAACCTTCCATATAGTATGGAATACTTAACTACTGAAGCAGTTTTACTGAAAATGACAAGGCTATTTATGGTCTAAAACATTACTCACCATGAACTTTGGTGTAAAAACTTGGCTGGCCTTGACTTTTGGATTGATTTATAAAGMAAAGAAATTATGTCAGGCTGCACAACAATTATGTCAGGCTACACAACTACACATTTGTTATGGATCAGTGACTGTCTAATAAATATTTCATGTTTTTGTAGCCCAGGTGATACCTTTACTCTCCAATCTTCAAGAGCTGAATTTATCCTCGAATAAAAATGTAGGACTCTCATCAGATCATCTTCTGGGCAGGCTCAGGTTTTTACCAAAGCTGAGATCTGTGACCATCAGCAATTGTGGCTTAGGTGAAGAGGCCCTTTCATCTCTAGGTAGGAATGTTTCTTTAAAGTGTGCCCATTCTCTGTGTGTCCCTGTAGGACAAAGCATTCCCTTCTCCTTTGGCTGAACTCCAAGGATCATGGTTACCTTATACCTCAGATCCTGAGTGAAAAACCCTGTGATGAAACCAGTGCTTTGTGGGACCAGGTTGTAAGGGAAGGGAATTGTATGACTTCCCCTACTATACCTGAGGGGATGAAGTTCTTTTAGTGCTTTGTCTGATAGTGAGCTTTTATATACTCCTTAATTTTAGGGAAAAAAAGATAAACATTATTTTATGTTATGCTGTAATCATAGTGTGGATGTAACACTTCACTCAGTGGGGTAAAGCTTTGACTGAGGGTATTTAATCTCACTGCAGGTGAAAATTTCAGTAGAAACTTTCTGGTGTAGAGTTCAGCATGGGGCAGTGGAGGAAATGACTGCAGGGGTGGAAAAGATTTTGCACAGCTGTGAAGAAAAGTCCAATCTAACACAGGATATGTAAATTCAGCCTCTTTTACCTACTTATTACAAATCTCTGGATTAGTGGCCTTTGATAGGTGTTCCATATGRCACATGAAATCTTAGTACAGAGGGATCTCTCAGTTACTGTGTCTTGTGCACTTGTATTTCATACTGTGTACTCGTGACATTAAACCTGGAGTAAGACTTGACTGCCTCCAGCAGAAGCAGTAGCAAGCTGAGCTGGTCAGAAGTCCTTGCAGAAAGAGAATTATGTTTATATCACTACAGTTATGTAAGAGTGACACCATGGAAATCAGAGCTGTCAAAAGATACAAAGCATCTCACCTTAAATAGTGAGTTCACAGTAAAAAAAATTGCTGTCTTTAAATTGATATAAAATGGTTTAAAAGCAAGCTGTTCAATTAATTCAGTGCAACAAGGCCAAGGCAATAATKTGAATAGAAAGAAAAAAATCCCTCTCCATAGAGTCCTGATAGATTCTATAGGCAGAGCCTTCTTATTTTCTTTTGTCTGGCTTYTATTGGGATAAAAGAACTCATTTTAAGCACAAACAATCAGGCTGTTAGGATCTTACTTACAGGTGAATTGCAGGTGAGGTGTCTGTTGAGGCCATGTTGTTTTCTCTTAGTAAGCAGAAGTTGCTGGTCTTAATCTTTTCAGCTGAGGCTGCCCTTCACCTTCCTGAACTGGAGATATTAGACCTTTCTTGGAATAAGTGCGTTGGTGGGAACCTAAAGCTGCTTTTGGGAGCACTAAAGCTTGCAACGGAGATTCAAGTGTTAAGACTGAGCAGCTGTAACCTGGTGGCTGAAGATTTGGCACTTCTTAGTAAGTATAACATGGTATTTACTAGCACTAAAGGAACTAGGGCATTTAGACCACAATTCAGAAGGGGCTTGTTCCATGGGCTGAGCACGTTTTTGCATAAATCGAGTGAAAACATGGAAAATACAGGAGTATTTTTCCCAAAAAGGGCTTTCATTTTTCTGTGTGTCCTGGACATGCCCAATGGAAAAGCTGAAAAGGCTAAAATGCAAAGAATATTTAAGCACTTTTATCTGTTAAAAAAAAAAAGCATCATTTAGAAAAGGTAGGGTTTGCATCTGTTTTTTATATCAAATGTTTAAAGCTGCATCTGAGGAGTTTTATTTTTCTTGGATGCTGTTTTATGGCTCAGTACTTCAGAGAAAATGTCTGTGCTGACAGSCAGGAATACAGGCACTACCAGCTCCCAGCCATTAGGTGGGTTTCTGGAGTCAGACTACTGGGGGAGAATTAAACCAGAAATGTTTTCAGCCACCTCTTAGCAGCTGCTAAGWAATACTGGAAAATGGGAAGCTATAAAGGAATAAATTCTAGGATCCTTTTAAACACTTKCTAATTTTATACTCTTCCTTCTGAGTCTCTGGGCCTGACTCAGGGGTTTGTGTCTGRCATTGGTAATAGCTGTGTGACATCTGTAAGGCCCTGGAATGTGAAATCTGGTGAGGTGAAGCCCAAATACTTTTGACTTGAAAAACCATCACCCTTGATGGGTGTCTCCTYTGCCAATCATATGTTAAGGACCCCTTCAGGGTATATTTGGCCCTCCCACAGCGAGAGATGGCTGYTGTAGTCAGTCATGCAGCCTCACCTAGTTTTGCTTTCCTCTTTCTAAATCTCCCTGTAAAGCCTGTCTGCCTCTTAMAATTGGCACTTGATGTAACCTCCTTCCATCTGACCCCAAGGTTTTCAGGTTGCCACACACTTTTAACTCAGTCCTTTGTTCCTTTTGAACTGCCTGTGCTTTAAATGTTGTAAACTCCTTCAGCTGTTRTAAAACTGTCTTTCTGAGATCAGCAGCAAGTGGTTTTATGTTGCTGAGGAGTTAAATCTTGCTGTTTGACTGCTGGAATGAGGTATTAAAATACCATTCCCTATTCTGAGAAGCTTTTTSAGCAGTTACCAGGATTTATTAATTGTGTTTGTGTCTGTCATCTCTTGCAGCATCCCTGAGGCAAGATGGCCACTTGGCCAGATTGCAGAAGCTGGATTTGAGTTATAACAACACCATCTCTGATGAAGGCTGGGCTGTTTTCTGCCAAGGTTTAGGAGCATTCAAGGAACTCTCAGAGCTGGATGTGAGCCTCAGTCCATCRTCCTGCCGGGACTGTGGGCAGTGGTTTGGGGAGTTGTTGGCAGCACTGACACAGCTGCCAGCCTTGGCAGAGCTGGCCATGCAAAGATGGGCCCTTTCAGAGTCCCAGAGGAAGCAAATGGAAGGCTTTAATCAAGACAACAAAAGAAACATTCGTTTTGACTGTTGATGAAGGTTGGAGGTGTGTGGAAGGCCTTTTGGGAGCAGCACATGAACCATTATGTGTCTCAGAAGACTGCAGTTTTYAATAATCTCTTGAAATAGTTTCACAGTTATAGAAAACTGCTATTTAACCTTCTGCAGCACAGGTCATTCCATTTCACAATGTCCTTTCAGATTCTCTGGGCCATGCTTACACTACTCAATCTTCATGTTGTGAATATTGCCAAAGCCACTGCCCACAGAGCAGTGCTGGGTCAGAGGGACCTGCTGCAGTCTTGGCCATGGAGGGAAGGGCTGGGGTTTGTGTTGATGCAGGTGGRTGAGCAGTGTGAATGTGGCCTCAGAAAATACCTCTAATGTGAAAATACTTGAAACCTCCATGTTTTATGTGTTAGTTTCTTCTCCCCTCAAACTTTTGCCTCTGTGAATTAATTAAAACATAAGTGGGAGATTTGCCATCCATCCCAACAACTCAACATTATAGATTAGTCCAGGAAGGAGAATACAGAAGGAGCTGGTCTGCCTCTGCTCTGGCCCTTGATGCCATCTCATAGTGTAGATGAGTCCTGTGTAGAGAATGAGCATAAAATCAAGGTAAGAAACACTTATTTGATGTCTTTGCAAGTCTCAGGGGCAAGGAAAAAGCTATGGTACATTAAATCAGAGATATACTCTGCTACTTTAACAAGAATTTTGGATACAAAGCAATCAACAAGTGCCAAATTCTGGCGCAGTCACCTGTGTCATGGAGCATGTTAACCCACACGTGAGCTCCAGGACTGCAGTGGGATTATTAATTGGTAAGGTATTTTAGGAAGTAAAGATATTAGATCTGCCCACTGAGTGAGGAGTCTTAGAGAAATCCTGAGGCAGCTTGAGGGATAAAGTACTGCTCAATTAGCTCTGAGCATCTCTACATGCTGCAGCAATCTCCTGGAGGAGAGACACAACAGGATCATTCAGTGGCAACTTCCTAACTTGCTAAGGCCYCCCTCAGCAAGTTCTCCCCTGCAGATGCTGATCAATATTCAGCTTTGAGTCCATGCAACCCTTCCAACATCAGCTTTTTCCTGTTCAGGGCTATAACCAGCAGCTGACTGTGCTGATTCCTATTGATCATTTAATCCATCATTTCATGTAAGAGTCACCCTGGACTTCCTGGTTCCACTTTCAGTTCCACTTGAAAAGTGCACTTGGCTCCCCCAGCTTTGAGAAATGTGAGCTGAACTGGAGTCTCTTGGTCAGGGGCAGCAAGGAATTGCTGTGTKGGATCCTAAACCTCCAAAATAAAGCAAAGAGCCCCTGCTTCATTTAAGGGCTAGAGAGATTTTCAAGCAGTGAGTTAAGCCAGGACAGTTGTTCTAATGAGGAAAAGCCATCATGTCTGTTTAACAGCATCTCACCAACCTGTTCTATGTATCACTTGCCTTCATGTGACTTTCCTCCTCAAATCCACCTTTGATCCAACTGGGAAATTGATCTTTTTTCGATTCTGTGAGAATTTCTCTGAATTAATCCTTTCCCTCTTGAACCTCCCTCTMCAGTTAAGCTCTAATGTCCACTTTCTGTTCAAATCTTCCTAACTGAACTCAAGTTCAGCATTGGGGTTTCTTGTTCTTTCATAGCTGGATTCCTCATTCTCAGCTCCAGAGCCCAGGACAGACCCACTGCTGGGAAACCCTCCCCTGCYCCTGATCCCCCTGCTCAGTCTTTGCCCTCTTATTATTCTGTCATGCCAATTGTGCCACTRAAAAGCTTTTGTTCCTTTTATCACCATTACTAAAAATCTTCTAAATCTGCCAATCTGCCCAGAAATCTCTCTTCCAATGATTTCCTCCTTGGCAGTTTCTGATTCATCCTTCTCTCTGTTCCTCTTTGCCTTCACTTAGAGTGAAAAAATTTCATTAGACATTTCCAAACAATCAAAACATCCTCAGTTACCCAGTGAAATGGAAAATCAGARCAGAGCCGTCCCACTTTGCTGCAGTTCCAGCTCTCTCCTGCCAGTGAGCATATTAATGAGATTTCAGTATCAATCAAGAGCCAAACAGAAATGAGTCCTGGATGCAGATTCAGAGAGCACTACCTGCAGATGGAACTCTGGTTCTGATCAACTCCCTCGGGATGCACCTCCTTCCCTGAGGCAAGGGGAGGGAGAGCAGCACTGCAGTTCTGACCAGCCAGTTGAACTGAACAAAGGGTTCTGCTCCCACCCACTCTGCATTTTGAACCTGMACAGTCTAGCTCGATGCTCTGTGTATACTGCAGATGAAACTCAGGGGCTTAAAGGGCAGCAGAGCAGTACAGAATAAAAACTAGACAAGGACATCTTGTGTCTAGGACAAACAGCTGTCTGCCTGYCAAGTGCTGTGGAAAGACATAGTTGCACATAATATTGACATGCAAGAATTATAGCAATATTATGTTTGTCATGGTTCTTTTTAATAACAAAGGAGTTATGATGTGTCAGGACCAGAATCATGGCAGAAAATGCATCCTGCAGACCCACTGCTTTCAAATAAGCCTGCCTTACACAGACACACCCCAARCTGTCACCAAGCCGTGTCAGAGATGTGCAGTACCACTAAGGCAGTGACAGCTTGCAGCCATTCAAAGTGCTGTAGCTGCAGATTGTCAAAACAGCAGTGAACAGTTTTGCCAAAACATGAAGATACTTTCAAACAGCTTTTTACAGCTCTGTAAGACAGGATGGTAATGCATGTCCTGGTAGAAGTGTGTGGCCTGTCTGGAATTCAACTCCATATTTCCAAACATATTTCCAAGGTACTGATCATTTTTGGAGGTAAAGTGCATAAGTAAGATTTATAAAATGTGATGTTGTTGGGATCATTACTAAACACAGAGACAACATGAGTTTTAAACACTGAGCTTTGATATTATTCCTGTTCTGACMGTTCTGGCCTGATGCTGCACCAGGTACCTAAAGAGTCCCTTCAGTCCTGCATTTGGGAGCAGCTGAAGTCCATGGAATTTCCATGCAGCAGCAGAACAAGGTCTTGCCCCTTCTATTGTTCCTGCCTGCAATTTGCTTATGTCTTCTGGCAGRCATTTAATTCCTTTGTCTTGTCCCAGCTATAATCTTTCTAATGACTCCAGGAGAAACGTCTCCTTTGGAAAGATACTGAATTTATTTTCAGRAAGGCTAAGGCATTTAAAATTTTCAGTTTCTTCACCTCCACAGGTATCTAGACRCAGTCATTAAAAAGACATATTATGTCAATTAAATAGTAATCTTTGGAATTTTGTTTTTAGGGAAGAAATCTCCTAAGAAAATTCTGTGGAGCTGCATTACTGTTGATAGATGAACACAGAATATTCTGTTCATTAATGTCACATTATACCTCACAGTATGGTGGAAATTTTGGCAAAGACATCTGTGTTGTTTCCTGTGCTGGAAAGATTTCTTATGGGTTTAATTTTATTTCTTAGCAGAAACATTAGTCTGTTTCTTCATTTCCTTTGTATGCATAGTGCAGCAGAGAGCAATTTAAATTAATGAAATCTSAAAGTGAGTCTTTTGCATAAATTGCTACTTCTGTAAATGTAACCTTCAAGAAGAAAACTGCACCAGTGGAAAAAAATCCTTGGGAAAAAAAGCATTGCATTAAATAAAAAGGAAAGTGTATTCTGAGYCCTAAAATAAGGATGTCTATGAATACTCTTACACTTACCATAGCCCAAGGGTRTTCATTTTCAAATGAACAGCAAATGTTCATGGAATTAAAGACATTAACAATTTCACATCCATTTTTAAATTGCCCTTTGCTCACTTTGTGACATATTGATTCTGTGCAAATGTAGCTCTTATTTTCCCAGTGTACACAGAAAAAAAAGATGCAAAAACCTGCAGCAGTCCCTCCAGTCAGGATTCCATCTTTATGATTCAACACAAAGGTCAGTGTTTCCACGTTCTTGCTTTTTTCTCCCTGAATCCTGAGATGCCAGCAAAAATGAGGAACCCAGGCTCGGGCACGTATCAGTGCAATGTCCCTTCTCACTGTGGTAGGGAAAAGTGACACTTGATTGTAATGGAGAACTTGGATTGTGCAGAAGGGAGGTATCAATAAAATATAAAGTAAAACAAAGGAACAAATACATTTTTCATAGTGCACATTCCTTTAGGAATAGCATCAAAGCGTTTTTCACTCAGATCTAGCATCCTGACACTGATTAACCTGGTGGAGGGTGCAGGTGCAGTGCGTAAGGTGGTGCTCCTCACATGAACATGGGAAAGGGAGGGCCAGCAGCAGCAGAGCTGGCGTAGGATCTCCCCAGGCTGTCCAGACAGTCYGAGCGCCCTCGTGTCAGGGGGATTCTTCAAACCTGGGGGAAGTTCGTGCAGGAGATTACGAGACAGACCCAGCACAGACAGCTCCTGGCGGTGCTGCAGTGCAGGAAAATGGAGCCCACGCCCTCCTGCCCAGGAGGGMAGCGGTGAAATCACCAGAGGGATTTATTTGCTGGAAAGGGCCAGCACAGGAATCTTTAAAGGARCAGCTGATCCGTGTAACCATGGACAGCTTTGCAAAGGCTCCTCGGAGACCAACTCCGCGCCCAGGGTCTGAGCAGCACCGGGGGCTCAGCCCCGCACAGGGGAGGGACCTCGGGGGCTCCTGGCAACCCCTGCCCGCTGCCTCCTGCTGCCTGCCCGGGACACCCTCGCTGGGGACGGGCTCCGGGAGACCCTGCCTGGGAACGGGCTGGGGACACCCTCCATGGGAACGGGCTGGGGACACCCTCCATGGGAACGGGCTCCGTTACCGAGCTCAGCTCGGAGCAGCCCGGTTACCGAACTCACCGCGGGCCGGTCAGGCAGGCTGAGCTGGGGACAGAGGAGAGGTGGGCATAGCTCAGGTAAGGCCTGTGGGGCTCAGCTGCCACAGGGATCGCTTCTCTGCTAGCTCAGATATTTTTATCTCTGAGTTTATTACAGAACACGCTGAGCTGGAAGAAGAATAATCAAGTTAAACTCTGAAGTGAATGGCCCGCCTTGGTATAATTAGCACGGTGCTCTAACCAGCTACAGCACATCGAAAACACACCCACCGTTTCCTCATGCTTTTCCTGTATCTGTTACTCCAAACCACAAGCTGTAACCCTTTCCAGACCGAGCCCTCTTGTATTGCTATGCAGATCTCTTCTGGTTGCTAGGCTGCCAAAACGATACAATAACACTTGGTTTTGTTTTCCAGCAGGTCATGTCGGTTGTTGCAGATCTTCACCTGCATTATGTGCAGGCCTGTCAAAGTTTGAGCCAGCCTGAAAACCCCTTCATTGCTCGTGTGCTTCAAGAAGCTGATAAAAATGATGAAATGTAAGAAAATAACAAACGGGGTGTTTCAGATGCTTCTGAAAGCCTTAAACGGGGTAGCAGGATGAGGAATTGAAATATGACAAAGTTCATGCAGTTCCAGGCTTAAACACAAATCAAATTTAACATTTACTGCTGAAGTTCTGGTTTGACTCATCTTGACATCATCTTGGCAAAAGTTTGTAGCTATATATCCTTTCTGGGCAGCTTTACAAGCAGTGAAATCAAAAAAAGTGAAAAATGTACAGGAAGGTGCCTTTTTGTCCCCTAAAGAAGCCAAACCCAGTGTTTAGTCATCCTAACTCCATTCTTTGTGTCTCACTCCTGTTTAAAAAGCCTCAGCTGCATTCAGTTACCTTCCAGCTGGTCATGCTTCCCTGAGTTGTCTCTGAATCCTGCCAAGTTATTAACCACCTAAATTCTCTCTCTTAAAGGGTCTGGGTACTGCTTCTTCTCATGGATGGTGCTGGGATCAAAGTTACTTGTCCTTTTTTGGRAAAAAACTGAGAAAATAAAATGGTTTATGTCAGATTTTGATCCTGAGGGCAGGATAAAGTAAATAAAGGAAAGAGGGCAAGTAAAAAGAAGATGATGAGGTAACCTCTGAGATAATCTTTATTTCCATCTGCCTTCCCCTCATCTTGGTTATTCCTGCTTTCAGTGCTGAGCAGTGCCTTCAGAAAGGGCAGTGCTGAGGTACTGCCTGGATCACATCACCTGTGGTGGTGTTACYRCAGCAGAGGCAGCAGATATCCCTGWGCAAGAGCTCCAGGGAGGGCAGGCAYGGGCACACCTCTGATCTGGAGAGAGAATTCATTTCTCTCTATCATTTCACTTCTCCCCATGTACTTAAATTTTTATGTTATTGCAGAAGTACAAAAGGAATCACATTAAAATTAGCTGGAAATAATCATCTGGTGCCTGTGCCAAGAGTTACAGATGATGATCTTGCAGTTCTTGTCTCTGTCTTAGGCCAAGCTGCCTTCGTCACAGGTAAGGTTTATTCTCTGTGTGTTTGACATTGCTGTGCTAATACAARAAAACAAGATCAGTCTTGATTTCAGCCTTAGTTCATCTTTGTTTCYTTTTGTTCAGAGATCAGTTCAATGTAGGTATGCATCTGTCACGTTCYTTATTCTTCATCTTTTTCAGGTTTGGATCTTGCCTATAATTTATTGACTGATGCTGGAGCAAAGACCATGGCAACGTTCCTCCAGGTGCCCAGAGATGTTTATCTTTCAGCAACTTGTAATTTATTTGTCTATAGTAATATTTACATTGGGGACAAGAATGAGCCAGTTTGGAAAAATTCTAATAACTTGGACTATCACTAGAATCTAGATYGTATTCTCTGTGGAGATTTTTAGTTTCTGGTAGAGGGCCTTTGGATATTTGGCTGTGGTGTCCTGAGAAAAGAACAATGGAATAAACTATGAGGCTTTTAGGCTCAGAGTTCAGTTCAACAAAGGGGGTAATGGTTGTGTAAAATGTGCCAGTGCCTTTGTTTCAGCTGTTTTATAATCTCTGTTAGCTTTTTTATAGGCCTAAACATAGGRAATTTTAATGCAGCCTTTATGTCATTGTAAGCACTGGGATACAGGTGGAAAATAGTGAGCTGTCACCCTGTGCCTGTGTTCCTACAATTTGAGGGACATTGTTAGGTCCACAAAAGGCCTGAATTTGTGCATCTGAGCTTGGCCACYTGCTTCATGCACAGGGTTCCTGGGTGGTTCCTCAGGCCCCATGAGGGCCCTCCCCATAACAGATTTTATGCCTTGCCCTCATCACCTGACATAATTTGGCATTCTTTAACTACTTCTCCAACTCATGAACTGCCTGAAATGCTGCAAAATGCGGAGTTTTGTATGTGTATCTCCTTTTTGGAAAATACAGCTGTGTTTTGGGAAAAAACTCTCATTGCTTCCTGCTTTGTTTGCTCCCAAGGAAAACTCCACTCTGCAGTATCTGAACCTGATGTTCAATGACATTGGCACAAGTGGGGCAGAGCTGATAGCAGGAGCACTCCATGTGAGTATTTGCCTGGGAGATTTAGGCAATGGCATCTCCTTTAATCTTTTTGCTTTTGATGACCAGTACAGGCTGTGCTGCCAACATCGGAGCTGGCTGAAAGGAGCCTCTGTCTTTGCTCCATTCAGCATGTTGCTGTGTCACAGGGATTGCCTGGTTTCCCAAGGYACACTAGAGAAATCAGATTTCACACAAGAGAAAGTTGCACTGTGCTGCCATTAACAATTCATTATCTATAAAAAGACATAATTGTCTATAAAAAGCACAACTATTGCAGCTGGRTTTTTCTGTGTGAAAAATGCTATGCTACAGGATATAAAATGCCATCATTTTTTCCTTTTTTTTCTCCCAAAAATTAAATTAAATTTGCCTGTACTTTGACATCAATATTTGTCTTGATTCAAGATGTCTGAGACATGTTTTCAAAACTTTGCCTTACAGCAGTACCGCAAACCCAAGTTTGTTATTTTTAATGTGGTTTCCCAAGGAAATGAGGCTTGTGTGTAAGATTTGTTGTGTTTGTGAAAGGAGGCTCACATGAGCTCTTTCTTCCTCCTTCACAGTCTTTGAACCCTGAACTGATTTCAACTAGATTTGACAGGCTTCCAAAACACTAAGTCTGTGCAGTAGATGTACAATGCTGGGCTCACACAAGGCTTACCAGATTTAAATTAGTATTAAGGCAATTTGCATTTCAGATGCCAATTTAGGAAGAGGTATCTGCCTGGATTGTTTTCATGAGTGTGATGAAATTCATGAACATGGGAGAAACAGAAGTTTTCAAATAGAGGAGTTTTGCTTGCAGACTTTCATATTTGGTGCCCCTGAGGRGAGCCTGAGCCAAGAGCTGAGCCAGTGTTATCACCTGGACACAATTCTTCTGGAAGGYTGTTTTGTCTCTGTGTGATAACCAGCAGAATTCACATTAAAAAACAGGACAGTGTTGTTTTCCAGGCCATCTTAAAGAAATATATATTTTTTAAAAATTTTGTCTAGAGCAATCAAACTCTTGTGCACCTGAGAATGACTGGAAACAGAATAGGAAACCAAGGTGGGATGTTTTTTGCTTCAATGCTAAAAATTAACTCMGCCTTAAAGAAGTTGGATCTTGGAGACTGTGATGTGGTGAGTAACCCAGTAAAATTATCAGCAATAAGACATAAGTCTTTCAAAGGTATTACAAGGGTCCTGCAGTGCTTAATTAGGGGGAAATGCCATCTGTTGTTATTGATTTTGTGACAGCCAGAGGTAACAGAATATATAATATTGCAATGTGTGCTGGGAAAAGCACATTGCATAAAGCACCTGTGAAGTCAGAACTGGGGATATTTTAGAGCCACTGTGTGTCTCTAGGAATTCAAGTGCTTGGCTTGCACATTTTCTGAGATTTTTTCTGCTGTTCCTTTCTGTTGAGCTAAGTCCTGTATAATTCATTTTGAAGAATGGACTTCTCATTCCCTAGAGAATCTTTTCCTTCTAAAGTGAGCAGTGCTGCAACTCCTGAAAGTCACGCATCCCACAGCTCTGCTGCTCCTCTCAGAGCTTGACCCAKAAAGGACATAAGCACAGCAGAGCTGAATTGAGTAGAAAAGCACCCAATTTACTCTTGGACATTGTGGTTCCTCCTGGAGCTGGGCACTGAGACTTCCTATACTGTGCACAGGAGGTTGTGGATTGCTTTTAAAAGTCTGCATTTGTCTCCTGGAAATTCAGAATTTGCTTCTGAGCCAGAAAAGGGAATAGCCCTCAGAAAGTGTGAAGGTGTTATGAATACATGAATGAAGGAAGTGTAGGCAGTGTAGGATTYGTTCAAAAGCTTGGTAGGGAGTTGATAAAGCTGGTTTAAAATGAGATAGCTTTGGGTACAGCCCAGCCTACTTGAAAAGTAGCATAAATATAAAATAGAGGGGAAATTAGAAGGATATAAAAATTTAGATTTGCCTGATGCATACTAAATATGAATTTACCTGGTGGATAAATATTAGGGGAACACACATAAGCTGATTTTGTCTCACAAATCAGGGAAATCAAAATATAGGATCAATTGAATGGACAAGTATTTTTCAGACCCATTATTCTTGCTTTTTATTCTGTGAGTTGCCRAGTCATTTGTACTGCTTAGTCTAATTTCATTCTGCTATTCCATAGGCGGTTGGCATTGGTATTATCAGAAAATCTGTTATGTGTCTGTAAGCAGTTGCCTGCAGTAGTCCCATCTCTCTACCTCCAGAGTAGATGAAGGCAGAAATAATAGTAATATCAATTTAGTAGCTGGATCTATACACTGAACATGTTTCTCTAAAGAATTTATTTTCATTTCCAGGGCCTGCGGTGTCTGATAGCRACAGCAATAGCCCTGACCCAGAACAAATCACTCAAAGCCATAAACCTCAATCGTCCTTTGCTATCCACCCAACAGGTATGTGAGTGACTGTGGAGTCAGCTCAGAGAGAGGGGCTTAAGTCAAGACAGTATTGATGTATTTATGGACATTTTTTCTGAACTAAACAGGACAACTTTGAACAAACTTCGTCTTAGTGTGGCAGGACATATTTTTTCCCATAGGAGTCCTGTTTCTTTTGCATACAATTTACAGAAMCTTTAAGGCTGGAAAAGACCTCCAAGAAAAACTGTGACCAATTCATTCTTGTATGAAATAATTAGCATCATTACAAAATACTTTCAAATGTTAGCAAAGATTGACTTAGTTTTTTAAGAGCAATAGCAGGGAGGGAAACTGATTAGACATAATTAAGTGTTGATGCTTCACTGATATTTGCAGTAAAACTGATATTTGTACTGTAAAACTGCAAAAATCTCTATAGTATTTTTCTTTTTTTTTCATTTTAGCTTTATCATAACATTGTTTTGTGGTTATTTTTATACAATATACAGAATAGAATGATCAACAGTACTGATGACCAGATCTTGCAGTTAGTTGCATAAGTCCCTTCTACTGAAGCACAACTGTATCTTATCCTAAAGTCCAGATTAATAAAATCGGGTGTATGTTTCTAGGAAGAGACCACAGTTCATATAGCTCGGATGCTGAGGAGTAATTCTTCTCTTGTGGAGCTACATTTGGGCAAGCATGAAATGAAAAACTTTGGTGTAGAGCGCCTGTGTGATGCCCTGTATGAAAACTCCACCCTGAGATACCTTGACCTTAGCTGGTGAGAGAGATTAAATGTGGCACATTAGAAACTCATTTTCTTAGCAACTTAAAAAACCATAAAATTAAAATGTGCATCTCTCTTTCAGCAATAACATAATCTGTGATGGTGCTAAATTTTTGGGAGAGCTACTAAGAAAGAACCAAACCCTGGAGATCCTGGATCTTGATGCAAACCGAATAGAAGATGTTGGAGCCATTTACCTGAGCGAGGCCTTGGCCACGCGGAACAGGACTCTGAAGGCGTAAGTACTGGCACAGCTCCCCCAGAGCCYGCAGGTAAGAAACCTGCTCTTTGCACTGCCTGAAATGCATCACAGCTCTGTGTCTTCATGTYGATCAAAATAGGAAAGTCAGGAAGTTCCAAATGTTTTAGACAATTTTTCTTTCTTGGGGAAAAAAAGCCCATGAGTGATTGGGTGGGATTTCTTTACTAAGCATTGTGTCTGCTGCCGTTTGAGTTGCTCCAAGACCTGTGAGACACCCTGGAAATTGGAGGTGAGCCCCAGGTGTGCTCAGAGCTCTCACAGCTTTCACAGCCACTCTGAGAGGGTGAGGCGATTGATCTGCTCATTCTTTCTGCGTCTTTGAGGCACAGGTCCCTGTGGTGCGCAAATGAAAACAAGAGCTGCAGGCCTTCCGAATTTTGAGATAATCAGRTTCCACGCTGGGATAAGGCACTATATTTGTTGGTTCTGATCTTCCAACACTTAAGAAAATCCTCTGTTTAAGTTCGCTTCCGGGTGAACCCAGAAGAGCTGTAATCTCTCCATCAGGGTGTCTTTTGCAGCCGCGTTAAACCCCCGCCGGCAGGACATAAAAGCTGATCAAAGGTGTTACCTGAAGCCATTAGCTTTAAGTAGCAGACTGAGGAGGTGGCGGCTGCGAGGTGCCTCTGAAAGCCTCGCAGGTTCACTAATATAAAAATAACTGCCACTCCACAAAGATCAAAGCTTAGCCTGGATAAACGCCAAGGCTTGGGCTTCAAAGCAGACTAGAGATGAGACCTGGCCACCATGCAGCAAAGCCACTGACACTGAAGAACTCAGTAGTGAACAACCTGGCTGCAAGAGTCAGGAAAGTGCTTTGAGAAATAGAGTAAGTCCAGAGGCCAGCTGCCTTTGGCAACCTGAAAAGTATATTAGAGTAGGACTGGCTTTGATAAAAATAAATTATTATATCATAAATAAATTTTCTCGATATATAATATATAACAATAAAACTAACTCATGCTTAAATTCTTATTTTTAACCAAGAGATGGGAATTCTATGGTTTGGCACACATTTCCTCTGTTTTCTAGGTTGTCCATTGTAAGCAACAATATAACTGGCAGAGGACTTGTAGCTCTTGCACAGGCAATGCATTCCAACATGACACTTTCCCATATTTACATCTGGGGGAACAAAATTGACAGAAGCACCTGTGCAGTAAGTGTTTGGCTCTGAATTCACCTGAGTAGGCTGGGGYTCGATTGTTCTAACATGTCTTTCAATTGTTGACATGACTACAGCAATTAGCGAACAAGACACTTGATTTATCTGGGCTTTTTAACGTGGTTATAATATGGTGGTGCTGGGATGAGCCTCCCTGGAGATCAGCACTCTGGAAGGACGAAGGGCTATGTGAGAGCCTTAACCGCAGTCCAAAGGGAGCACCACGTGTTAAATCCCCGGTTTCCTTCACTGCAGGCATTCTCGGAGCTGATCGCGGTGGAGCGCCTGCAGCCGGACTGCACAGACGTGGCCCCTTACAAGGTGGACGGGGAGATTGTCCTGGCAGAGCTGTCCCACGGGCTGGCCAAGCACCGCTACTGGAGCCCGCGCTGCGCCGCCGTGGCCCCCAGCGCCGCCAACGCCAGCCTGGAAATCRTCCCTGTCTCGGAGTATTTGTGAGCAATCCTGCACCCCGGGGCACCCCAGGGCACTCCCGGAGCCTGAGCTTTTCCTACCTGGTTTCTAGTAAAATAGGTTATATCAGTATCACACTTGCTGCATGTTGTTTCTTTGCGGTTTGAGTCTAGGAGGAATCTACACCTCCTTGCAATGGCAACAGAGAGAAAGTATCAAAGAAATGACCTCAAAATTTGTTACAAGTCATGCTCCAGCTATTAAAAGTCTGTAAGTATGAAAAGGTTTGTACCCAGGCAGAGCRGACTCACAAAAGCAACACCCAGGACTGCTGCTGGGCAGCAGATCAGGTAYCCTGCAGAGTCAGATTCCTGCTGAAGCTGAGAGCTTTGGGTAAATCTATTTGTTAGCACTGTTCTCCATGAACTCTTTCCTTTTCCTTAGCAATTGCATCCTTTTGATCTTCCAGTAGTGACTTTTTTTAAACCAAGGTAAGTGAACTTAAGCACTAAGCCACAACCATGCTAGAATTTAAAGCTRGGGAACCCAGTTTGCTGAGATATACATGGAATTTTGATTAAATTGTTGTATGTACTTGTTTCTTATACAACAAATAGAAACMGCCACCAAATCTGATGCCATCATTTCCTCTCATCTCATGTAAACTGCCTAAAAACATTTGTATCATTATAGCCCTGTGACAATTCCTACACAAGTAAGACAACGCATGCATGTAATGGTAAACATTGTGTAATGGTTTGGACAGACTTTGTTGTGTAAGTTTGGGAATCACTCTGCTGGTTTCCTTTTTCAATTCACCCTGCTCATTCTTGTAGAAGCGACCTTATTTACGTTCCTAAACAGAAAAAGTCACCAAACAGGAGAGCAGAGGTTTGCTCCAAGCCTTTCATGAATGCAATTCTCTGCCCCTCTAAACGTGCCTGTTAAATATTGGCATAAAGTACCAGAATGATCTGTGAGTTTATGTACAAGAGCAAAGCATGAGGGGAAAAATGTAAGACAGTAATTTCAGCACAAATAGCTGGGAACCAGCAGTGTAACTGCTGCTGTTCTGACTCTGCATTATCACTGTGGTAGTGTAGGAACAGGAAGACATTTGGACACCTCTTCCCCAGCTGAAATGACCAGGGCAGTTGTGAGAGCTGGTGTAGGTGGAGGTTTGTTGTTGTTTGGTTGGTTTCTTGTTTTTTTTTCCATTGCCTCCACCCTCAAACACAAATTACTCAGGCTCTTGCTCCAAGAGCCCCTGGTATCCTCAGGGACAAGCCAAGAGCAGGAATGTTTGTTCTGCACACCTGCACAGGGCCCTCCCAGCCTGCAGCACAAAGTCCATACATCACCCTGTGAACACCCAGCTCTAGAGAGGAGCTTGTATTTTAACTCTTGTTCAGCAGGAAGGATGCAGCAACAAGAACTRAAGTTGGGCATACACCAAACATGGTGGTTTGAGAAGAATCTGCTATGAGCAGACTTCTCCTAAATTCCTAAAATAATTCCAAATTCCTCAATTTTGAAATAATTAGATAAGCCTGTGTTGGTACTTTTCTGAGTGMTTCTGCTCTGGATCATTGCAGGTGCCACTCTGAAAGTGTCAGTACTGACACACTGGTGTAAGAATTTCTTCCTAAAAACACCACTAGAAGACTCGGGTATTTTTTCCACGTATCTTTCTTTCCCTTGTCAGGTATATAAAGCTCAGTCCAATTTCACTGCTAAAATTAAGTCTTAATTTACTTGTATGAATGACATCTGTTAATCTGAGGTGGTAACAGGTACACAACTCTACCAACAGCAGTATTTTGGTTTTAGTGATGTGGTAAGATGGCAACAATATCACAGTCAAAATACATCAGGTAAAATGGCATCTAAAAGTGCTGGTGTGTGTGTTTGAAGTATTTGCACTCTATCTGAACCCTTGTTTAACAGCAGCTTGTTTAGCCCATAAAGCCCTCTTCATTACTGACAATACCCATAAAAACAGCTCATGTGTTACGGTTTTCTTTGATMTTCCTTTGTAAGAAAGGGCTGCAGAGTAATTCCTACCAAATTCTGTATAAACAGCTCCCTGCGAACGAAAACAATTATTTGTGCAAAACTCTGTATTGCTYAAAGAGGCCTGTGCCAGAGACTTTMATTTCTTCCTTCCTCTGACCTTGAAATTCTTAGAAGATGTATCTTGTGTTCTTTGGAATGAGAGAATTTACATGGGCTAGATTCTTTTTGCCATGTTCTTCTGAGYTATTCAAAGGCTAAAGCAAGCATAATCCTGCTCTGAAAACCATTTTTTCAGCTTTTAGACCTCACTGGACCTTGCTGAAAGGCAGCATTTTCCCCCCAGTTTTAGAGGGGAGGCAAATGAAGGCAAGTGACTGATCCAGCAGGGCAGGGGTGCAGCAGAGGTCCCCCAAACCCTACTGTGGGCTCCAGGGGCCCCCATGGTCCTCGTGCCAGGGTAGGGACAGGGGTTCTGTCTGACTGGCTCCCTCCTGCTTTTGTTGCTACCCCTTGCAGTTATAAACAGGAGACACAAGGTGAGGGAAAATTATAAAACAAGTTTATTAAAGTCTAACATAAAACACTTCAGGCTAAATATGTACAACTCCCTCCCTTCCCAGGGGATTATAAAATTGAGAGTTGAGGTATATACAAATAACAGAGGAAAAATTGTATATACATGGCAGATACTTTAAAAATAATTTAACCAAAAAAATCAGTTATTAGTCCTTATCTGAACTTAGTTCTGCAAGGCTTATTGAGCCTCTCTGGGATCACAGCCCTGAAATCCTTCATGTGGGACTTGTCTGTACTTGAAAATTGTTTTGTAGCACATGATTTCAGAAAGTYTGTCATTTGTGCCCACTTAGAGGCACTAATTAGAAGTAAATGTGATATAGGGAGCTATTCTCACCTAAGTACTTCCAAACAGTCAATTTAGAGATTTAGAGATGCAGATAAGCTATTCAGGAAAACTTGCACCAACTTCAGCRCAAAATTGACTGAAACAGCAGTGTGACAAAACATGTCATATTCTTTGTATTACTCTTCATWGAATTATTGAAGTTCCTTCTTTTCTTTTGCAAGGACACATGCCTAAAAAGATTCCATGCTCTCCCATATTAATTCCTTACAGAAATTACCAATACTGTTATAAGCCTTGTACTTCAAAATGAACCCAGAACCCTTAAGCCTAGGACTGACATGTGCAGCTGATTTCCATGCATCTATTGGCAAAAGGTACAGGTGCAGGTTCAGACCTATAGCCTGAACACACCTACAAATATATATATATATTTATATATTTATTTATTTAAAATCTATATTCTAGTAAATGAATACAGTTGGTAGAGATCATACCTCAGCAGCTGAGATATCTTCACGAAAGATGAGGATAAAAATCAAGATTTTCAGATGGGGACTCAAGAGTGCAGGTCACTAAATTATTGCTCCAAGACAAAACTACAAGCCCGTGTATTCTATTAAGAAAGATTAAAATTGTTGTCTTGTAAAAAATAATGAATATCTTCTTGTCTATAAAGAAAACTAAATGACTAAWAAAGCAATTGTTACTGTTATAAGTATCTAAACAAATCCTGTATAAATCTAAGCACTGTATTTTTTAAAAAAGTCTGAAATCTAAGAATACAGTAATAAGCTATAATTTTAGAAATATAAAACCAGTCCAAACAAACACTGTTATGGAATGCATTTTCTATGTAGGAATGTAGTTATTGTTTAGGTTTCTCTCCAGAGCTGTTCTCTCTCCTGCTCATTTATCCTGGATATTTATCCTGAGCTGCTTTTCCTCAGGTACCAGCAGCATATCRTTAATTTGTCTTCCAAAGCTGTTTAAATATGCAAGTTATCAGTTGTACAGCATTATCTTTCTCAGTATTCATGACTAAACCTATGTCTATCCCAGGATTTCTGCWCTGCTTTCAGAGAGAGACAGCAAGGAGGAAGCTTAGTACAAGCTACACACAGTCAAGATCCCAATTTTGTGGTTCTTCAGTCTAAAAAGGCTGAGGAATCCCTCAGGGGCTACACCAACAACAGAAGTGAAAGAGACAAGAGGGAAGACAAAGGGAAATGCCAAAAATAAAATACCAGAGAACTTTGTCTTTTGCCAGCATCATGAACATCAGCTGTTCATAAATGCTGTGGGACAGACAAGCAGGGAAATTAAAGGCCCTGCAATAACTATCTCCAATGRGGACAGTGTGAGAGATTCCTGCACTAGGGATGTTTCTGCTGAACATGGCTGTACTCCTGCTGGCCATGGTAGGCTTCATCAGCAAATCTACCATACATTAAAGCATAAAATGTGACCAAGCAGCAGGTTATAGACATGCCCCACACTAATATGATCAACACAAAGCAGCAAAAGGTCTATTATTTTACAAATACAAACATGGACGAAGAGAAAAAAAAATACAGTCACACTCAGGAGTCAAGGGACAATTTTCAGACTCTTTAAATGAAATCCTTCAAGAAATTTTTCACAAGTCTGTTTAATTAAGGTGCAGATTAATTATTACTCCACGTAGAATGGAATCAGTTAAGAGGTATCTTCTACGCTCTTCTATTTATCAGCGTCTGGACAAAGGCATCGG
Organism: Cardinalis cardinalis; assembly: GCA_014549065.1. Lineage (NCBI taxonomy): Eukaryota > Metazoa > Chordata > Aves > Passeriformes > Cardinalidae > Cardinalis > Cardinalis cardinalis. Next base: position 10,259 of record JACDOX010000079.1, on the reverse strand, counting down.
TGGAAATAAATGCTAGCACCAAGTAAATAACCAACAAAGGACAGCCTTAAATGCATTGTTGGTACAGCATCATGACTGTTTCATTACTGTCTGATGATTACATAATAATGCTTACAACTGTTAATGGCACAAACTGGCAAAATGRAGTAGAAAAGTACTTCTACTGTCACCTAGTCTTTTATGACCCTAGCAAGACATTAAAATGTTGCTTTTTAAATATGTCTGTTGCTAGTAATAAAGCCTGTCTTTACCTGGGCCTTGCTAGGTACCAGTTTTGTGCAATTACTGTGGGCAAGTGACATGAGAGGTAAAGCAATACAAAAAACTTTAATTAAAACAAATCAATCAAACTAACAAAATCTTTCCTGGAAGAATATCAATCTGCTCTGTTGTATTATTCTGCAATGCCTCCTCATTTAGTGTTCACTTACTATTTTCACAGTGAAGGGCGGGACTTATCTCCTCTTTTGTACCTCCTGTCTAGCACAAGAAGCAGCATTACAGCAAAGAAAAAAGGATTATCAGCCTCTGATTCATGCCTCACTAATGAACTCACTGCATCTTTTCRCCTCATCTACAACATGCATGTCCCAGTTCTCCTTTTGTTGCTATTTGTGCCAAACCCACAGTGTTTTAAGGATGTGAAAAATAAATCTGGGACAAGATACAACAACGTTGGATTCACTTCAAACAAACAAAGGCAATTTGTTGTAAAGAAGACCCAGGAGTATCCATGCCATTAGGACCCTCCCACTCGCCACACTTCAGACAAAAATTAACTCTCTTTTACTTTTCTTGTCAGGAAAATAACACCCAAACCTTTCCCTCTGGTCAGGCTCCRCCTGAAGATGGCACTTCTGGCAGCCAGCAGCAAATCTATGCAAGCACCTCAGCAGAGCACTGCCCTGCCTTCACCATGGACCATTCCAGCACTCTGGAGCGCAGGCTTGCTAATACATCCAAATTATGATTTCTCCCTACACCTCCGGGTTAATCTTCCTAAACTATCAACTATGGCTTAAAATATCTGTTCTCAAATGACACTGTGACACATCAAATCAGCAGGAACATGGGAAGAGAACTCCAAAGTACATTAACAAATGTAACAGAGAATTCTTAAGGCAGGTGTGTTGCCGGAATCATCTCCTGGAAATCAGTGTTAATCACAAAGAGAAATCTGATTGTACATTAGCACAATCCAGCACWGCACAATGGAAATGCCTTACAGGTGTCTTTACACAAAGGAAAACAAAGAACATGTCCAATTCAGAGAGCATGACTGCTTGTTTGTGTTCATCTTACCAAACATTTCCAAGTTCACTACCAAACTACCTGGATGGCTCTGCACTGCTCTGTCAGTACAACTGCTGCAGGAAAATGAACTGAGGTTCTGAATATCCTGTCACAGCAGATCTCAGTAATGTTTCTGATGAAGGGGACTGGCTCCCTGTCACRGGGAGCAGCATCTGATGGTCTTCAGTCCCAATGGGGAGAGGAAGTGCTAAAGACATCTCAGAGGGTTTCACATCTATGGACTCTGATAAAGGACTTTTCTGACTCTGAATGGATTCTTGCTCGTTGAAAGAATTATCAAGTGCAGTAGAATCAGGGGAAGTTTCAGGTCCTGTGGAAACAACAACAACAACAACAACAACAAAAAAAAAAAAAAAAACAAACAAACAAAACAAAACAGAAAGAAATGTTCAAAAGTTCGTGCAGAGATTCTGTGCATTCCCTTTCCAATGACTGTCAGAGCCAACACCTGGTGTGTCACAGACTGCCTGGGCAGCTGGGATATGGRTGCTTCCATGTGCTGCAAAGCCAGGCCAGCTGTAAGTACAGTGTAAACACTGGGAATCACATCTGCTGCTGCTTGTAGTGTGACTGGAAGGATGATGCATTCCAACCTGATCTCTACTTGGCATGATACAGACAATAACAAACCCTTAACATCACAGTGAACAAAGTATCTTTGGAAAAAATGTAATCATGGAAGTTTCCTCGAGATTTTCCACCCCAGAAAGTCTCAGARCCAGAGCCACATSCAAGCATTCTCCRTTAACTGAAACAGCATTGTACAAARTATCATTTGTCTGTAAGCTTCCAAAGTATCATTTGTCTGTAAGCTTCTTTGGAAGACAACATTTCTTAACTCCATTCCACCTGGATACATTACAGATTTTATCCAGTCACTTAAAAAAATTAGCTTCTACTCCTAATTGAAACCCTTTTAGTGGGTTCCTTGCTGCCTTCCTRCTGGAATGCAGCCAGCCACTGCTCCTGGATGGCTCTGTGACTAAGCCACATCGGGTATCTGACCCTTCCTCTAAAGCATGCTCCAAAGTCTGGTATTCCAGGGCTGAGGCACCCCTGGCTGCCTGCTGTCCCCCCACAAGAGCTGGCCTGCCTTGGCAGCTCTCCCAGACCACCCTCCAGCTCTGCCAGGCCCTCTCCACACTCAGTGCTGCCCTGCCCTCAGCACTGGCTTCCTGCTGCACTGGGGCTTTCCTAAATTCCAAGCTGTCTCTGCACATGAATCATTTTCTCACCCTCTCCCTCCCAGTCCAGATGTACATAGACACCATTTATTCCCTCTTCCATACGACACAGGCAAGGCATTTATGGTCAATACACAAGGATGGACAGAGAACAAAGAGTATGGAGCCACTGCTGAACAAGGCTGGATACAGATGCTTTTGGCCCTAAAAACTACTAACCAAATTCCTTTGTTTTCTAACTTTAGGCTTGGATGAGCAAAAATATTTATTCAGCATGGAAGGAAAAAGAGCTGATGTGGTTTCTTAACCTTTCTTTGCACAAGGAACTCACCTGTGTGAACTTTTGTTTTGTGCTTCTTAAGATTTTTTATGTCTGTGTAGGAATTTCCACACATTTCACAGATAAATGGTCTTTCACCTGAAAAAAATTGGTTTGGCAGTGAGAACTATCTTGATGTTGAAAAGAAAAACCATTAGAGACATAGGATAACAGATTTCAATGTTCTACTTTGAAATACAACTTTCTAACTCTTATTTTCTGTCTCTATTAAAATAAAATTATTTCTAGAATAATAGTTTAAAACAAAGCAAGAGGGCACAAACATTTTAAGTAAAGCCTCGACCATACATCAACACCTATGCTGTGGCACAGATACTACTCTAAAGGCAACTAAAAAAATTAATGAATATTTTCTTTACATTATGTTAACCCAGAGATACATAAATTAAGAAACTGTTCTACTTTCAAGTACAGACCAATACAGTGTATTTTAAAGGCAAAAGTGTAAAAGTGGATTATAATTTATGGTGCAGGAAGCAGCTTGGCTGAAAACTGACCTGTATGGGACCGAAAATGTTTATTGAGCTCTCCAGAGGAAATAAAACTCTTTTCACAAATGCCACAGATATATGGCTTCTCTCCTAAAGGAAACACAAGCACATTGTTATTTCAATACTGTCATGGTTTACCCTCTGTGTTCTCAGAGATGTATCCATGTCTTCAGTGCCAATATTCAAATCTGAGCAYGGATTGGTTAGACCACAACCTCCCAAAAACCTCACTTCCTTATCAACCTAGGACAAATACATAAACCAGAATACACATCAAGAACAAAACGAAACGAAACAGAGGTAATATCCAATGGGACAAAAACTGGAATCAGAGGAAGAACAACACGAGGAAGGAGCTGGAGGACAATGCCAAGGTGGATTTCTGGCTCGTGCCCCTCCCCAGGAGCCCTCGGTACCTGTGTGTTTGCGGGAGTGGGTGATGAGCGAGCTGGACACGGCGAAGGCTTTGCCGCAGCTGTCACACACGTAGGGCTTCTCCCCGGTGTGCCGCCGCACGTGGTACGTCAGCGTGCTGGCCTGGGCGAAGCGCTGCCCGCAGCGGTCACACACGTACGGCTTCTCCCCGCTGTGCTTCCTGCAACAACACAGCCCGCAGTCAAAACRTGGGAGTTACAGKGGTAGGTGYTGCTGCCTATCCCTTGTGCCCAGCAAGCCTCTGCTGTGGAAAGGCTGAGTTAACATTCAGGCAATGCAGTCAAATCTCCACTCAACACTCATCGCAGCTGGCTCAGCCACAGAGGCAGGAAAGGCTCTTCTGCAAGGGTTTATTCCAGCAGGGTAACACTGTCACTGAAGGACAAACCCGGGGAAAGAGGAAACCACGTGGAGCAGGCAGCTTATAAAGGGGGAGCGGGGCTAAGGGCTGGGCAGAGGGGCCTGGTCTCCAGGGGTAGGGGGGTGGCYACCAGGGGTACCRAGCRGTGACAGAGGAAGGAGAAACCCGAGGAAGTTGTGACACCAAGTCCATGGGGAGACTGTTTTTCCCTTTGGGAGGGATGACTCTGTGGTGAGGAGTTAATGTTTCCAGGGCTGAGGGCTTGTGGATTGACCAAGGGGGGAGAGTTCATGGGATGCTACACATGAGCAGCACCCAGTGTGAGGGACAGCCCCAGGGAAGGCCCGGTCCCCTGCTCCTCCTGCCACCGCTCCGGGGTGCAGCAAACAGGCGACAGCTGAGCGTGGTGTGAACGCCAGGTCCTGGGAGCAGAACTCACAGCACATCCGCGGTTCCCATGGCAGCTGAACTGAACCAAGGCCCTGCTCAGGTGACATGCACCATGGGAACTCAATATGCTTTCTACTTTAGGCTACTGAAATATAAGATGCTGATTCCTAACATGGGAATATCATTCCTGCTCCTGCCAAAATTGCCGAAAGCCCCACACAGACGGCAGTGAGAACTTCTCTCACTTCCCACCACAGAACTCTCTCTTCTCTGGGGCTACAAGTAGTTTAAAAGAAGGATACCAGACTCAGGCTGTACATTCATCCAGCACAAATCTCCTCCTTAACGAGCAAGTACACCCACACAATTATTCTGTTAGGCATTGTGAGAGAAGCCCCACGAGAAAAGACGCACAAATCACATTCATTCGTAACTCTTACTCACACTGGAGTAAATGTTTCTGTTTAAATAAACCCAAACTGGCAGGATCTCACTTGTGCCTACCTGGCGTGGATCTTCAGGTTGCTTGAGGTTGCAAACTGCAGGTTGCAGACATCACATTTGTAAGGCTTCTCCTCTCCATGGTGCATCCGGCTGTGGAACACCAGCTGGCACTTCTGGGCAAAGCCTTTGTCACACARTTCACACTTGTATGGCTTCTCCCCTGGTGAAAAACAACACCCTCGTGCTCTCTGTATTTACATAAGAAAGCTTTGCAATCCATGACCTGACCAAAGCTCAGGTGTCTGTTCTAATACTTCTTACAAATAACATCTTGGAAAATCCTGTAATCAGTCCACTGAAGTGGAACGTGCTAGAACACAGAGGATAAATAACAGGACTATTTTTTAACACATTATGTTGGGGGGAAAAAAAAAGTAATAACGTTTTTAATAGTGCCAGCTTCTCCACATTATTTTAAGAATGCTGCTGCTTCAGTTTCAGAGTCTTTGCTGGTTATGTCTGTTCAACATTCTGAATATTTAAAATTAACAAATCATCTGCTTTTTCTTGCTTGTCCAACAGCAACAGGTCTTCAACATACAGTCTAGTGCTCTCTAATTTCTCATTAGTGTCTGGTGCAGAATGGTGCTATTTATGTCCTCTTAGTGGTGAATTGTCAACTGTAAGGGCTTGTGCAACTCTACAGTCCTGGAAAGTATAAAAATGCCTTTCTCTGCCACTCTGTGCAGTGCCAAATCAAATCTCATGAGTAAATAGGGTGCATAGTAACTTCAAAAGTAAAAGACATCTAGCATGCCATTAAGCAACCAACACCATGGAATTCTCTCCCCACTCTTGCAAAAGTTCCCAGGACGATACCCTCAGAGGTACAAAGTACAGCCAGCATTCCTACCAGCACTGTCCCTGAATCCTGCAATCCAGCTCCACCTCGTGTGTGAATCTTTGCTTAGACTCTGGCTGACAAAATTTGAAACTCTCTCCCTAGGAGAGCAGAATGCTCTCCTGCAGCTGTCCCTCAACATCTCCGGGAAAAACTGTGACCTCTGCTCACAGCTTTCCAATGTACAGAACATATGGAAAGACAAGCACAGGACTTCTCCCCTGCATCTTCCCAATTAGCTGTTCATCATCTTTTTAAGTCAGACACGCTGGATTAAAATGTTTAAGTGCTCCTAAGGGATTTCTCTTGGATGCTTGATATGAGACAAGCTCCTGGTAATGTTACTGAATGCAGAGATTATAACACCATCACACATTTCAGTTACACATCTACGAAATAAAATCCCAAATGTTGTAGCATTTCAGCCAACCTCCTACCTTTTTTGGAGACCCTATGGGACAAGGTATAAGACTGATTTTTTTCCCCACTCTTGTTCTCAAACATATATTAAATTTTGAAGTTTAAAAAAAAGCAACAGAAATTCTTGTATCAAGTACAGCTCACTTTTCATGCTCTACTGACAGTGGTTTTTGGCAACTCCACCACTCTACAGCGCTAAAGGACAGCCAGCTCTCCTAAGTCTTTCCAGAAATCATGATGTTCAGACTAATGAAGTCCTCTCTAGCTATTAAAACTGTGATTTAGTACTGAAAAATGCTGAAACATTTAATGTTATATGGGTCTACCTTGCATGCACAGCTACAAATTTCAAGAGGAAGAACTCAGAATCTTTCTACTCCTGCATTCCCAGGCTGTGTGCGATCCCAGGCCTCCACAGCCCATCAGACACAGCCAGTGGCTTACCTGTGTGAGTTCTTACATGTGTTTTCAACTGATTGCACTGGGTGAAGGCCTTCCCACAGAGCTGGCACACGTAGGGCTTCACCCCTTTGTGTATCCTCATGTGCCGCCGGAGGCTGCTGGCTTCGGAGAACACCTTCCCACACGTGTTGCACACCGGCTTGGCTTTGGAGAACTTCTGCTCCAGCTCCTCCCCTGAGCTCTCCAGCTGGTAAGTGCTCTTGTCACTGGCTATGTTGGACATGCAGTGCTCCTTCAGGGCACAGCTCTGCTGAGGCTTTCCCCGTTTCTGTTTGGCTGCCATGCTCTGGGCCAGGATGTCCTGCGCCGCCAGTGTTTCGCTCTCCACCACCGCTGCCAGCTGCAGCTCCGAGTTATCGCCGCCCTGAGCAGCCTGCTCTGTTATGTGGGTGGCCAGCTTATTTGCATCTAAAAACATCTCAAAGGATGTGTTCTCAGCCACCTCGTTCTGATAGTGTAGGGATTTATTCTCCGTGCTTTTGGGGGGACTGAAATTCTTCTTTCGCTTTTTGGCTTGAGGAGATTTCTTTTCTAAAGCTGCTTTCTTTGCCTGGGGTGGAACCAGCTCTGCAGCAGCAGCATCTTCCTTCTCCTCCCGATTGTTGTAGTCTCGGAGAGTCAGGAGGCAGGTCTGCTGGTTCATTTCAACATTCCCAGTGATACTGGATGTCTCTGTGGAAGAGGGATTAGCAATAAAAGCAAAGTCCTCCATCTTGATCTTGCATTTAGTGACCACTTCTTCTACTTTGAGATAGTCAGCAGCCTGGTGAATCTCTTTCACATTCCAGCTGCAAGGAAACAAGACTAGGGTGAAACATTCTGGACAAAGTAAACATTTGTTCTGCACCAACTGTATCACAAACAGACACAGAGCTGCAGAAGAGTTATACTGTCAGAAAACGTAACTTTAAGAACACACAGAAACATTTAATTTCTCAGTGSTGTAGCGCCACAAGGCTCWAAAATGYCAATTATTCCTGAGCTGCAGGTTCRTGTCTAGTGGGGTCTGCAGACCCCCAGACTGGGGAATTTATTTGAGTTACATGCCTCTTGTAGAATTTTAAGTTAAAAGGTAAGGTGCTGAGGCCAGATATGGGCTTATTGGTCCAAACAGCTCAGAAATAACAACACAAAGGGATAAAACACTAGAAAATAAAATACATAAAACACCATTTCATAAACCTTCTGGCCAAGGTCTCAGGTAATTCACTGGCAGTGCATTCACCTCAGCACTTCCACGGCAGGTATTAATCTTGTTTTATAAAACGATTTGCAAACAGCCCTAATTCTGTATCAGCTGCACACAGAAACCAGTAACACCAAGGAAATCCTCATTTAAATCACCATACTCTATTTTTCAGTTCCTGCCACACATGCCTTGATGGTTTAGGAAAAAATTATCTGGAAAAGGTAGCAACACGTACCACGAGTGCATTTATGAATTTACAGCACTTTAAAGAGAGATTTGTGGTAAACAACCTCATTCTAACAATAAACAACTTGCCACAATTACTCCTCATATGAGTACAACTGTTTCAGTATCTTGTACTATGTGAGTGCAAGATGGACAGATGAACATCAAGAACCCTGCACAGTTCTGCTCATATTTAACTGGCAAAGCACCCATCACCAACATCAGCTCTGCTGCTGTTAATGGCTGTAGCTAATTAAAAACACCACCCTGCATCTGTGTACTTAAATTACTGAGTGTGAGTTTCCACACTTCAGAAACGAAAAGTTTTTAAGCCTGCATTTGACATCAGACTTTGAGAAAGAAGTAAAAATCCTGGACTTGGTACTTCTACGTAGCCACACCTCTGTCATGAGAGATAAATCTCTTCTGCTGACAAAAAGGCACTGCAAAGAAAAAAGCATCCTCACTGTATGTGAAGCAGCACAACAGGCACAAAATCAATGCAGTAATGAGGGCAAACACTTTTTCTGTGACTCCTTTTGGGCAACGCAATATAAAATTTTAACTAACAGATCATGCAAATTTTAACAAATGTGACTCTTAAAACGTGCCTATCCTTATCCATCCCTCAGACTTAGGTCTCCACCACATTCACAGTTCCTGTGTGTTTTTGGAACAAAAGGACTACTGTAATTCACCCCCAGACACACACTTGTCCTTCCTTCTCCTGGTAATCATGCAGGATGTTTAATCTCCCCCAAAGCAGACAGAAAGAGCAGGAGACTGAAACTATCAGTCCGTGAAATATCGGACAACACACCTTTATTCTGGCACTCACATGTCATGAGGTATTTTAAAGCACACAAACAGGTGAATTCAAGTTGCTAATATTCATCACATCCACTGCTATTTTTCTCCAGACCTTATTACAAAAAATCCAGTTTTTGCCTTACCACAAAGTTTATTTCCCTATTACCCTTTAAGAGCATGTTACCTGTCAAGGTTTAAGTTTCCTGTGTAAATAAATTCCAGGAGTTTTTGGAATCCATCAGCTTTCACTTGAGTCTGATCCAAGACAACGTTGTTGTCAGATGTGTCTCTGTAAAAGGCCCCGAAATACTCGCTGAAGGAGGCAAGCACATTCCTGTGTGCTTTGAACTGGAATTCCCCGATGACCACGGTGCAGTCGCAGAGGAATCCGGCCTCTCGCTGCTTGTTCAGCCTCTCCAGCAGGTGCTCACAGTGATGGGAATACTGCATCTTGAGAACGCGCTGCAGACACTTTCTGATCTGCGAAAGCAAAAAGCAAAAAAAAATCAATTTATATGCAAGATTTCACCATTTACCCCTTAACAGAGTCAGTGTCCGGACCTGCCGGCGCTCACTCAGGACAGCCTGGCAGCAGCAGGGACAGCGCGACGGTGGCTGCTGCTCGAGCCGGGGCGCTGCGGCTCCCGCGGGGGCGCGGGCAGGGCCCGTGTGCTCCCGGCCCCCCCGGGATTAGCCCGGCTAAGCCCGGTTCTTGTCACACCGTGTCACACCCGGGCCCCGGCGAGCGGCCCGCGGCTCGGACCGGCCAGCGCTCAGTGCGCGGGGCGGCCGCTCCCGGGCAGCGGACCCGGGGCTCCGGAGCGGTCCCCGCTCGGTGCCGGCGCGGCCCCAGGCCCGGGGTTTGGCCGCCTCGGCAGCGGACAGGGCGCGGGACCCGCAACCCCGCGGCGCCCCCGGCCCGGCTCCGCCGCCGGGCGGGACGGAACCGGCAGAGCCCTCCCCGGCTCGCCCGGCCCGGTCCTGCCGCCCCCCGTCCCCCCGCGCCCGCCGTGCCCCCGGCCCGGCCCGAGACCGCGGCCCCCACGCACCTGCGGAGCGGAGAGAGAGCCGAGCGCTGCGCTCAGGCCGCCATGTCCCGCTGACGCCGCCGCCGCTTCCGGGACGCGAGTTCCGGCCTCCGCGCCGGGGGCGGCTGGCGAAATTGCGGACTGAAACGGGTTTAATATTCCTGCCAGGCCGCGCCGCGGCTTTAAAAAAAACAACTGTGGCAAGGAGGCTGAGAAGCCGAGAGCAGCGCTGGGGTCCGGTAGGAAGGGGAAAAAAAGAGCACCT
>JACDOX010000779.1:63865-77234 GCA_014549065.1 Cardinalis cardinalis | reverse complement strand
AAGCCACTCACAATTCCTTAAAAGTAGAATTCCTCAGCCATTTAGAATTTCTTAAAAGCCATTAAGATTCCTCAGCCATTTAATTCCAATGTATAAATTAATAAATAATGAATTTATTAATTAATTTCATTTCTTTTTCCTCCCAAAGAATCAAAGCAAACCGAGTTAAGCTGAAGCTGAACTCTCCCAGTTTGTGGGGCAGGATTTACTCCAGGCTCTGTTTCCAAGCACATGCACTCAGGAATGGTTTCCCAGCCCTGCAGGAGTGTCCCTGGCAGGGGACAGTGCCAGGGGTGGTGGCACTCACTGTTGCACTGGTCACAGGCGTAGATCCTCCCCTCCAGGGCTTCAGTCTCGGTGAATTTGGCCAACATCTCGGTGAGCAGGCACTCAGCCTGGGGCACGGGCAGGATTCCCTTCTCCAGGGCGTGGTACCGCTCGGGGAACTCCAGGGACAGGTCCCAGAAGGGCTCCACAGTGTTGGATTTGTAGTTGCACGTCCTGCAGGTGACCTGGGACAGGGACACGGGGACRCGCAGCTGGTTTGGTGTTGGAATTGAAACGCGGGGAATTCTCACAACTTTGGGGCTTTGGGCCTTCCCCAGTTGGAAGGAGGACAAAAGGGTCATCAAATCTGACTCCTGGCCCTGCACAGGACACCCCAAATTCCCCACATTTGCAACCACCCATGTCTCACAAGAGGTGTCACTGCTCCAACCTTGGGAAGCAAAAAAACACAAGGAAAAGGATTTTAGAGCTTTGACACACATTTGAAATGTCCTTGTAGGGTCATTGGAAGGGTTAGGATCATCAAATCTGACTCCTGGCCCTGCACAGGACACCCCAAATTCTCCACATTTGCATCCACCCATGTCTCACAGGAGGTGTCACTGCTCCAGCCTTGGGAGGCAAAAAACACAAGGAAAAGGGACATAAAAAATGCAAAGGCACCTTAAAACACATTCAAAGCCTAAAACTTTAGGACTAAACATATTCAAACCCTAAAATGAGGGCCTGAGGACGTCTGTGCTTGTGCAGGTTTCATCCAGAAGTGGCACAACTGAAGTGAATTTGTGCTAAATGTGACAAGGATAGAAATGGTGGCAATTCAAGGGATTTGTTCCACAGGAACTGGGAATTCCTAAGAGACTCCTAAATGGGATCCTCAACGTGCAAAGCCTTTGCCTAAAACCTCAGGACTAAACACGTTCAAACCCTTAAACCTCAGGACTAAACACATTCATAGCCTAAAACCTCAGGACTAAACACATTCAAACCCTTAAACCTCAGGACTAAACACATTCAAACCCTTAAACCTCAGGACTAAACACATTCAAAGTCTAAAACCTCAGGACTAAACACATTCCAAGTCTAAAACCTCAGGACTAAACACATTCAAAGCCTAAAACCAGGGGCTCAGGATTTCTGTGCTTGCACAGGTCTCATCCAGAAGTGGCACAACTGAAGGGAATTTCTGCTAAATGGGCTAAATTTGTGCATTTTCAAGGATGGAAATGGTGGCAATTCAAGGGATTTTTTCCTCAGGAATTGGGAATTCCTRAGAGACTCCTAAATGGGATCCTCAACGTGCAGAGCCTTTGCTCCTCGGTGTGAACAGCTCCAAGYGATCCCCGTGGAAAAGCGATTCCATACCTGGCTGAGCAACTGCCCGTGGAAAATGGTGTTGACCACCTTGAGGACCTGCTTGGTGAGCTTCCTCTGCGAGAAGGGGATGAGGATCCTGCGCCTGCTGCCCTCAGACTCCAGCTCCTGCTGCACCTTGTCCAGGAGCTCGCACAGGAACTCCTGCGCGTCCTGCTGGTCGTAGCCGCGGAAGGCGGGGATCAGGCTCCACACGGAGTGCAGCATGGCAAAGGGAGACACCAGGGCCCACTTGCCAGACCACATCACCCTGAACAGGGTGTGCAGCTCGTGGCACAGGGAGATGTGCTTGGAGCTGGGCTCCTTGGGCTGGATCAGCTCCAAGCTGCGGCTGATGGAGGAGCCCCCGTTCAAGCCGGCCGGGGAGCTCTGAACCTTGTCAGGCTTCCCCGGCTCGTTGGCAGCAGCACCGTTTGCCAGCTTGCCAGGCATCCTGGCCCTCCCATTCACAGTTTTAGCTAAAAGTTCTTCTGTTTCACAGAGATCAAGAGTCAAGAAACATTCTCTGAACTTCTGGAGGTGGCTGAGCACCTGCAGGATGGAGTTCATGTAACAAGTGTTGCCCAGGTTCCTCAGCCCCGTCACCCCGGGCGTCATCAGGGGCTGCCGTCGGATGGAGTAGAACTGCTTCAATCTGCTGCTCTGCACCTGCCTTGAGGTAGGGGAAGCTGTGGCCACCTCCCTGAATTTCCTTGGGATCAAGCTCTCCCTGTGCACGTGGGACAGCAGCCTGGCGCTCTTCCTGGGGGGAGTGCTGGCCAGCTCCTCCAGGAGCTGCCTCTTCATCTCCCGCCGCCGCTGCCGAGCCGCTTCCTTCTTCTTCTCCAGCTCCTCCATCTGTCTTTTCTCCTTTAATTTCAGCTGTCCCCGGGAGCTCTTGTGGAACCAGGTGCGCAGAGCCCTCGCCAGCAGGGCCTGGCGCCGGTGCCACAGCGCCGTGAGCATCTGGGACTGGCCCTGGGGGCTCCTCCTCCTCCAGGCGTCCTCGGCCAGCGCCATGGAGCGCAGCGTCCTCCCGCTCCTCTGGCCCTTGATGGCCGACAGGGAGCTCCTCAGCAGCTTCAGGTCACCCTCGGGGTTGTCATTGAGGACATAATCCTGGCAGAGGTAACAGAAGACGTAGAGCTCGTGCACCTCCATGGCCAAGGGGTGCCGGGTCTCCTGGAAGTGCCTCAGGGCGTGCTCCTCGATGTAGCGCCCGCAGGCCACGTGCGAGCACTTGAGGCAGGCCCAGAGGGACTCGGTGGTGTGGCAGTCCACGCACTGCCACTTCTGGGGGTTCAGGATCGAGTGGTCCTGGGCGAGTCGTAGCCGCCCCACATGTTTGCATCTATCCATGTCTCACAGGAGGAGTCGCTGCTCCGACCTTGGAGGGAAAAACACAAAGGGTTTTAGAGCTGTGACAGGCACTAGAAATCTCCYTGTAGGGTCATTGGGAGGGTTAGGATCATCRAATCTGACTCCTRGCCCTGCACACAACATTCTGAATTCCCAACATTTACATCTATCCATGTTGCACAGGAGGTGGTGTTGCTCCAACCTTGTGGGGAAAACCACAAGGGAAAGGGTTTTAGAGCTGTGACATGGATTTGAGATCTTGTTGTAGGGTCATTGAAAGGGTTAGGATCATCAAATCTGACTCCTGGCCCTGCACAGGACACCCCAAATTCCCCACATTTACATCTATCCATGTCTCACAGAAGGCGTCGCTGCTCCAACCTTGGGGGACAAAAAACACAAGGAAAAGGGTTTTAGAGCTTTGACATGGATTTGAGATCTCCTTGTAGGGTCATTGGGAGGGGGCCTGATTGKWGGGATTAGGGTTAGGGTTARGATCATCAAATCTGACTCYTGGCCCTGCACAGGACACYCCAAATTCCCCACATTTRCATCCACTCATGTCTCACAGGAGGAGTTGCTGCTCCAACCTTGGAGGAAAAAACCACAAGCAAAAGGCATCAGTTTGACAGAAGATCCCCAGTGAATTGTGGATCCTTTCCCAGTCTCTCCAAGGCTCTGGGGCAGGAGGGGTCGGACCCAGGTTACTCACAGGGTGCAGCTCACACATCCTCTCCCTGGCCACATATTTATATAGGAATATAAATGAATGCAAATCTAAAATCCTAAGTCTTGATAAAAGACTGGTTTGATAGAAGATCCCCAGGGAATTGTGGCTCCTTCCCCAGTGCCTCCAAGGCTCTGAGGGCTCAGTACTCACGGGGTGCAGCTCACACATCCTCTCCCTGGCCACATATTTATACAGGATTATAAATGAATGAAAATCTAAAATCCTAAGTCTTGATAAAAGATTGGTTTGGTAGAAGATCCCCAGTGAATTGTGGCTCCTTTCCCAGTGCCTCCAAGGCTCTGAGGGCTCAGTACTCACGGGGTGCAGCTCACACATCCTCTCCCTGGCCACATATTTATACAGGATTATAAAGGTATGAAAAGCTACAATCCTGTCTCGATAAAAGACTGGTTTGATAGAAGATCCCCAGTGAATTGTGGCTCCTTTCCCAGTGCCTCCAAGGCTCTGAGGGCTCAGTACTCACGGAGTGCAGCTCACACATCTTCTCCCTGGCCACATATTTATATAGGAATATAAATGAATGCAAATCTAAAATCCTAAGTCTTGATAAAAGATTGGTTTGGTAGAAGATCCCCAGKGAATTGTGGCTCCTTYCCCAGTGCCTCCAAGGCTCTGAGGGCTCAGTACTCACGGGGTGCAGCTCACACATCCTCTCCTCGGCCCCGCCGCGTCCCGGGCGCACAGCAGCCCCATCATCCTCCCACAGTCCTGGAGAATTTAATTATTGGGAATTCCTCACTGCCAGGCAGCTTCAAAGCCCTGGAGAGGGAAGGGAAAATATCCTGGTGATGCACAGAAACCAAGCCTGGAACGCTGGCAGGAGCATCATTAACCCCTCAGTGCAGAACTCATTTATCTCAGAAATAATTCTCTGGAATTACCCCCAGGATCCTGAATTCTCACACACAAAATTCCATTCCATTTCTTTTTTTTTTTTTTTTTTTTTATTTGAGCAGGCTGTAAAAAATCTGCTGATCACATGGAGCCTCTTCATGGTGAGGCTTTTGTAGTGGATGACCCAACATATGGCAGAGGGAAAAAATGGGAGTCAAAAAAAACCCCAAACAAACAGGAGGAAAAAATGTGGCCCCCCTGTGATCACTTGGATTTTTGGCTGCTTCGATTGCCTGGTGAGAGACAGAGGGAGGAGAARGGGGAAAGATCAAAAAAGAAAAGCTGTGCTCAGTTAAATTTCAGTTCTAGGTGCTTTCTCAAACAATAAAAAGGAAGCAATGAGGAGCTGGCAGGTGCAAAGTGCAACAAAATAACCAGARAGGARATAAAAATGGGCAAAAYGGGGAAAAARCAGAGGTAGAAGAGAATGGAAAACCAGATCTGACTGAAGTTAGTTACACAGGGGCCTGGCACACAGAATATGTGCTTAAAACATCATTTTATGAGGTGCAAAGCTGAGCATTTGCCAAAGCTTTGRGGCAGGGATTGAGCCCTCACCTGCATGGGTGGGCAGGGAGCTGGCCAGGTGAAGGAAATGCATTTTYAGTGGCCCCAAATGACATAAATTTGCTTTAATTGTCACCTTTATCAGTGTTCTTGCTGTGAAGGATGGAATCTCTTAGAGAAATATCAAAGCTCTTCAGTTCTTTCTCCTGGACTCCACTGAAAGCTCGAGTGGCCACCTCAGCACCCAAAGAGCCCCTGAGGTTTTYATTTAAACCAGCTCAGAAATTCCCACATTTCCCTTGGGCTGGGCTCACTCCCTCCCAAATCCCAAGATGTGGAAAGGATTTTGGAAATCCTCATCTAAACAAAGGATTGATTTGGTTTCTTTTTTCCAAGTTGGAAGAATCCCTTTTCTCACCTTTTTCCTCTCTCTGAGCTTTTTTCCTCCTAATTTTCCTCCTCAGGTATGGATATAAAAATCATGAAATTTTATTTTGAATCCTTAACCTCAGTGAGAGCAAGTGGCAGAAATTCCAGCTTGCAGGAGTGCAGACACTGTGGTAACATTGACAGCCTTCATTTACATAAAAGAATACTAATTATGTTGTATCATCAACATCTGTGATTCTGCTCACTGCCATATGCGACAGTGYGGGGAATTTAACCCTTCAGCCTCCCCAGCACATCAAATTTCTACTTTGGAACAAAAAATAGGCCTGAAAGATAGAATTTTTGAGGGATTTGTCWAATAGCTGGTTGCTCATGGGTTCTGTGAAGTGTAATTTTCAAAAAACAYTGAATTTCTCCTCATTTCCCAAAGGGGAAGAGCTGCTGGGTTCTCCCAGGAAATCACCCCCACAGCAGATCCAGGGAATTAAAAAAAAATATAAATAAATAAAAGCAGATGAAGGAATCCTGTGTGACAATGCAGCAAATAAATCAGCAGCCTTTTGTCCAYTGCTTTGGCTTTTCCTGTGCTGGGCCAGGAGATTTCCTGCTTGGAAAAGGGAAGGGATTCCAAACACCTCAGCCAGCTGACAAAGCAGCTTTGTTTGTCCAAATTCAGGAATTCTCAGCACAAAAGCACCTTTGATGCTGCTTTTGATATTCCCCTCTTCTCTTTAGGTATCCACAGATAATTCCCTTACAAATCCAAGCCATAATTTAGTTAGGAAGGAATTGGATTTGTTTAACCCCAAACCACTTGAATGAGAGGTTTTTCCTCGAAAGTGAAGCTTCTCCACCCACCAGAGTTCTTCACATTCAACATTGCTCCTGCTGACTCAGATTTTTGACTCTTTCCATGAAAAAAAAACAAGATTGGAATAAATTCTCACATGTTCCAAAGGCAGCTGGAGCAGCTGCAGGTCCAGCTCTGCACCCCCCACACATCAGAGTGAAATAAATCCCTGGAAAAGCAGACACAGGACTAAGGAGAGAAGTTTTCCTCTCTTTTCCACGTGCACACAAACACTTTGTGACAATCTCCTCCTGGGAACAGGGAGCTGCAGCTCCCAGTGGGAATTCCAAGGCTGGGATTAAAGGGGAACAGGATTTGTGAGTCAGAAGCTGTAAACACAGGAAAAACAAACCTCAAAACAAAGCTGGCAGAGATCACAGGGCTGGGGCTGCCCCAGAAATCCCAAAYTGGATGGGACAAGCCATGAGCAACACCAGGATTTAAGGATGGGGAATGAACACCTTGGATTGCAAAAGCTCTGGAAAGAAACACTCAGAGCTCTGCTCTTTGTAATTATCAGGTTTAACTCTTGGGTTTGCTTTTTTTTCCCCTCATAAAAGCTGATTTTAAGGAATCTCTATAAAATCTTCCTTTTCTTACCTACTTAGATCTTTTCAAGAGAAGGGATGGGGAGGGAAAAGAGGGAGAAGGGAAAAGAAAGAGGGAGAAGGGAAAAAGAGGGAGGAGGGAAAAGAAAGAGGGAGGAGGGAAAAAGAGGGAGAAGGGAAAAAGAGGGAGAAGGGAAAAAGAGGGAGAAGGGAAAAAGAGGGAGAAGGGAAAAGAAAGAGGGAGAAAGGAAAAGAAAGAGGGAGAAAGGAAAAGGAGAAGGGAAGAAAAAGAGGGAGAAGGGAAAAGAAAGAGGGAGGGAAAAAGAGGGAGAAAGGAAAAGGGAGGGAAAAAGAGGGAGGAGGGAAAAGAAAGAGGGAGGAGGGAAAAGAAAGAGGGAGGAGGGAAAAGAAAGAGAGAGGAGGGAAAAAGGGAGAGAAGGGAGGAAAAAGAGGGAGAAGGAACCACTTGGTTGCTCTGCATGAAGGTGAGGAAGAAAAAGAGGGAAAAAGAATCACTTGGAGCACTGCAATCCATTAAAGATGAGTAAAACTGAAAAAAACCCCCAGGGAATAAAAGCAAAATAGGGGTATTAGTTCAGCTAATAACATTTTAGAGGCTATTTGAAAACTTCTCACCTTGTAAATCACTTAAACACCGGGGCAAACCCCACTYTGCTGCCTTGCATGGCTCAGAACCCTGGAAAAAACCTCACAGKGAGCTCCTCTAACAGCTCCCAGAACCAAATGCAGCAGAAACAATTTGGCTGCTGCCCCTAAAAAAGAGAGTTACAAGAAACCAGCCGAGCTCATTCTGCTCCTTTGTGCCATTGTTGCACGTTTGGAACCTGATTMAAGCCATCTGCAGGCATCTGGTGACAGCAGCCACTTTCTTTTTCTAAATAAATCTGCAAAAAGTTAAAAAAAAAACAAAAAACCTAATCCAGGGGCCAGGAGAGGTGCTGGGTGTTCAACCCTGGAATGATGCTGCTTTTATTTGTCCAAAAGGTGATTCCAGAATAAATAAGAGAGCACAAACTGCTGGCAGTCATCTGTCAGGACAGGTGGGAAGCTGAGATTTTTTCCCTCATTCCTTCATTCCCCTCCTGGGAATGGCAGAAGTGAAGCACAGAACCATTRGGAATTGGTGTCACATTAAATAAAGCACATTTGGGGGGTTTTTTTAACCATTTTTTTGCAATACTGTAGAAAATATGGATAAAATAACCTAATCCTGCCTTTTTTTTTGCTGTTCCTGGTGGAAAAAATCACTTCCCTCTGCTTTTCCTGGTGAATTCCAAGGAGTCAGAGAAGGCACCAAACTCCTTTTGGGTTGGTTGGGAGGGAAATTTATGACTCCACCAAAAGCCTTGGCCTCTTCCAAGAGCTGGAATTCCAAACTCCACACAAAGGGCTGCACATGTGTCTTCTATTCACATTCCTGAAGATCCCTGGGAATGGAGCAGGGTTTGGAAATAATCATGGAAAAGGCAAAGAGGAGGTGAAATCCTTCACTCCACAAAGGGATGAGTTGTTGTGTGTTTGCACTGCCATGTGAGTTTGAAGTTTTTAAAATTTAAAGTATTGAGTTTAAAGTTTTTAAAATTTAAAGAATTGAGTTTAAAGTTTCTAAAATTTAAAGTATTGAGTTTAAAGTTTTTAAAATTTAAAGTATTTTAAAGATGAAATTTGACTATTCTTATTGAATATGAATATTGTTATTGAGCCAATATCAGTTTCTCATTGGAGAGATGAATAAAAGTGACTAAAACCTCAAGGAGCTGTATTTTTAATTTTCACCTCTTGACCTCAGCTTCAGAACTCCATTTCCAGGTGAAATATTGTCTCTACATTCCTCAGAGTCACTGAAAACAAACAAAATCCACATCCTACAGATGCCTGAAAAGGTGGGAAWTTCTATTTAATCATCCAGGATGTTAAAAAGAATTGTTAAATTGCTATTTATGTCATAGCTCAGCTTTCTAAAAGTAAATTTCTCTATTTACTCCAGCACATGAAACCCCTTCTCCCCTTTCTTTCCATCCAGGTTTTATTTTTGGGATGGCTTTTGGAAGGGTCAATAAGSTGGGAGACAGGAGCTGAAGGATGATCTGGGTATTAAAACAATTCCCAGCATTCCTGAACAACTCCAGGGCTCCTGGAGCAGCCCAAAGGGGAGGAATTCCCAGAAATTCCCTGCTGGAATTCCCAGAAATTCCCTGCTGGAATTCCCAGCATTTCCCTGCCTCTTCCATCTGGAGAAGCCTGAAGCAATTACAGCAAAACCCCACAACTGGAATTATCAGCCTGGAGCAGGAAAAAGAATTAGAACAGGCTAGGAGTTGATTCTGACTGATAAAAAGTTCTAATTGCACTTTAGGAAGTTCTAATTTCACTTTAGGAAGTTCTAATTGCACTTTAGAAAGTTATAATTGCACTTTTCAACCAGCCTGGCACAACCCAGGAATTCCCAAAGAATTCTGTGTCCACAGGGGGGACAAGAGCAGAGGGTGGTGTCCCAAATCCTGAGGTTTTGCACCCAAATTTCCCTCCTGGAACAGCTCAGAGCAGGCAGGAGAGAAGATTTAAGGACACAAAATCAGCAGAACCGACTCCAAATCTGTTGGAAATTCACTTTTTTTTCGTGCCTCTCATCCCCAAACTGTTGGGATTCACCCCAAACTCAGCATCTTTGCTTCCTTTCACTCTTCCCACTGCCCAGGGAATAATGAACCAGGGGCAGGTGAAACCAAATCACCCCAGGGTGACAAAGCAGGAGCAGAGATCAGCACTCAGATTCCTTCTTTCCTTCCCTCAGATTCCCACTTTTTAAATCATTCCTTTAAATCACAGCCAGCCACACAAATCTCAAATTTTCCAGCCTGCTGGAAGCACTTTTGCTTTTCCCCACACTCTTGAACCATTATTATCCCATTTATCAGGAAAACAACACATCCAGAGYTGAGCTTCACAGCAACACTTCACAGATTATGGATTAAAATACCAAAAATCAGCTTTTTCACAGGGAAAATCTAATCCCAATCCCATCCAGCTTCCCAATAACAACAAAACCCAGCATCAATTTGGGCCTGATCACCTTAAATGTCTTTTCCAGTTTCAACCATTCTATGACTGAGCGCAGAGCTGGTGATGTTCTGACCTCCAGCACCTTCAGCATTCCCAAATTTTGCCCCAAAAAGAGGAATTTCAGTGAAATGAACCCCATGGCACGGGGAGGAGGGGAAGTTTGGCAGCTGCAGCACCTCGGGCTCCTGTGGCAGCAGTGGAATCCCTTTGTGACACACACAAAGAGGGATTACAGCACGCAGCCGGCACTTGCTGACTTCTGGGGACTCCTCTGCTGCTCTTTTTGGAACAAAACTCAGCTCCAGGCTGGTGAAATCCCTGCTGGAGTAGGAAGGAGCCCATCCTGGGAGCAGATCTGGTCACAGAGAGGTGGCAGAGGCCATAAAACCCCAGCAGGCTGTGCCTGATTCTCTCCCCAGGAAAAAGAAAAGAGCATTAAAGAGGAGAGCACAATTCCACAGGCAGGGAAGGAGCCTCTGATTCCTTCAGGATCCCCAGACAAAAATAACACCAGGTTTTCACAGCCCTCTCCATCATTTGCTTTGCCAATCAATTTATTTGGGGTTTTTAAATCCTAAATGAGTGAGGCAGAACAGCAGAAAATTCTCTGTGGGTTTTGTAACAGCAGCAAATTTTCCGTGGGTTTTAAAACAGCAGAAAATTTTCTGTGGGTTTTAAAACAGCAGAAATTTTTCTGTGGGTTTTAAAACAGCAGAATTTTTTCTCTGGGTTTTATAAATAGGTAAAAATGAAGAAATCCCAGCCATTTATCCAATTTATCCCAGCACAACGAGGGGTTTGGTGTTTGATTTGTCTGCCCAGCAAAGCTCAAGGTGCTCAGTGGGATTTCTGTACAGGATCCATAAGAATTCCCACRTTCCCACATGGAGAGAGCTGCTGTGTGCCCAGCTCTGGAAATAGAAAATCTCTGAGCCCTCCACTTGGACCCTGGGGCTCCACCAAGGGCTTCTGTGTTTTCTTGCCAACAAAGAATTAAGGGATTTACACATCCTCTTCCCCTGCTCAGCTGCTGGGCCTGGTTTGTGCTGGGAAATGCCAATCCATGCAGCAAWCCCTGCTCTTCTTCAGTGTCCAAACAGAGATCTGAAGGAAAAACTAAAAAACTACAACTACATTTGACACTAAATTTGTTAAAAATAAAATAAAACTAAAATTGATCTTTTCAGCCCCAGCCTCGCCTGAGGTTTGTGCTTCTATTTTTTGGTACAAAAGGAAAAATATCACTTGTTCAAATCTRCATTTCCCTGATGGAATTATTCCTGATTTGCATATTAGGCTGAAATCTTTTTTTCGTTGTGAATTGCAGGATGTGAGGGGTGCCTTTGTCCTGCCCCCAGGCCGAGGGGGAAGCAGGACCCTGATTTGTGAACTCTCAGGTTGTTAATCTTCCTTAAGAGCTGCAGATCAAGGCAGGCCCCGTCCTGCAGCATCTGTTATTTTAATAAATTATCCTCCTAAGAGGTTAAAGTTCATCCCTTCAATTTGTCCTCAGATGAAACAACAACAGGACAAGGAGAGTAAAGAGGGAGAGGTGAATTTGGGTTTGATGCCACAAAAAGCTGCTCCTAAACCCTTCTAATTTTAGGATAAACAGGATATTTCCTTCCTTATTCTGATTTATTTCCACATTACCCAAACCAGCAGGTCCAACCATCCTGGGAAGTGCAGGAAAAGAGCAGAACAAACTCCAAAGGAGATTTTTTTTTTCCCCCCTCTTGCTGTTTCCACTCTCCATCATGAATATTTTATTTCCTCCAAATAAACTCTGCTGAGCAGGATCTCCATCCCTGCTCTGCTTCAGGTGAATTAACTATTCTTAGTTAAATAGATTTGCTTCTAGTCTTAGTCTGATGACAGATTAACTCCTGACTGCTGGGATTATGGATTTACCTCTGGAACTAAATCACTTTTGAATCTCAGTTCTAGCTATTAGTTCTTTCTAGCTCAGCTGAACAGCTTTTAGTGCCTCCTTTGTGTTTTTGAAAGAATGATTAAACATCATTAAATCCAAGCTCAGGGCTCTTTCTCACAACTCCAGGGAATAAACAGCTGATTTCAGGGGTTTTTCAAAGAATAACAGAGTTTTACATGGATTTTTTTTTTCCAGCATAATTAATGCCATTTTAATAATGGCATTTTTTCAGCATAATTAATGCCATTTTCTTCTAAATCTAGAATATTTTTGTAGTCTACACCGCCCCCACCCAAACAATTATTTCCTTTAAAATCCAAGTTATTTCGAGATTCCAGCCTTGTGGGGGGATTCCTGAGGATGTGCTTTATTTTCCTTTGGCATTTCAGTCAGCAAACTCCCTAAAACTGCTTGCAAAGCCACCTCCTCAGTCAGAATCTYCCTTTAAATAGTCCATTTGTCACGACTGCCACGTTCCACAAGACACATTTCAGAGGAACTTGGAGCTGCCACATCCCTGGAYTGCAGCTCTCTGTCTCCATTTGGAAAAGCAGCTGAAATCTGAATTACAGAGCCCAGCAGAGAGATGAGAGAAGTGCGAGCACCGTGGGGAGGAACAAGAAAAGCTCCTGGTTTTTCAGATATTTTTTAGTCCCTCAGCAAAGGCAGACTTCTCAGTGAATTACAGCATAATTAGCTAATTAGAGGAACTCACCTAGCCAGTGCTCTTGCAAAAATCTCAAGGTAGGTCCCAACAATTTGCTGTTTTCTGTGGGATTTCAGCTGATTTGTCACCAGCTGGAGGTGTAACAGCTCACGTGCTCCTCATTATCATCTTGCAAGCTAAAAGCTCATTAACAACAATTAGGAAAAATACATAAACTTGGCAGCTTTGTGTTCTTTTCTGCCTACTACAGGCACTCCTTAATGCTGTTGCAAAAAGGGATTTTTTTTTTCCCTTTCACAGCCAGCAGAACAGTGGGGTTTAATCTGAATTTCCCTCAGTGCACCAGGATATCAATTACAGCAAATAGATAAATAATCAGCTTTAGTTCACCTAAAATTCCATCCCAAAGACTGGCAAAGGGCAGAATTTCACCTCCAGTTTTGCCTCCTCTCCTTTTTAATCTGTTTTGTTTTCATGGGGTGCTCTGTGCTGGAATTCCCTGGCTCCTGAGCCACAAAAGCCTCACCTGATCCATCTTGGAGCTAAAACCTCCTAAAACCCCAAAGTGAAGAGCATTTGTGGGCACACAGGGAAACATCAACCAACAACYGAGACATTCTCAGCTCTGAATGGGATTTTTAAATCATTTCTGTTCMACAATTTGGATTTGCTCAGCATCCTTAGGAGCAAAAGCTCATTAAGGGTTTGACACTAATGAGGGACCTCCTTCTTTCACTGGAATTCA
>JACDOX010000778.1:33520-57248 GCA_014549065.1 Cardinalis cardinalis | reverse complement strand
CTGTCTGTGGGACCGGGATCTGCGTGTGGGGTTGGGATCAGTCTGTGGGATCTGTCTGTGGGACCGGGATCTGCGTGTGGGGTTGGGATCTGTCCATGGGGTCAGGATCTGTCCCCATATCCCTGCTGTGTCCCAGCTGTCCCTGTGGCAGTGTCCTCGCCGTGCCCCCCTGCTGTCCCTGCCGTGTCCCCAAGCTGTCCCCATGTCCCCACACTGTCCCCTSTCTGTCCCCAGGGTCTCGGCCAGCTTCCTGCGCATCCAGAAGGAGCCGCCCACGCTGCAGCTGAAGGAGCCGCCGCCCTCGGTGCTGGAGGCCGACCTGACTGAGTTCGACGTGGCCTCGTCTCACCTGCCCTCCGAGGTGCTCTACATGCTCAAGAACGTCCGGTGAGCAGGGCCAGGCTCTGTCCGTGGGGCTGGGGTCTGGCTGTGGGGTCAGGGTCTGTCCGTGGGGCCGGAGTCTGTCCATGGGATCTCTCCATGGGATCTGTGCCTGGGATCAGGATCTGTCCTGGGGTATCAGGATCCTTTATGGGATCAGGGTCTGGATCCATTTGTGGGATTGGGATCCATTGATGGGATCGGGATCCATTGAAGGGATCAGGATCCATTTATGGGATCCGTTGGCGGGGTCAGGATCCATTGATGGGGTCGGGATCCATCCCTGGGGCCAGCACTGGACCACAGGGATCAAGCTCCACCCTTGGACACCTCTCTAAGGGGATCCCTGCATCCCCTTCTCCATGGCACGTGGGGCAGGTCCCCGTGTCCCTGCTGTCCCTGTGGTGCCCCATGTCCCTGCTGTCCGTGTGGTGTCCCTGCAGCGTCCCCATGTCCCCCTGGTGACACGGCTGTCCCCACAGGGTGCTGGGGCACTTTGAGAAGCCGCTGTTCCTGGAGCTGTGCAAGCACATGGTGTTCCAGCAGTGCCAGCAGGGCGAGGATGTGTTCCGCCCTGGCCAGCCCGACAGCAGCATTTACGTCCTGCAGGAGGGCAAGCTGGAGCTGCTGCTTACCGAGGCGGTGAGGGACACCTTGGGGACACCTGGGGACACCCAGGGACATCTGGGAGACACCCTAGGGACGGCCAGGGCCACACAGGGGACGCCTGGGGACACGGGGGATGCCTGGGGGACAGCCCACAGCCAGCCAGGGATATCCAGGAGATAGCCAAGGACATCTGGGGACACGTGGGACACCCAGGGACATCCGGAAGACACCCTAGGGACAGCCAGGGACACACAGGGGATACCTGGAGACACCCAAGGGCACCTGGGGGACACCAGACACAGTCAGGGACACCCCAGGGGCATTCAAGGACACACAAGGACACCCAGGGGACACCTGGAGACACTCAGAGACAGTTGGGGACACCCTGGAGACACCCCGAGGACATTTAGAGACATGCCAAAGACACCCCAAGAACATTCAAGGACACACAGGGAATAGGCAGGGGCCACTCTTGGAGACCCAAGGGACACCAGGGGACACTCAGAGGACACCAGGGGACACAGGCTGTGTCCCAGCAGGACGGGAAGGAGACGGTGATGAAGGAGGTGTTCCCTGGGGACAGCGTCCACAGCCTGCTCAGCATCCTCGATGTCATCACGGTACCGGCCGTGTCCCCAAAGCCTTGGGGACATCGTGGGGGCTGTCCCCAAACACTGCCATGCTCAGCTGGCATGTCCCCAGGAACCCCCTAAGCCCAGCGGGTGACTGTCCCCAGCCTGCCCAAGCTGTCCCCAACCCTTCCAACACAACTGTGGCCACCCCAACCCCAACCACAACTGTCCCCAAGTGTCACCAACTGTCCCCAAACTCCTCCAGCCCAACTGTGGCCACCCCAAGCAAAACCCCAGTGCCACCCTTGCCCTTGCCTAGTCCCCAGCTGTCCCTAGCTGTCCCAAGGGTCCCCTGACCCCGTGGTGTCCCCAGGGCCACCAGCGGCCGTACCGCACGGTGTGTGCCCGCGCGGCCGAGGACTCCACGGTGCTGCGCCTGCCGGTCGAGGCCTTCTCAGCCGTCTTTGAGAAGTACCCTGAGAGCCTGGTCAGGGTGGTGCAGGTGAGCTGGGCTCCAGGGGACCCCCAGGAGGGCCCTCAGGGTGGCAGGGGACCCACGATGGCCTCGTGTCCCCCCGCAGATCATCATGGTGCGGCTGCAGCGCGTCACCTTCCTGGCCTTGCACAACTACCTGGGCTTGACCAACGAGCTCTTCAGCCACGTGAGTTCAGGCTGAAATTCGGGGGGTCCTGGGCTGGGTCGGCTCCCTCTGATGTCCCCCCAGCCCCTCTGATGTCCATCTGTCCCCAAACCTGCAGGACATGCAGCCCCTGCGGCTCTTCCCTCAGCCTGGCCATGCTGCCCGCACCAGCCCCGTCCGGCACAGCAAGCGCAGCCTGGGCAGCACCGACGAGGGCCGGGACACTGGTGAGGCACRAGGAGGGTCCTGAGACCCGCACCCCGAGCATTTCTGGGGTCTCCGTGCTCAGTTATGGGGGGTCTCATCCTGCAGCCGAGCTGATGAAAGCCACTGGCCTGGAGACGCCGGCACCGCCGCCGCTGCTGAGCCGCTGCATCTCCATGCCCGTGGACATCTCCGGTGGGTGCCAGCCCTCCCAGGGGTGTGGCTGTCACCCTGGGTTGGCTTTGTCTCCGTTTGGTGACCCCCGTGACCTCGCCCAGGCATCCAGAAGGCTCCGCGCTCCGATTTCGACATGGCCTACGAGCGCGGGCGCATCTCGGTGTCGCTGCAGGAGGACAGCACCGGCGCCTTCGGGCAGGTATAGGGGACTCTCTGCTGAATCCCGCCCCAAATCCCATCCTAAATCCCACCCAAAATCCCCCCCAAATCCACCCGCCCAGGTGTCCCAGGAGCCCAAGGAGCGCAAGTCGGTGACGCTGGAGGAGCAGCCCTCGGGGGTCTACCACTACAGCTCCTGCGAGGAGGACACAGCCTCGGGGACAGGGACRGGGATGGGGACGGGGACGTGTCCCTTTGGGCCCTACCAGGGCCGCCAGACAAGCGACATCTTCGAGGAGGCCAAGCGGGAGCTCATCAAGCTCATGAAGATTGAGGTGAGGGCTTTGTGGGGTCAGGATGGGTTCCTGGTGGGTTCCTGGTGGTCCCCCATGGCTTTTTAATGGTCTTAGTTACTGGTGGTCCCCCATCACTTTGGGGTGGTCCCCATGACTTCAGGGTTGGCCCCAGTCCTTACTCTGTGGTGGGTTCCCCATCTCTTCATGGTGGCCTCCATGACCTTCTGGTCATTCTCTGTTCCCGTGGCCTCCTGGTCATCCCATCCCGTCGTGGTGACCCCACAGTGGTCCTGTTCTCCTTTCCAGGACCCTTCTCTCCTCAACAACCGCGTCCTGCTCCACCACGCCAAGGGTGGCACGGTCATTGCCCGCCAGGGTGACCAGGTGGGTGCTGGGGATTGTCACCTCGTGGTGGGGCAGAAACAACCCCAGAGCCAGAGGAACACGCCATGGTGGTGGTGGTGGGACCTCCCAAGTGACAGGGGACATTTCTGGCAGGACGTGAGCCTGCACTTTGTGCTCTGGGGGTGCCTGCACGTGTACCAGCGCATGATCGACAAGGAGGAGGACGTGTGCCTGTTCCTGACACAGCCTGGAGAGCTGGTGGGACAGCTGGCTGTGCTCACTGGGGAGCCCCTCATCTTCACCATCAAGGCCAACCGTGACTGCACCTTCCTCAAGATCTCCAAGTCTGACTTCTAYGAGTGAGTCTGTGTCCTTTGGTGTCCTTGGGGGGCCACCAGGGCTTGGTGTGGGTGCGTCCCCATCATCACTGGAGATCCAGTRGTGGATCTCCATTGCTTTGCCGTGACCTTGGGCATCCCACATCTCTTTGGGGTGGTTCCTGATCACTTTGGGGTGGTCCCAAAACTCTTTGGGATGGTTGCACCACCACCAGAACATCTCCCCAGTGAATGTTCCCAGCCCCAGGGTAGAATTTTGGGATGTCCTGAGCAAGGCCACCATGATCCTGGTGGTACCCCTCTTCCCTGAGGTTTTCTGTGGGGTTCCCCACCTCAGAGGGGACATTTTGGGGTCACCACAGTGCCCTATCGCCCCCAGGATCATGCGGGAGCAGCCCAGCGTGGTGCTGAGCGTGGCCCACACCGTGGCCGCTCGCATGTCGCCCTTCGTGCGCCAGATGGACTTCGCCATYGACTGGATGGCCGTGGAGGCCGGCCGGGCGCTCTACAGGTGAGTGACCACACCCAGGTGTCCATCTGGGCTTGGGGAGGGCCACCAGGGGTGCCACAGGCGCTTCTGTCCCCAGGCAGGGGGACAAGTCGGACTGCACCTACATTGTGCTCAACGGGCGGCTGCGCTCGGTCATCCAGAAGGGCAGCGGCAAGAAGGAGCTGGTGGGCGAGTACGGCCGCGGTGACCTCGTGGGCGTGGTGAGTATCACCCTGGGGACACCTCAGGGACAAYGGTCACACGTCCTCGGGTGGCTCCATGGCCTGGTCCTGCAGGTGGAGGCGCTGACGCGACAGCCCCGGGCCACCACGGTGCACGCGGTGAGGGACACRGAGCTGGCCAAGCTGCCCGAGGGGACCCTCAACAACATCAAGCGCAGATACCCACAGGTATCCCCAGGTGTCCSTCAGGGGTGTCCCCATGTCCCCACGGCCTGGCTGGTGGCTGTGACTCAAACTGGAGGAAGGGGTGGTAGCACCTGAGGTCTTGAAGGATGGGTGGTGGTGGCACCTGAGRTCTCCAAGGACAGGCAGTGGTGGTGGCACCCAAAGACTACTRTAGAACACTAGTCTGGGGTGTTGAGTCTCTGCCATATCTGATGGCCATCCTTGTCCTTGTCCCCACAGGTGGTCACCCGCCTCATCCACCTCCTGAGCCAGAAGATCTTGGGGAACCTCCAGCAGCTCCGCGGGCCCTTCGCAGGTAGGACCTGGGGACAACGGGATGGCCTCTGCGGGGCTGGTGGCCATCACCAGAGCAGTGTGTCCACTCCTGTGTCCACCCAGGGCCCGGCCTGGGCATGACCTCCAGCTCAGAGCCCATCAACCCCACCAGCAACCTGTCGACGGTGGCGGTGCTGCCCGTGTGTGACGAGGTGCCCATGGCGGCCTTCACGCTGGAGCTGCAGCACGCGCTCAATGCCATTGGTGAGTGACCACGGGGCACTGGTCATGGCAGTGACCATCGGGTTGTGGCACCCTGGTGACCTGGGGTGGTGATGGTCGCAGCCCCACAGGGTGGTCTTGGCTGTGGTGGGCACCATGAGAGTGATGATGGCATGGTRGCAGCCATGGCATGGTGACCAAAACTTGATGGTGTGATGGGTGACCATAGCATGGTGGTGACTATAGCCCCATGGCATGGTGACCACAGCRCGATAGTGACCATGGCACATTGGTGACCATGGCCTGGAGATGACCGCATCCCCATTTCTGCAGGCCCCACGCTGCTCCTCACCAGTGACATCATCCGCGCCCGCCTGGGCTCCTCGGCTCTGGAGAGGTAACAGGGCTGGGCAGCGGCATGGCCACGTCCTCCAGGCCACYGCTGACCACTCTGTGCCCCCGGGCAGCATCCAGGAGTACCGACTGTCCGGCTGGCTGGCGCAGCAGGAGGACCTGCACCGCATCGTGCTCTACCAGACCGACTGCACGCTGACCCCCTGGACGCTGCGCTGCATCCGCCAGGCCGACTGTGTCCTCATTGTGGGGCTGGGCGACCAGGAGCCGGCCCTGGGAGAGGTGGGACAGGCACAGAGACATGGGGGGGACAGGGACATGGGGGGTGACCAGGAGCCCGCCCTGGGCGAGGTGGGACAGGACGGCGACCTGGCGGTGGGACACAGGAACACGGGATATTGGRACAGGGGGACATGGGGACACAGAGACATGAAATATGGGGACATGTCCCATCTCTGGGGGTGTCCCAGCACTCCGGGGGTGACGCAGCCTGGTGCTGGCGCCCCCCCAGCTGGAGCAGATGCTGGAGAACACGGCGGTGCGGGCGCTGAAGCAGCTGGTGCTGCTGCACCGTGAGGACGGCGCCGGCCCGGCGCGCACGGTCGAGTGGCTCAACATGCGCACCTGGTGCTCGGGCCACCTGCACCTCCGCTGCCCCCGCCGCGTCTTCTCGCGCCGCAGCCCCGCCAAGCTGGTGAGCGTCCCCTCCCTGCCCGTGGCCGCCAGCCCCTCCCCAGGGGTGGCCGCTGTCACTGTCACCCACTCTGTCCCTGCCCCGCAGCGGGAGATGTACGAGAAGGTGTTTGAGAAGAGCGCCGACCGGCACAGCGACTTCTCGCGCCTGGCGCGCGTCCTGACCGGCAACACCATCGCCCTAGTGCTGGGCGGTGGCGGCGCCAGGTGGGGCACCCTGTCCCCCCATCCACAGGGCCTGTGTCCCTGTCCCCATATCCMCATGTCCCTGTATACCCTGTCCCCATGGCCTGTGTGCTCCTGTCCCCCTGTCCCRTGTCCCTGTCCCCATRTCCCCCTGTCCCCATGGTCTGTGTCCCTGTCTCCACGTCCCCATGTCTCCATATCCCCTATCCCCATATCCCCATGTCCTCGCATCCCCCTGTCCCCACGCCCTCCTCCCAGCCCCAAAGTGCCCACAGCCCCTGATTTATCCCGGTTTTCCCTGCACTCTCCCCGGCAGGGGCTGCTCGCACATCGGGGTCATCAAGGCCATGGAGGAGTCAGGGATCCCCATCGACCTCGTGGGGGGCACCTCCATCGGCGCCTTCATCGGCGCGCTCTACGCCGAGGAGCGCAGCGCCGTGCGCACCAAGCAGCGTGCCCGCGAGTGGGCCAGGGTGGGTCGCAGGGGACAGGGACAGGGACATGGGAGTGGGCCAGGGTGGGTGACAGGGACGTGCCCACCCTAGGGACTCCCTCAGCCAGTGCCCAGCTCTGCCCCGCTGGTTCTAACCTGGCCTCTTCCTGTTCTTCTTCCTCTTGCTCTTCTTCCTTCTCCTTTCCCTGCTCCTCCTTCCTCTGTTCTTCTCTTTTCCTGTTCCATTTTCTTTTCTTCTGCTTTTTCTGCTCTTCTTGTCTTTTTTTTCTTTTTTCTTTGTCTTTTTCTCCTTTTTCTTCCTCTTCCTTTTCTCCTTTCTCCTTTTTCATTCTTCATCTTGTCCCTCTCCTTCCTCCTCCTCCTCTTCTTTCTCCTTTTTCATGTCCTTTTCCTTTTTCTCTTATTCCTTCTCCTCCTTTTTCTTCCTCCTTGCTTTTCCTCCTTTTTTTTAACTCCTCTTTTTGTCCTTACTCATCTCTCCTCTTTTTACTCTTCATCCTCCTTCATCTCCTTTCTCCTTCATCTCCTTCCTCCTCCTTCTTCTCCCTTTTCCTCCTCTTTCTTAATTTCCTTCCTGCTCCTTTTGTCTTTCTGTTTTTCCTTGTCCTCCCCAGTGCATGAATTCTGTTTTTGAGACTGTGCTGGACCTCACCTACCCCATCACCTCCATGTTCTCGGGCTCGGCCTTCAACGCCAGCATCAACAGAGTCTTCCAGGACAAACAGATCGAGGTGTGTCCCCCTCAGATGTCCCCCCCGGCCCCCTCCCCGATGTCCCCATGGTGTCACCCAGCTCATGCCATCCCTGCAGGACCTGTGGCTGCCCTACTTCAACGTCACCACGGACATCACGGCCTCGGCCATGCGGGTGCACACGGACGGTGAGAGCTCCCTGGGGACATGGGGGGTACGTGGGGCAGGGGTGGCCTCCTGAGCCACCAGGAGCTGCTGACCCCACCTTGGGGACATCAGCAGGGAGGGGAGGGGACAGCTGGGGCTGCACGAGGCGCTAACACCGCTGCTGACCACTAACCCCAGTAACCCCCTGTGCAGCATGGGGACATGGTGGCAGTGCTGGGCAGGGACATGGCGGTGGCAGTGGGGACATCGGGGCAGTGGGGACATCGTGGTGGTGGTGGTGGGGACATCACGGTGGTGTTGGCAACGTGGTGGTGGTGGTGGGGACGTGGTGGTGGGGACGTGGCGGTGGTGGTGGGACTATTGTGGTGGCTGCCCCTCGTCCTTGCCCGCTGCTGGAGCTCACCTGGGACATTGAGCCGTCCACAGCCACCCCGCTGCCTCTAACGCCCACTAATCCCCGCTGACCCCTCTAACCCAGCCCCCCCTGCACCGCTGGCTGTCCCTCTGTCCCTCTGTCTGTCCCTCTGTCCCTCCCCACGGTCCCCGGTGGCCGTGACCGTGTCCTCTCCGTCCCCAGGCAGCCTCTGGCGCTACGTCCGAGCCAGTGCCTCCTATACCCCCTACCTGCCTCCGCTCTGCGACCCCAAGGACAGCCACTGGCTGGTGGACGGCTGCTATGTTAACAATGTCCCAGGTCAGCACCTCGCTCGCCGGGGCCACCCCCCAAAAAAACCCACAAAAAACACCAAAAAAACCCAAAAACCACCCCAAAAGAGAGCGTCCACACCACCGGTCAGGGTGCGCCAGAGAGGTTCCTCTGCCCGCCACGGGGCCGACCCGTGGGGCGCAGATGATCCCGGCGCGGGCAGGGCGAGCGGCGAGGGCGGGTGCCGGTGCTGACGGCGTTTCCCGGTTCCGTTCCCGGTTTCTCGGTCCTGGTTCGACCGGCGCAGGCTCGCTCTGGCGCTACGTGCGCGCCAGCATGACCCTCTCGGGGTACCTGCCCCCGCTCTGCGACCCCAAGGACGGCAACCTCCTGATGGACGGGGGGTACATCAACAACCTGCCAGGCAAGTGCGGGGTGGACGGACGGACGGACACAGCCGAGGCTGAGCAGGGACGCCTCCGGCTCGGTTTGGCGGCRTTGATGGGCAAGGAATGGCTAGCTCCTGTCTGGCAGTGGATTTTTTCTGTGTTGGGTGGTTTTTCCAGAATGTTCCATGGATTTTCATGGTCAGGATCCATCCATCTTCCATCTTCTCCTGGTGGGTTTTCCATGCAGCTTTCCAGAACATTCTCTGGATTTTCATGGTCAGGATCCATCCGTCTTCCATCTTCTCCTGGTGGTTTTTCTATGCTGGGTGGTTTTCCAGAACATTCCATAGTTTTCATGTGCAGCAYCCACCCGTCTTTCTTTATCTCTTGATGCCTTTTCCCTGTTGGGTAGTTCTTCCAGAACATTCCATRGATTTTCCTGGTCAGGATCCATCCATCTTCCACCGTCTCCTGGTGCTTTTTCCATGCCAGGCAGTTTTTCCAGAACMTTCCAGGTTTCTTCATGCACAGGATCCATCTTCCATCCTTCTTCCATCATCTTTTGATGTCTTCAGTGCTGGTCAGCTTCTTGGGGCATCTCCACCCTCTGTCACCTTCTGGTGTCACCTCCTGCTGTCACCTCTGGTGCTGGTGCCAGGTCCTTTCCTGGGTGGTTTCCATCAGTCCCCTGCCTCGGTCTCCATCTTGCGCTGTCCCTGGGTGTCCTCGGTGACCTCCTGGGCCACCTTTGTCCGTCTCTGGACGTTCCCATCTCCAGGTGTCCTTTCCGTCCTCCTTCACCTATCTCTTGATGCCCTCTCCAGGCTCCTCCAGGCCTCTTCTGGCCATTCTGTGTCACCTCTGGTGGCCTTGGGAGGTCACCCTTGTCCCCTYCACGTGCTGGGGACCTTCCTCCATGCTGCAGCCTCATCCCCACCACGTTGGGTGACTCTGGTGGCATCTTTGGGTCTGAAGCCACCTTCCTCCATCATCATTATCATCATCATCATCCCTTGGTGTCCCCCAGGACCTTCTCCATCCTCCTACCCCCCCGAGCTGTCTACACCAGCTTGTCCCCTGGTGTCCCCTGGTGCCACCCTCCTTCCCATGTCCCCTCCCCATGACACCTCCACCCTCCACCCCTCCCCTGGTGCTCCCCAGTGCCGCTGACCACCCGCCGTCCGTCTGTCCATCCCTGCAGCTGACATCGCGCGCAACATGGGTGCCAAGACGGTGATCGCCATCGACGTGGGCAGCCAGGACGAGACCGACCTGTGCAACTACGGCGACTCCCTGTCCGGATGGTGGCTCCTCTGGAAGCGCCTCAACCCCTGGGCCGAGAAGGTCAAGGTGAGACCCTGAGGGGACAGTGGGAGGTGGCACCAGGGGACACCGGGGGACACCAGGGGACAAACTGGTGGAGATGGCTCGGGGTGGAGGAGGGTGGAGAAGGTGCTGGGGGACATCAAGGGATGGTAAWGATGGTGATGATGATGATGGTGATGATGATGATAATGACAGTCATGATGATAACGATGATGATGAGGATGACAATAATGATAACGACGATGATGACAATGACGAYGATGACAATGACAATCATGATRTCAATGACAATGATGATGTCATATTAAGGGATGATAATGATGGTGATGGCGACAATGACAATGACAATCATGATGATAACAACGATGACAATGATGACAGTGATGACGATGATGAGGATGACAATGATGATGATGACAATGACAATGATGATGATGACAATGATGACAATCGTGATGATGATGATGACGATGACAACGATGATGATGATGATGATGATGAGGATGACAATAATGATGATAACGACAATGACAATGATGATGACGATTACAATGACGATGACAACGATGCTGATGATGATGATGACGAGGTGCCGGACGCGTCCCGAGCGTCCGGTCCTGGCAGGTGCCGGACATGGCGGAGATCCAGTCGCGCCTGGCCTACGTATCCTGCGTACGGCAGCTTGAGGTGGTCAAGTCCAGCTCCTACTGTGAGTACATCCGGCCGCCCATTGATCGCTTCAAGACCATGGACTTCGGCAAGTTCGACGAGATCTATGTGAGTTGGGGCTGGCGATGGCTGGGGGCGCTGGGCTGGGGGGGCTCCAGATGTGGGTTGGGGTCCTTTGGTCACTGTTGGGGTCCTTTGGTCATTGTTGAGGTTCTTTGGTCATCGCTGGATATCCTTGACCATCCGTTGAATGTTCTTTACCATCACTTGGGGGTCCTGATCATCACTTGAGGTGTCCTTGACCATTAATTGAGTGCTCTGGTTATTACTGGGGTGTCCTGGGCTATATTGGGGGTGTCCAGGCCACTGCCCCCGTCCCCTGCCTACTGCCCCCTGCCCCCAGGACGTGGGGTACCAGCACGGCAAGCTGGTGTTTGAGGGCTGGAGCCGCGGGGACGTCATCGAGAAGATGGTCCAGGACCGGCGCTCGGCCGACTTCTACGAGAGCAAACGCATGGACGTGAGCCTGGGGACACCTGGGGACACTTAGGGACACGGGAGGGACATGGAGGGTGGTGGCTCATTGGGGACCTGCCCTGGGCCAGCCCGGAGGGGCCACCCCAGCCTTGTCACTGTCCTTTGAAGGGTGTCACCTCTTGAGTGACCTTCCTGTTATTTTCACCTTGTTCCTGTCACCCTCTGTCCCCCTGGTCCCTCTCCTGTCCCTCGCTTTATCCCCTGCCCCGTTGGTGCCTTCCGTGTGCCCCTCCTGTCCTCTGCAGGTGCTCAGGTGTCCCCTCAGGTGCTCACCTGTCCCCCGTGGTGTCCCCTCAGGTGCTCACCTGTCCCCTCACCTGTCCCCCATGGTGTCCCTTCAGGTGCTCACCTGTCCCCTCACCTGTCCCCCATGGTGTCTCCTCAGGTGCTCACCTGTCCGAGCGCCGGTTTCACAGACCTGGCTGAGATCGTGTCGCGCATTGAGCCCGCCCAGTCCTACCTGTCCGACGGCTACGGCGACGGTGACAGCAGGGACAGGGAGGGGACAGCGGGGACACCCTGGGGGAGTGGATTTGGGGCTGGGGGTGGAGATCTGAGGCTTGGGGGCTGGGGTTTGGGGCTGGGATTTGGGGTTTGAGGCTGGGATTTGGGGCTGGGATTTGGGGCTGGGGGCTCACCCCACACCCCCCCTGCCCAGAGGAGTCCGATTACCTGACCGAGTACGAGGACGAGGGCCCGGAGTCGCTGCGGGGCGAGGAGGACGCGGCCGAGTGGGGCAGCGCCGAGGCCGTGAGTGACCCCAAAACTCGGGGGGGGAACCCCAAAACCCGGGGTGACCCCAGAGAATGCGGAGGATCCCAAAGAAGGGGGACCCCAAAATGGGTGGGGGAGGAACTCCAAAATGGGGGATTGGGGGTGCCAAGAGGGTGCTGGGCCCAGGTGTGGGGTGGCACCATGGGGATCCCAAGAATGGGGTTTGGTGGTTTTGGGGTTGGGGTTTTTGGGGTCCCAAGGGGGTCCGGTGGCCTTGGGGACAACCTGGACCCAGCAGCTGCTGTGTCCTGTCCCCATCCCAATGTCTAAAAAATGTGCCTGTGTCCCCACTGTGTCCCTAGTGTCTCCCCCGTGTCTCCCCCATGTCCCCCCTGTGTCCCCAGTGTCTCCCCTGTCCCCTATGTGTCCCCAGTGTCCTCACAGTGTCCCCAATGTCCCCCCAGGAGGAGGAGAAGTCCCTTCGGCACCGCCCGAGCACGGCCGAGACCCCCCCGCCCCCTGCTGCAGACCCCGACGGCTTCTGACGGACCCCTGACGTCCCCAATGTCCCCTCAGTGTCCCCCGCCCCCTGCCCGGGGATCCCTGGGGTGACACGAGGGGTCTCGGGACCCCCAGTGACACCTCGGTGTCCCCTCAGTGTCGTCCCCGCCCCTGTCTGGGGGACCCTGGGGGGATCCCCGATGTCCCCTTGGCATCCCCCGTGTCCCCTCCCTCCCTCCCTCCGGGGGTCCCTGTCCCGCTCCCTACCCGTTCTGGCACTTTTCCCACGGGGCCCGGGACCCCCGATGTCCCCTCAGTGTCCCCCCCTGCCTGGGGGGATCCTCGACGTCCCCTCAGTGTCCCCAATGTCCCCCCCTGCCCAGGTGGCCCTGGGGTGAGGCTGGGGGGTCTCGGGCCACCCAGTGTCCCCTCGATGTCCCCAATGTCCCCCCTCCTGCACTGTTGCACTGTCCCACCCCCCCGGCCGGCCACGGGGGGGCGCTGCTGTAAATTTTCTTTTTTTTGGGTTTTTTTTTTAACGGTTCTTACGGAAATCCAGGCCGGCTGGATGGGAATTGGTTAATTATCGGTTAATTATTGATTAATTATTGGTTAATTATTGACTGATTGATGGAGTCTCATTACGCCGGGTCGGGAATTTCAAAATAAAAGCTGCTGGTGGTGACAGGGGGGATGGGAACTGAGAATGGGATTGGGACCTGGGAACAGGTGTGGGACACCTCCTTGCTTCCTATTGGCCCTGCTGCCTGTCACTCAGGGCTCTCAGCCAATCACAGCCTTCCGTAAGGAGCTTAATTTGTTTGTTTGTTTGTTTTGTTTAATCGTGTTTTTGGGTTTAATTCCTAGATTTTTATGGTAAATTCCCAATTTTTCTATTTCATTCCCGGTATTTGGGAATTTTGGATCCACAGCCCCTAAATCCACAATATTTTTACTTCCCACCATTCCCGTTTTTTTTTCTTTTCCCAGCAAAGACAATTCCAAACTCTTTCCAAAAAAAAAAAAAAAAAGCCTTGATCAGGATTTTTTTTTTCCATTGCCAAATTCCAAAAAAATTCTCAGGAAATTTCGGAAAATCCTGGGAAATTCCAAGAGAAACTCTGGGGGGAATTCGGGGAACTCTTGAAAGCTGCCAAGACATCCTTGGAAACATTAAAAATTCGGGATCCGCCTTCTCCGAGGGGTGGGAAATTCCATGATTTTGGGGTTTTTGGGGTCTCTGGGAATCCCGGGGGCTCAGGAAGGCACTCGGAGGCGGGAGCTGCCCAGCAGGAGCTGCAGGATCCGATCCACGGAAAAGGCCAGCAGGAAATCGGCCGCCAGCACCCCCAGGATCAGCAGCCTGAACTGGGAAGGAGGAATTCCGGAATGTTCCGGGTGGGAACCGACCCCAGATCCCATCCCAATCCCTGGGAACTCCAGAATTTTCCATGGGAATGGGGCATGGATCCCACCCCAAATCCCTGGGAATTCCAGAATGTTCCCAGTGGGAATGGGCTCCCCAAATCCCACCCTGACCCACAGGCAGGGACAGTTCCCATATCTCCCTGGAATGCTGGGAATTTCCTCCCGAAATGTTGGGATTTCCCCCCTGGAATCTGGGAATCTCCACCTGGAATGTTGGGATTTCCCTCCTGAAATCTGGGAATCTCCGCCTGGAAGGGTGGGGATTTCCCCCTGGAATCTGGGAATTTCCCCCTGGAATTTGGGGATTTCCCCCCTGGAATTAGGGTCTCAGCGGGGCGGGATCTCGGAGCCCCCTCCCTGTAAGAATCCCCATCCCAGAGCGATCAATCCCCCCCGGGAATCCCCCCAGAATCGGGGAATTCCTTGGGAATTGCGTCCCTCACCTCCGCAGGGATCTCGACGAGGCCGAAGCCGAGGTTGAGCTCGGGGCAGGCGCCGCTGAGCAGCCCCAGCACGGCCGAGGCCGAGAGCAGCAGCGCCCAGAGCAGCGCCCGGTTCTGCAGCAGGCTCTCCATGAACGGCTGGCCCTGGGAACAGCAACTGGGATGGACTGGGATGGCACTGGGAGGGCACTGGGATACACTGAGGTACACTGGGATACACTGGTTTGTACCGGGAGGGCACTAGGAGCTGATTCTGAGAGGCCTTGGGGCAGTAAAATGGGGTTTTGATGGCACCGGGGAATGGAAATTGGGAAAAAGGGGGAGARTAACTGGGAAAAGTGTGGAAAATGGGAACATTCCAGGTTTCCCACCTTGGGAAAAGCAGGGAAAAGTGTGGAAAATGTGAATATTTGGGTTTCTCACCTTGGGGGAGGCAGGAGGAGGTGTGGGAAGGGAACACTCCCAATTTCCCACTTTGGGGGAAGCAGGACAAGTGTGGAAAAATGGGAATATTCGAGTTTCCCACCTTGTGGAAAGCAGGGAAAAGTGGGAAAAGGGAACATTCCAGGCTTCCCACCTTGGTAAAAGCAGGGAAAAGAGGAAAATGGGAACATTCCAGATCTCCCACCTTGTAGTTGATGGCGAAGGTGGCCGTCTGCATGGCCATGGCCAGCAGGTACACGGTGCTGTTCACCAGCGAGGGCTCGAACTCCCGGTTCAGATCCACAAACTCCTCCTCCCTGCCACGGGAAACTGGGATCAGCCCTGGGACCAGCCCTGGGACCCAGCCGGAMTCCATTCCCCAAAAAATCCCGGTTGTTAGAGGGGTAGGAAAAATGGGAAKTTTTTTGGTTTTTGGGGTTTTTTATCCATGKGAATGGATAAAATCCTAGGGGATTTGGGGTTTTTCATCCATCGGAATTCCTTGGGATGGAATTCCCACAGGAAATGCTCACTGGAGTGGTTTTATGGGATCAGGGGATGCTGGGGTAGCAGCAACTGGGGGGGAAACCCTGGAAATTTTTTGCTCAATCCTGGAATTCTTTGGGAATTTTTCGGGATCAGGGCCTCACCTGGGCTCACTGCGGGCCTGAGCTTCCTGATAAAGAAACACCAGGCTCAGGAAATGCACCAGGAACTGCAGCAGCACTGTCAGCACCGTGTACAGGTTGAAAATGTTGGGAAGGGGCCTCTCCTTGGAAAGAGTCTTCAGGGGCTGGAAAAAACGGGAAAAAAATCCCAAATGGGATTTTCTTTTTTTTTTTTTTTTGGGACTTGTTTTGGATTTCTCCCTAGCCCACCCCCTTTCCCAGGGAATTCCCACCTTGGAGCGGGAGATGAAGAGGAAGCAGCCGGCCAGCAGCAGCCCCTGCAGCGTGGCCTGCAGGTCGCTGAACTTGACGCCCTGCAGGAAGAGCACGCTCTGGCTGTACGCCAGCACCAGCGCGTTCAGAGCCAGGATCTTGAACATCTGCAGCGTGGTCACCAGCGTGCAGCGGCCCTGCTTGATCACGTGGCAGACTGGAAACGGGAAAAAGCGGGAATTCCGGGAGTCAGGAACCSGGGGAACGCCGGGGGGAGGAAAAGGGTGAGGGAAAAAAGGGCAGGAATTGGGCATTTGGGGATGGGATGGGCTTGGGACCGCTCGGGATAAAACCAAGGTCAGCCTCAAATCTGGGAATCTCCCCCTGGAATTTGGGAATTTCCCCCCAGAATTTTGGGAATTCTGAGCTCAGGGCGGTTCAGATTTGGGGTTTTTCCCCCCATTCCCATCCCATTCCCAGGGTTTTTCCCGCTGTTCCCGGGCTGGGCACTCACTGCACTGGATGGAGGAGAGTTTGGAGGTGAAGGGGGCGGCGATGCTGGCGTCCCCCAGCTTCACCACGGGGGCCCTCTCCTCTTCCAGGTCCTTCAGCACCTGGCTCAGCCGCTCCTGCGGGATTGGCAATTCCCAAAAAACCCAAAATCACTCGGGACGGCCGGAAAACACGCTCCAAATCCACGCAAATCCAGAGGGAAAAGAGCAAGTTTGGGATCTGGGTGATGAGGCTGGAGGCGCCTTTCCAACTCCAGAATTCCAGGATTTACTCTCTGTTTACCCCAGATCTCAGGTCCCTTCCAGCCCCCAGAATTCCAGGGTTTATTCCCTGGTTTTATGTCACTTCCCACCTCCAGAATTCCTGGATTTATTCCATGTTATCTCTTTTCCCATTGGAATTCCCTCCCTTTTCTCACRGGATCCCCCTGGAATTTTGGGAAGCTCCCTGCCCACAGGGATTAGGGACAGGATTGGGATTGGATCCATCCCCACCCAAACCATCCCAGCATTCCCATTCCCTAAATCCCTCTGCTCCCAGGGCTGAAGATTCCCGGCTAAATCCCAATTCCCGACTCGATGCCAGGGCTAAAAATCCCGGGACAAATGGGAATTCCCACCCTGTGCACGGCCAGCTGCTCCTCCCGCTGGGCCAGCAGCCGCTGCTTGGCTCCTCGGGACGAGGGTTTGACATTCCCAGCGGGAATTCCGGCCCTGCTGTCCCCGACACCGTCCCGGGGCCGCCGCTTCCGCTCGGGAACGCGCTCCGGAGCGTTGGCCAGCAGGGCCACGCCTGGGCAGGGGAAACAGGGGAGAGATCAGGGGAAAATTGGGGTGGAAATGGGGGAAACAGGGAAAAACAAGGGGAAACCAGGGGGAAACAGAGAGAAATCGGGGGAAAAGAGGGAAAATTTAGGGGGAAAATCAGGAAAAATTCTGGGGGAAATCAAAGGAARAAATTTG
Organism: Cardinalis cardinalis; assembly: GCA_014549065.1. Lineage (NCBI taxonomy): Eukaryota > Metazoa > Chordata > Aves > Passeriformes > Cardinalidae > Cardinalis > Cardinalis cardinalis. Next base: position 40,152 of record JACDOX010000778.1, on the reverse strand, counting down.
GGATAAATCAGGAAAAATCAGGGGAAAAATGGAAAAAATGGGGAAAAACAAGGGAAAACCCACTGGAAAGAACAAGGAAAAAATGGGAAAGGCACAGAGAAAAACAAGGGAAAAACCCCCACGAAAACCTGGAATTCCCTCTTTTTTCCCCTTCCCGGCTCTAAGAGCTGGGAAACACTGGGAGCGGCATGGCTGGGGTTGGGATTTGGGGCAAATCTGGGGAATTCTGGGGATGTGCTCACCCACGTCAGCGTGTTTGAGCGCTCCCACATCATTGGTGCCGTCGCCGCACATCAGGGTGCAGTAACCGAGGCTCTTCAGTGCCGTGATCACGAATTCCTGCCCGGAAAAACAGCGGGAAAAGCTTCCAAAATCCCAGAATTCCCAGCTCGGAGTGGGGYGGGATTGGCGAGAAGGCTCCGAATTCTGGGAATTCAGGGCTGGAAGAGGCTCAGGATTCTTTAGGATCATACCAGGGCCATCCCCCCATTCCCAAACCCACAAAATCCCAGGAATTCAGAGCTGGAACGAGCTCCAGACTCTCTGGTCTCACCCTAGGGCCATCCTCACATTCCCGAAGATCCCGAATCCCGGGAATTCCCATTCCCAAACCCCCCTCACCTTCTGCTTGGGCGCCACCCTGGCGAAGACCCGGATGTGGGGGATGAGGCGCAGGAGCCGCTCCCGGTCCCGCAGCCGCAGCTGCTCCAGCCCCTCCCCGGTCAGGCACAGCTCGAAGGGCCCCGTCAGATCCCGCAGGGAATCCGGGAACGCCGGGAGAGCCACGGAGCCATCCCGGGAGCGCCACTGCCAGGGCAGCCCTGCGGGAACGGGAACAGGGGGGAGAACAGGGGGGATTCCAACCCTGATCCACATCTCCATTCCTGGCTCCCCAGACTCCTCARATCCYGGAATTCCAGAACCCCCTGGCATTTCCACTCCCATTCCTGATCCCATTCCCATCCCAGCTCCCCAGACACTTCAAATCCTGGAATTCCAGGACCCCTTGGCATTCCCGCTTCCATTCCAGATCCCGCTCCCATTCCTGATCCCATTCCCCCTCCCGATCCCATCCCAGCTCCCCAGACCCCTCAAATCCCGGAATTCCAGAACACCCTGGCACTCCCACCCCCATTCCCGATCCCAATCCCATCTCCCCAGGCCCCTCAAATACCGGAGCCCCCCCCCTGTCATTCCCAGGGTCATTCCCGGGGTTTTTGCCGTTTTATTCCCGGCAGGTACCGTGCTGCTCTGGGGGCTGCAGGATCAGGACCCTCTCCTTCTGCAGGAAGTGCAGCTCCCGCGCCACGTGGCAGGCGGTCAGCGGGCTGTCCCCCGTGATCATCACCACCTGCAATTCCCGGGGAAATTCCAGCCTGGATTTAGGGCTGGGAGCCCCCTCTGGAGGGGCACACCCTGCAATGTTCCCAAATCCTGCGGTTTTCCTGTTTTCCGCTTGGGATTTTCCCCACTCCCCTCTTGGAATTTTCCCATTTTCAATCTGGAATTTTCCCAGTTCTCAGCCTTGGATTTTCCCCATTTTCCACTTGAAATTTTCCCAGTTCTCAGACTGTAATTTCCCCACTTTTCACCCTGGAAATTCACGATTTTCCCCTCCCTCCAGCCCCTCCCACCCCTCTRGAAATTCCCCCATTTTCACCCCTTTTCCACCCTCCCTAAAATCCAGGAGTTCCCGTCATTCCTCACGTGGTGGGAAGCGCTCTGGATCTCCCGGATCACGGCCTTGGAGTCGGCTTTGAGTGGGGAGGAGACCAGGATGAATCCCACAAATCTCAGGTCACATTCCAGGGATTCCCTCTTCATCTCCCGCACCTTTTGAATAGCAAAATCCTGGATTCAGCATTCCCAAATCCCTTCAAAAGCCAAACTCCTCCTCCCACCGGTGATTCCTGGCATTTGGAGCATCCCCTGGAATAAGTTTGGGGCTCCTAAAAGCTTGGAGCGATCCCAAATTCCCCAAAGAAAAAGGGTTTTCCTTAGAAAAAATTCCTTTGGGATGCTCTGAAGGGGCTCAGGAACGGGAATTTCCCTGGAAAAAGCCCCCAAAAGCCCCAGATTCCACCCCAAAAAACACCTCTCCTTTTCCCAACCTCTCTCCCAGCGTTTCCAGGCCTGGAATTCCGGGGTTTTTCCCATTTTTTCACCTGCTGGTGGCTCAGGGCTCCCAGCTCTTTGTAGCCCAGGGCCAGGACCCGCGCGCCCTCGTGGGAGAATTCCCGATGGATCTCGTGGTAGTTGCTGGGACACTGAGATAGCTGAGGAAAAGAAAGCCCGAAGATATTCCATGAGGGAGGAATCYGAGGTAATTCCAGAGAGTTTTGGTGGAAAACTGGGAAAAATGAGGAGATTTGAGGGGAAAGGGAGGCAGGGATGTGGGAGAATCCGTGTGGAATTTGAGCGAATTCAGGATAATTCAGGGTAATTCCACTAAAATTTACAGTCCTCCCCCTTCCATCTTCCTGATCTCCCAACATTCCCAGATTCCTTGTTTTATCCTGGAATTCTCCCCTCACCACAGAGCCTGGGCACAGCCACTTGGAGCTCCTGGCATTCCCAAATCCCTGATTTTCCCTGGAATTTCCCCTTCCTGCACGCTCTGGGCCCATYTCCCCTCAGCACAGGGCAGCCACTYGGGGCTCCTGGCATTCCCAGATTCCCGTTTTGGGGCTCCTGGCATTCCCAGATTCCCGTTTTTCCCCGTCATTGCCCTCACCATGGCGTGCAGGGTCTCCGGAGCGCCCTTGACGGCCGCCAGGTATCGGATTTCTCCGGAGGCGTTTTCCAGGGACGCCAGCACCGCCATCCTCTTCAGGGCACTGGAGAAATGAAAGCGCTGGTGAATTCTCATTCCCGGAGTTTTTAGACTCCTCGGGAAAACTTTCTCATCTGGAAACAAAGGAAATCAGGAAATCCTGAAAGGGGGTGCTGGGAGGGAAAAGGGGGAATTGGGAATGGGGGGGGGGGAAAGAGGGAATTTGGGGTGGTTTGAGGGGGATCTGGGTGGAATTCTGAGAGATTTAGGGGGAATTTGATGGAATTCCGGGTAATTTATGGAATTCTGGGTAATTTATGTGGAATTCAGGGGGATTTTGGTGAAGATTTTGTGGGTTTTTTTGTAGGGATTTGGAAAGGTTTTTGTGGGAATTTTGTGGGATTTTCTGCAGGGATTATGTGGAGTTTATTGTAGGGATTTTGAGATATTTTTGTGGGAATTTTGTAAGATTTTCTGCAGGGATTCTGTGGAATTTTTTGTGGGGATTTGGACAGATTTTTGTGGGATTTTATGCAGGGATTCTGTGCAGTTTTTTGKGGGGATTTGGACAGATTCTTGTGGGAATTTTGTGGTGTTTTCTGTGAACTTTTTTCCAGGGATTTTGTGGAATTTTTAAGATTTTGTGAGATTCTCTGGGGGGAATTCTTTGCAGCATCCCGCGACCGTTTTCCCCGAGCTCTTTTGAGCTTTTCCCACCAGAAATGCCTCAGAATTCCAGGGAGAACTGTGGATTTTGGGATTTACCTCTGGTCAGGGTCCAGTCCACTGCTGTCAGCATGGCTTTCTCCAGAGGGTCCCCCACGATGCTGCCGTCCTCCAGCTGCACCAGGGAGTGGCAGCAGGCGATGGCTCGGTGAGTTTCCAGGGGGATTTCTGACACTGGCAGCACCTCCTTGCCTTCCCTAAGGGAAAATTTGGGATTTTGGGACCATTCCCCAGGGCTTTTGTCAAGGGGATTGGTGGGGAATTGAGGCAGAAGGAAAAGAAAGGGAAAAACTGGGTGAAATGCTCAAAATCCCCTAAAAACCTCCACAAAATGTGCTGTGAAATCCCATAAAAATCCCACAAAAAAGCATCACAAAAAAACCCCACAAAAAGCAAAAAAAATTCCCCCTAAAAATACACAAAGAATTCCACAAGATCCAGCCACAAAATCCCACAAAAAATCCCATAAAATCCCCACCAAAAAAATTCYCAAAAAATCCCCCAAAATCTTTGCACAAAATCCTTGCAAAGTAGCCCAAAAAAAGGTGACAAAAAATCACACTAAACCCTCACATCATCCTCAAGAAGTTCCAACAAAAAACGCCACCAAAAATCCTTGTGAAATCCCCAAAAATCTTTACAAAAAATCCCAGGATTTTGATGGATTCTGTAGGATCTTTTTGTGGGAATTCTGAGAGATTTCTTGTGAGGCTTTTGTGGGGGTTTTTGGGGGGATATTTTGATGGGATTTTATGGAATTTTTGTGAGGATTTTGTGGGATTTTTGTACGGGTTTTGTGAGATTATTTGGGAGGATTTTGTGGGAATTTTGTGGGGGCTTTTTTGTTGGATTTTTGTGGGAGGGTTTTGTGGGATTTTTTTGGGGGAAGATTTTGTGGGATTTTTTGAGAATTTTCTGGGCTTCTTTTTTAATTTTTTTGGGAAGATCTTTTTAGACTGATTTTGGTGGAATTCCTTTTTTTATTTCTCTAAGATTTCGCGAAGACCTTGTGGGATTTTTTGGAGGGATATTTTTGGGAATTTTGAATTTCCAGCCCCTTCCCCACCCCTCCCTTGCCCCTCCCAGTATTCCCAGTGTTCCCGCAGAGAATTCCCAGGGAGAATTTGGGCTCAGGACCCACCTGAGCCCGGCCACCCCTCGCACCACCAGGTGGTCGCTGGTCAAGGTCCCGGTTTTGTCGAAGCAGCAAACCTGGACCTTCCCTGCGAAGGGGATCCGGAACGGCTCCGTGCAGTACACATCTGGGAGAGGGGAAAAAATGGGAATGYTGGGGGGAAATCAGGGATTCTGGGGGGAAATGGGGGGATCCTGGGAGGGAATGTTTTAAAATAATCCCCAAAAACTAAAAAAATCCCCAAAAAACCCCACGGCAACCCGCTCCCTCCACCCTTCCTGCCAGCCCTGCTCCAACCCCGCTCCCTTCCCGGTATTCCCAGCATTCCCAAATCCCCCCCGGAGGGCTCACAGAGCTTGGCCAGGGCGATGAGGGAGGTGTTGACGGCCAGGGAGAGCTCGATGGGCAGCTCGGGGGGCACCACGGASGTCAGGATCAGGGCACACTCCAGGAACAGCCGGTACTGGTTCCGACGGGGGTCCTTGGTGCCTGGGGAACCGCGGGAAAACAAGATCACAATGGGAAAAACGGGATCAAGATGGGAAAAAACAGGATCACAGTGSGGAAAAATGGGATCAGAAAGGGAAAAAAAAATCAGATCAGAAAGGGAAAAAACGGGATGAAAACGGGATTAGGGGAAAAAACGGAATAAAAATGGAGTCCAGATCAGGGAACACCACTCGGGGATCCCTCCCCAAATCCCGGAATTCCCAGAATTCCCAGAATTCCGAGATTCCCACCCTGGATCCAGACATAGGCGGCGGCGGCGATGGCGAAGATGAGGAGGAAGAGGATGAAGATGAAGGTCTCCAGGTTATTGGCCGTGACCCTCTTCACCCCAAATAGGATTGTCCGGAGCAGCTTTCCCTGCAAAACCAGCTTTGGTCAGGAATCCCATGGAAATTTCTTCATAATTCTGTGGGATTCTGTCCAAAGGAGGATGGAATGGGAACTCCCAACTCTGGGAAAAGCCTGGAATTCCTTTGGAGCTTGGGAATTCTTCCCATTCCCRAGCTTCTCCTTTTTCCCAATCCTTAATTCCTCCCTCCTCCCGAGACCCATTCCCAGGAATTCCCAGGAATTCTTGGCTCACCTGGGAGGTGTTGAAGCCGGTGCGGAGGGCGTAGGCCAGGCACCCGTTATCCACAGCTGGGGAGGGAACAAATCCCAGGGAATTCCCAGGAAATCCCAAGGAATCCCCCAGGACATCCACTCCGGAAATTCCCACAAATTCCTGAAGAAACCCCCAAGGAACTCCTGGGAATTGCGGGGTGGGAATTCCCAGGAATTTTAGGTAGGAATGTGGGAATTGCTCCCTGAGGAGGATGGTCCCTGTGGGAATTCCAGGGTGGGAACTGCGGGCTGGGAATTCCCAGGCACTTTGGGCAGGAATCAGGGAATTGCTCCCCTTGAAGGACAGTCCCTGTGGGACGTTTCCGGGGTGGGAACCGGGGGTGGGAACCCCAGGGTGGGAATTCCCAGGGATTTTGGGGCAGGAACGTGGGAATTGCGGCCTGAGGAGGACGGTCCCGGTGGGGTATTTCTGGGGTGGCAATTACAGGGTGGGAATCCCAAGACGGGAGGCCCAGGATGGGAATTCCAGGGGGGGGAATCCCGAGGCTCACGTTTGAGGCCGGCCGAGGCGCGCGGCGGCGGCAGGTGCTGGATGACGCGCGTGCCCCCGAACAGGACGTGCAGCCGCCCGTCCGCGCCCACGTCCAGAACGCGCTCAGGGCTCAGCCCCTCCACCGGCTCCTGCGGGGACACGGAATTCCAGCAGGGAACTCTGGCCAGGAATGGGCCAGGGATCCCGAGAATGGGGACAGGGACACAGGGAAGGGGCAGGACAGGGACGCCTGGCCAAAATTCAGGGGATGCCGACCAGGAATGGGGACAGGGATCCAGGGAATTCTGTCTGGGAACGGGGGCAGGGATCCAGGGAATTCCGTCTGGGAACAGGGACATGGATCCAGGCAATTCCAGCCAGGAACAGGGACA
>JACDOX010000776.1:27524-41483 GCA_014549065.1 Cardinalis cardinalis | reverse complement strand
GTCCTCGGGGCACGGCTGGACGCTGGGGGTGACGTGCACCTGGTAGCCCTGGGGACAGAGAGGACATCAGGGGGACACTGGGGACATCAGGGGGACACTGGGGACATTCGGGGGTTGGGGACATTGAGGGGTTCAGGAGATTGGAGGACTGGGGGCATTGGGGACATTGGGGACATTAAGCAGGTAGGGGACTTTAAGGGATTCAGGAGATTGGGGTATTGGGGACATTGGAGAAGTTGGGGACAGCTGGGGACATTAATGCCATCATCACCTGCAGGAGGGGGTGCCACCATGCCCAGGGCTGGCTCAGGGATGGGTTTAGGTGACATTTGGGGACATTTGGGGACAGTGTCACCTGCAGCAGGGGCCACTCCTGGGCCCGGGGACACTGGAGGCATTGAGGACACTGCTGTCACTGTCACCTGCAGCAGGGCCCAGGGTTGGCACAGGGATGGGGTTAGGTGACATTTGGGGACACTGCTGTCACTGTCACTGCACCAGGGGCCATTGCCGTGCCTGGGGCTGGCTCAGGGAGGGGTTTAGGTGACATTTGGGGACATGTGGGGACATGTGGGGACACGTGGGGCAGTGTCACCTGCAGCGGGGGCCACTGCCATGCCTGGGGCTGGCTCAGGGAGGGGTGTAAGTGACATGAGGTGGCATTTGGGGACACGTGGGCAGTGTCACGTGCAGCAGGGGCCATTGCCATGCCTGGGGCTGGCTCGGGGAGGGGTGTAAGTGACATGAGGTGGCATTTGGGGACACGTGGGCAGTGTCACCTGCAGCAGGGGCCGCTCGCGGGCCCGTGCCAGCGCCGGGCGCAGGCGGAAGCCGAAGCGCCGCTCACAGGGGGGGTCCCGGGGCAGGAAGGGACCTGGGGACAGCGGGCGGCCACTGTGGGAACTCTGGGGACAGCGGGGACACAGGGGTCACACACGGCCCCCAGAGCCACCCCAGTGTCCCCAGAGTCCCTTTGATTGTCCCCAGGTCCTTCCCCTTGACCCCAAGGTCACCCTCCCTTGTCACCCAAAGCCCCTCTGATCCCAAGGCCACCCCTGGTCCCCAAGGTCCCCACCACTGTCCCCAAAACCCCTCCCCTTGTCCCCAAATCCCCTCCCATTGTCCCTGAGTTCCCCCTGTCCCCAAGGTCACGCCACCCATCCCCAACGTCCCCAAGGCCAATCCCCCTTTGTCACCATGTCCCCAGTATCCCTGTCCCCAAGGCCACCCAATGTCCCCAAAGTCTCCAGTGGCACCCCCTGTCCCCAATGTCCCAAACCCTTCTCCTTGTCCCCAAACTGCCCTCATTGTCACCAAGCCCCCCCAACTGTCCCCAGCCCCCCGCTGGCCCCGATGTCACCTCGAGCAGCCACTGGGGGGTGACAATGGGGACGCCCCTGCCCAGGGCACACAGGAACTTGAGTGTCCGGCGGATGCCATCGGTCACCAGGTGGCTGCAGTCGTGCACAGACGTGGCCTCGGTGCCACCCAGCGTCCCCAGGGCCACCCGCAGCGCCGGCGAGGCCACCAGGCCCGTGAACAGCACCTGGGGACAGTGGGGACATCACTGGGGACATCCCTGAGTGCCACCAGGCCCGTGAACAGCACCTGGGGACATCANTGGGGACATCACTGGGGACATCCCTGAGTGCCACCAGGCCCGTGAACAGCACCTGGGGACATCAGTGGGGACATCCCTGAGTGCCACCAGGCCTGGGAACAGCACCTGGGGACATCAGTGGGGACATCCCTGAGTGCCACCAGGCCTGTGACCAGCACCTGGGGACAGTGGGAACATCCCTGAGTGCCACCAGGCCTGTGACCAGCACCTGGGGACAGTGGGGACATCCCTGAGTGCCACCAGGCCCGTGAACAGCACCTGGGGACAGTGGGGACATAATTGGGGACATCATTGGGGACATCCCTGAGTGCCACCAGGCCCGTGACCAGCACCTGGGGACATCAGTGGGGACATCCCTGAGTGCCACCAGGCCTGGGCACAGCACCTGGGGACACAGGGGACATCCCTGGGTGGGTGGGGACATCTAGGGGACCCTGGGACAGGCTGGAGACACATTCAGGACACACTGGGGACATCCCTGAGGAGTTGGGGACACCTGGGCGACACTGGGACAGGTTTGGGACAGTTTGAGGACACAACAGGGACGTCCCTGGGGGACTCGGGGACACWSTGGGGACACTGTGGGGACATGCCCAAGTGCCACCAGCCCCAGGACCAGCAGCTGGGCACACTGGGACGCCTTGGGGACACTGTGGGGACACTGTGGGGACATGCCCAGGTGCCACCACGCCCAGGACCAGCAGSTGGGCACACTGGGACGCCTTGGGGACAGCTTGGGGACATCCTGGGGGACTTGGAGACACTGGGGGGACACTGTGGGGACAGCTGGGGGACATCCTGGGACACCTTGGGGACACTGTGGGGACACTTTGGGGACATGCCCAGGGGGCTCAGGGGCCACTGGGGACATGCCCAGGGGCCACCAGCCCCAGAACAGCAGCTGGGGACACAGCGGGAGGGGGATGGGGGCACCGGTCTGTACTGGGAGCACTGGGGGGATCCTRGTCCATACTGGTCTGTACTGGTCCGTACTGGTCTGTACTGGTCCATACTGGGAGGTCACTGGGGTGTCCCTGGGGGAGTCACTGATCTGTACTGGTCACTGTAGTTCCACACAGGTCTATACTGGTCCATAGTGCTCTAATCTGGTCCATACTGGGAGCACTGGGTGTGGTCACTGGTCCATACTGGGGTCACTTAGGAGTCACTGGGGGTACTGGTCTGTACTGGTTCATACTGGTCTGTATTGGTTTGTACTGGTCTAGATTGGCCCATATTAGCCCATACCAGTCTGCACTGGTCCGTACTGGTTCCTGTTGGTCTGTCCTGGTCCATACTGGTCCTTACCCGGATCTGGGCGGGGCCTGGCGCTGCCCGGGGGCGGAGCCTGCGCTTGGCACCCTCTGTTGGCTCCTCCTCCTCTGGGGGCGGGGCTGCCATTGAGCCCCACCCATTGCCTGTTATGGACATGGAGGGTGTGGCCTCTTCAAGCGCTGCCACTGATTGGYCCTGCCCCCTCTGGGGGCGTGGCTTGGGAGAGGGGCGTGGCTTGGAGCCTCGATCATKACCATTCTGGGTGGGGGCAGGGACATGCGAGGCTCCGCCCCCTCCACTCACGGCCAATCGCCGACTGCGCCGCACCTGGGGGGGAGGAGCTGCAATGGAGACCCCAAAATCCAATGGGAACCCCCCAACATCCCCCAAGTTCACCCCAAATTCCACCGGGAACCCCCAAATCCTCCCAGGAACCTCCAAAATCCACCTGCCACACCCCAAATCCCCCCAGATCCCCCCAATTCCACCTGGGACCCCCCAAAAACCACCCAAGACCCCCAAAAATTCACCTGAGACCCCCCCAAACCACACTGGGTCTCCCTAAATCCACTGGGAACCCCAAACCCCACTTGGGACCCCCCAAAATTCACGGGGAACCCCAAAAATCCACCAGGAACCCCCCCCTGAATCCCCGAGGGCTCCCAAAATCAACCAGAGACCCCCAAAATCACCTGGGACCCCCCAAAATTCACCTGCGGGGTGGGCGGAGCTTCTCCTTCCTCCTGGGCGGGGCTTGGGGGACCCTCAACATCTGGATTTGGGGCCACCTCCTCCACATCTGGAACTTGGGGCTCATCCAGGGCCCTTTCGGGGCTTTCCGGGGGTTCCACATCTGGGGCAGGGGGCAGGAACAGCTGGGTGGCCACATCTGGATCCAGGCCAGGGCTCCCCGGCCCCTCCACATCTGGAATTTCAGGGACTTTTGGGGCCGTTTGGGGTCTTTTTGAGGCTGCCACATCTGGATTTGGGCCCATCTCCTCCACATCTGGATCAGCGGCCCCCAGCAATGTCCTGTGGCCCCTCAGTGACTCCCCCACATCTGGATTTGGGCTCTCCCTGGCCACATCTGGATTTTTGGGCAGGTTTAGGGGACTTTTGGGTGGTTTTGGGGACCCAACACCTGGTTCTGAGGGTCCTTCTCCCTCCACATCTGGATCAGGGGGCAGGAACAGCTGGGTGGCCACATCCAAGTCCTCCTCCCCCTCYACATCTGGATCTGGGGTCTCTGCCCTCACAACGGGAATTTTGGGGTCATTTGAGGCCATTTTGGGTTGGTTTGGACCCAGAACATCTGGATTTAGGCCGTCCTCCACACCTGGAYRCGGGGGCAGGAACAGCTGKGTGGCCACATCTGGATCCAGGGAGGGCAGCCCCTCTACATCTGGAATTTTGGAGTCCTTTGGGGTAGTTTTGGGGCCTTCTGGGCTCCCAGCATCTGGAGAAGGCAGAAACAGCTGGGTGGCCACATCTGGATCTGATGCTTCTTTCTCCTCCACATCTGGAATTTTGGGGTCCTTCAGGGCCGTTTTGGAGCTTTCTGGGCTCCCAACATCTGGAGAAGGCAGGAACAGCTGGGTGGCCACATCTGGATCTGACTCCTCTTCCTCCTCCACATCTGGAGTTTCTGATGGCTTCTGGGTAATTTTGAGTCGTTCTGGGCTCCCAACATCTGGATCTGCCTCAGCCTCCTCCACATCTGGATTTGGGGGCAGGAACAGCTGGGTGGCCACATCTGGATCCCACCCTTCCTCCTCTCCCTCCACATCTGGCGTTCCAGTCACATTTTGGGTCCTTTGGAGCCTCCCAACATCTGGATTTGGGGGGTTCAGCCCAACATCTGGAGTTTCAGGCATATTTTGGGTAATCTTTTGTCTTTTTGAGGGCCAAACATCTGGATCAGCCTGATCGTCCTCCACATCTGGGTCACTCTCCCCCACCAAGGCTCCACATCTGGATTCAGAGCCTCCAACAGCTGGATTTGGGCTCTGCGTGGGCACATCTGGAGTTTCGGGCATATTTTGGGTCATTTTCCGTCTTTTTAAGGGCTGAACATCTGGACCTGTCTCATCCCCCTCCACATCTGTCTCGCTGTCCACCAGCAGTGTCCCACACCCAATTTTTGTGCCTGAAACATCTGGATTTGGCGTTTTCAGCCTCACATCTGGAGTTTCAGGCACGTTTGGGGCTGGCTTCCGTCTTTTTAAGGCTTCAACATCTGGATTTGCCTCCTCCTCCACATCTGTGTCGCTGCCATCCAGCAGCGCCCCGTGACCCCTCTGTGACCCCTTCACAGCTGGATTTGGGGGCTGTGGGGGCACATCTGGAGTTTGGGGCACGTTTTGAGGAATTTTCCACCTTTTTGAATGATGAACATCTGGATTCACCTCATCCTCCYCCACATCTGTATCACTGTCCACCAGCAGTGCCTGACACCTATTTTTGGTCATTCCAACATCTGGACTTGGGGTCTGTGCCACCACATCTGGACTTTCAGGCACATTTTGKGTCATTTCAAGCTTTTTTAGGGTCTCAACATCTGGATTTCCCTCCTCCTCCTCCACATCTGTGTCACTGTCCACCAGGAATGCTGGGCACCTGACATCAGGGCCCGAAACATCTGGATTTGGGAGCTTCGCAGCCACATCTGGAGTTTCAGGGATGTTGTGGGTCGCTCTGAGCCGTTTCAGGGGCTGCACATCTGGATCCTCCTCCACATCTGTGTCACTGTCCACCAGCAGCATCTGACTCCTGATTGTGGGGCCTGAAACATCTGGATTTTGTGTCCCCCATCGCACATCTGGAGTTTTGGGCAAATGCTGAGTCCTTCTGAGCCTTTTTGGGGGCTGCACATCTGGATCATCCTCCGCATCTGTGTCGCTGTCCTCCACCAGCGTCCGTTGCCCGATTTTGGGCCTTTCCACAGCTGGATTTGGGGTCGCCACCTCCACATCTGGAATTCTGGGCACATTTTGGGTCACTTTGAGCCTTTTTGGGGGCTGCACATCTGGATTCACTTCATCTTCCACATCTGTATCGCTCTCCACCAGCAGCATCTGAGAACAGAGTTTTGGGCCCGAAACATCTGGATTCAGGGGTTTTGCTGCCACATCTGGCGTTTTGGACAGGTTTTGGGGCAATCTGAGTTGGTTTTGGGGCTGCACATCTGGATTCTCCTCCTCCCCCTCCACATCTGTGTCGCTGTCCATCAGGATTCTCCAGTGTCCAATTTTGGGCGCCCTCACAGCTGGACTTGGGGTTTCCACCTCCACATCTGGAATTCCAGGCATGTTTTGGGTCACTTTAAGCCTTTTCTGGGGCTGCACATCTGGATCTTCATCCACATCTGTGTCACTGTCCACCACCTCCATCCTGCGTCGCATTTTTGGGCCTGAAACATCTGGATTTGGGGTCTTTCCTGCAACATCTGGAGTTTCTGGGACGTTTTGGGTAATTTTCAGTCGTTTTGGGGGCCCCACTTCTGGATCAGCCTCCTCCTCCTCCACATCTGTGTCGCTCTCCACCAGCAGGGTGCCATGCCCACTTTTAAGCCATGGAACATCTGGATTTGGGGGTTTTAGCCCCACATCTGGAGTTTCGGGCACATTTTGGGTCATTTTAAGCCATTTTTGTGGGCCAACATCTGGATTTGGCCCCTYCTCCTCCACATCTGTGTCACTGTCCACCTGCAGTGTCCGGTGCCCATTTCTGGCCCACAGCACATCTGGATTTGGGGTTTCTGCTGCCACATCTGGAGCCTCTGAGGTGTTTTGGCCCACTTTGGACGTTTTCAGGTCCCCAACATCTGGATCTGGCCCCTCCCCAATCACATCTGGAGCATTTCGGGAGCAGGGAAGGTGTTTTTGGGGGCCCTCAACATCTGGGGGCACAGCTGGATCCTCCAGGGCACTGCAAAGAAGGGTTGAGGGGGGACTCAGCAGTTTGGGACCTCCAAAACCCCCCAAGGATCCCAAAAATAACCCAAAGAGCCCCAAAACCCCTTTCAGAACTCCACAAACTGCCCCGAAACCCTCCAAAAATGCCCAAAGACCCCAAAAATGCCCCCTAATTGCCCCAAGGACCCCCAAACCCCCTGGGAACCCCCAAACCAATCCCAAACTGTTCCAGGGACACCCCCAGAACACCCACTCCCCCCCAAAATCCCCCTAAGTGGCCCCAAGACCATCCCAAACACCCTCAAATTGTCCAAGGAACCCCCCAAAATCACCCAGGGACCCCCAAGCTGCCCCCAAAGGACCCAAACCACCCCAGAGGCCCCCAACCCCCTGCCTGGGACCTCCCAAACTTCCCCAAAAAGACTCAAAACAAACCCAGGGACCCCTGAAATGTCCCAGGGATCCCCTAAGCTACACCCAAAAGACCCAAAATCCCCCCAGGGACCTCCAAGCCCTCCTCAGGAAGCCCAGATTCCCTCACAGAACGCCCAACACACCTCAGGGAGCCCAAATTCCCTCATCAAATGCCCAGCTCCCCTCATGGAACACCCAACACGCCTCAGGAACCCCAAGTTCTCTCACAGAACCACCAACCCCTGTCACRGACCCCAGATTTCCCTCAGGAAACCCAAACGTCTCTCAGGAACCCCAAATTCTCTCACAGAACCCCCAACTCACATCAGGGGCGCCCCAAACTCCCCTCAGGACCCTTCAACTCCCTCAGAGAGCCCAAACTTCCCTCAGGAAGCCCGAATTCCCTCACGGAAGCCCGAACTCCCCTCATGGACCCCAAACCTCCCTCAGACACATCCAACCCCCTTTAGGGACCCCCAAATTCCCTCATCAAGTCCCAACTCCCCTCAGAAACCCCCAAATTTCTCTCCGGAACCCCAGATTGCCAAACTAAGCCAACAAACCTCCCTCAGAGACCCCAAACATTCCTCAGAAACCACAAACTGCCAAACTAAGCCAACAAACCTCCCTCAGAGACCCCAAACATTCCTCAGAAACCACAAACTCCCGTCAGACACCCCCTACAATGTCCCTCAGGGACTCCTCAAAATTGCCCCCGAGGCCCTCAGTCCTCACCAAGGACCGTTCCAATCCCCGCTGTCACCTCCAAGTCCCTCCAGGATATTCAAGAACACCCCCGGACCCCAAATCCACCCAAACTCCCCCAAAATTCCCTCAGGGACCCCAAAAGTGGCCCCGGCTTCCCTCTCCCCCGCTCACCCCTCCCGCGCCATCACCGCCGGGACCCGCCCCCTGCGCTCCCATTGGCCGCTCTCTCCGCGCGCTAACGCCCATCCGCACTTTCTATTGGCTGCTATGAGTGTCGATCATCGCAAACCACCGAGACGGGGCGGGGTGGTCCTCCGAGAGCACCGGAGCGTCGGTGGGTGGGGCTTAAAAAAGGTKTAGACCAATTGAAGCGCAGAAAACTGGATTGACAACGCAATTAACCAATAAAATTATAGAAAGCGGGCGGCGCCGACCAATGGGAGCCCCGGCTTTGTCCTATATGAGCGCGCGCGGGGCCGCTGCTGCCGCCATTTTCACCGCTGCCGCGCTCGCGCCTTCGCTCCGCGCTTAAAGGGGCCGCGCCGCCTCTTTACGTTTTTTTATTCAGTTTTCCGAGCGCCTCCGCGCCGTCCGGGTGGGCCCGAGCCCCCCCGCCAGACTCCACCGCCGCCATGAGGGAGATCGTCCACATCCAGGCGGGCCAATGCGGCAACCAGATCGGCGCCAAGGTGAGCGCGGCGGGCCCCGCCTCCATCCCCCGCCGCGGCGGCGTTGCCCCTTTAAGAGCCCTCCCATCCCCCGCGCGCCAAGACAAAGGGTGACCCAAACCAGGGTGATTTTACCCCAAAATCGGCGTTTTCCCCCCACAGAAGCGCCTGTGAGGGAAGGGGGCTATGCTGAATGGGGCGGGTTTGGGRTTAAAATCGGGAAATTCCGTCGCTAAATGAGGATTTTCGGTGGCTGAACGCGCCCCCCCCTGCACGCGGCCGCAAAATGGCGGCTGAGGGCGGCGGCCCCGAACCGCGGCAAATTCCCCTCCAAAATCGCCTTTTTTGGGGATGTTTAAAGAAAATATTACTATTTTATCTTAATTTAAATGACTGTTTGAAAGATTTGGCCGCGAATGTCGCTTTTTGCCTATAATCGAGGGGGTCTGGCTGAGGATGGGCGGGGAAGGCGCCAAAATGGCGGCGAGGRGCCCCGAAATTAAAGGATTTAACCTCGAAATTAGATTATTTACAATAATATATTCATAATTAAATTAATAACCTGATTTGTTTCGTTTTTATATCACCGTACGTTAAATGCTGCTTTTTCAGTCTGAAATCGGTTGTTTTCGCCCCATAATTGGGTATTTTCGCCCCTAAAATCGGATCTTTTCACTGCAGAACCGTCCAATTTTACCTCAAAAATGTGGATTTTTTTTGCCCCAAAATAAAGATTTTTAACCCTCTAACGGGGCGTGACGCCCGGAGG
Source organism: Cardinalis cardinalis (assembly GCA_014549065.1). Lineage (NCBI taxonomy): Eukaryota > Metazoa > Chordata > Aves > Passeriformes > Cardinalidae > Cardinalis > Cardinalis cardinalis. The sequence goes on along the minus strand of JACDOX010000776.1, from coordinate 32,114 downwards.
GGTCAGACCCGAAAATTGGAGGATTTAACCAAATCCCCACCCCCCCCCAAAAAAAGCGGCTTAATATTCACGACAAATGTTGCCTAAATAAGAAGTGTGTTTCTATTTTTTGTTACAAAATGGGATTTTTTTATCCACGAAAWGAAGACTTTTAAGGTTTTAGACTGCAGGATTTTATGACAAAAGCATTTCTTTTTTTTTTCCTTAAATTCGGATTTAAGGTCTTTAAATTGCAATATTAATTTCCAGATCAATGGGTTTTTTACTTTGAATTAGCTTTTTTCACTGAAATGCCCTTCTTACGCTTAAAAATGGATGACTTTGTTTTCAAAAAAGTATATTTTAGTTCTCAAAATGTTAAAGTTTTGCACTTAAGGGATTATTTTTTCATTGATGAAAGGTTTTTTGCTGCCAAAATGCAGCTTTTTGGCCACAAAGCCTTTTTTTTCCCCAGCCCCAAGATGGAGCTTTGGAGCTCCAGCTCAGCATCTTTGTTTTGCAAAACAACATTTCCGTCCCAAATCAAGATTTCTATCCCCAAACGTGGAGTTTGGAGGAGAAAAATGRCTGGATTTCTTTTCCAGAAGTAGAAATTAGGGTTACAATGGGGATTTTCTGCAGCTCGGAGGGAGCTCCCAGCCCCAAAATGGAGGTTTCCAGCCCCAAAATGGAGGGTCGGGGGAAGAATCGCAGCTTTGTGCTTCCAAGTCCGTGTTTTTCTTGCCTCAAAATCACCGCTTTTTCTTCAAAATTAACGGGATTTGTTTCAATTTTTCTCTTTTTTTGCACCAACTGGTGATTTTTGCCAAAAAAGCGTTGTTTTAGGCCTCGGAATTTGCAATTCTTCAGACCCGAATGTCATTTTTACTGCTTCAAAAATCCCTTTTTTCCCCTGAATATTCACTTCACCCACAAAAGGGCCTTCTTTAAACCCATATTTCATTTTTTTCTTTTTTAAATGTTACTTTTTGTCGCAAAATCGCCCTTTTCAGCCCCAACCCCCTCCCTTTGTGTCTCCAGACCGCATTTCCTGCCCCCAACATGAACATTTCCATTTCCTGCCCCACACCGAAATCTTTGTTCTCCAAAACGCCTCAAATTGGAGTTTTTAACCCTAAAAAGCGATTTTTTTTRAGCTTTGCAAAAGAGGTTTCAAACCCAACTTGCGATTTTGAGGCCCAAAAAAGGGTTTTTACTGTACAGAAAATACTGGTATTTAACAGGATAAATTTACTTTCGAAAATTGTGTTTTACCCCCAAATCTGCTTTTTTATTTACCCCCAAATTCGCAGTTTTTACCCTTAGATATCCTTTTCTCTCCATAATCCATATTTCTGTCACTAAACTCACAATTTTCCTCAGAAAACATAATTTTTAACYCACTGTTGCCCAAGGCTCCAAAATGCAGAGGTTTTTTACTCTGAAATGCTGTTTATTCGAATTTGAACTTTTAAAATTCATTTTCTTTGTCGTTTGCCCAAAATCTCTATTTTTCTCCCAAATGAACTTTTTTGGAGGTATTTCTTTTCTACATTTCCCGAAACTGCCCTTTTTTAACTTATTAGTCCCATCAGCCCCCAAATCCCTATTTTTTAACCCATTTTTGCTCACAACCCCCTMAAACGCCAGATTTTAACCAATTCCTTTCCTCATCTCCAAAATCAGCATTTTTAAGCGTATTTTTATTTTTTTTACCTCACATTGCTGGGTTTAGTCCTTTTTTCTCTCTCACCTCCAAAATTAATATTTTAAGCCCTTTTTTCTTCTATTACCCAAAGTTGTGGTTTTTTAAATACATTTTTGCCTCATAATCACCAAAGCACCATTTTATTTCAAATCACCATTTTATATCTCTTTTTTGAAATAACAATGTCAAAATTAAAGGCTTTTACCCCAAATTAATATTTTAATGCTATTCTGGTCTCCACAGTCCCAAATTCTCCATTTTTTGCAACATTTCTCATCTTTAACCCCCAAATCACCTTTTTTCTCCTCATTTTCCCCTCACACTGTGTGCCCCCCCCCGGGCACCTTGGCCCATTTTAACCCAAATTCCCCTCATTTTTACAATCTCAACTTCAAATACAAAACTTGGAGCCCCCAAGCCGAATTTCGGTATGAAAACCCTGATTTTGGGTGATGATGAAGCCGATTTGGGGCGCAAGAAGCCGATTTTGGAGGGGTTGGTTTGAATTGTAACGAGTTGCCGCCATTTTCCCGCGTTCCCGCCCTTTTTGGGGAGCGGGACCGCGCTGCCCTGGCCACGCCCCCTCCCTCACAGAGCCCCGCCCGCTTCCCTTCCCCGCACCTCCAAACCACGAAAAAACCATAAAAATCGCCTTTTTCCCCCCAAAAAGGGTCGTGGAGTGGCTGTGGGTTGTAGCCACGCCCTATTAGGACCTGAGCACACCCTAAATTTATTTTAAAAGTCCCCAAAATCCCAATTTTCCAACCCACAAGAATGTCCTGGCTGTAGGAGAGGTCTTGTGGATCCTGCCTATCACTTGGCCACACCCCCAAATTCCTTTAAATCCCTAAATCCTTAATTTTTTTCCCCAAAAACACTGCCTAGGGGAGGTGGGTGGGGATGGAGTTACATCTCATTCTTTCTATAAAATCCCAACATCCCCTTTTTTGTCCCCAAAATCAATCCYGGGTATAGCAAAGTGGGTGTAGCCCCTCCCCTCCACAAGCTCTGCCCCTCTATCCCAGACTACGCCATCAATTTCCCTTTAAATSCCAATTTTTTTTCCTTAAAATGCAGATTCTTTTATATTCCTCAACTGCTATTTCACACCTTAAAATCCTAATTTCTTACTTTAAAATTCCTGATTTTTTTTACCCCCAAATCCTCATTTTCTCCCCCAAAATGGGGTCCCAGATGTAGCAAAGTGGGTGTGGCCCAGCTGCCCCCACCCCTCCTTCAGCTCCACCTCTTTTAGCCCCCAACTCCCATTTCTCACCTTAAAATCCCCAATTTTTTTTGATCAGAATTCTAATTTTTTCCCCAGAATCGAGTCTGAGGTGGGCCTAGCCCACCTGACCACACCCCTCTCCTGCCCCTTTTAGCCCTGACCGTGTCCCCAACCCCCCTTTCTGACCTCAAAATGCCCATTTTTCCTCCCATAACTCCTGGATTTTTCCCCAAATCCCCGTTTTTTGCCCCAAACCCACTCCTGAGCCGTCCCCAAGCTGTGCCCTTGTCCCCACAGTTCTGGGAGGTGATCAGTGACGAGCACGGCATCGACCCCACGGGCACCTACCATGGGGACAGCGACCTGCAGCTGGACCGCATCAGCGTCTACTACAACGAGGCCACAGGTGGGGACASCTGGGGACAGCTGCCACACCCCCCCCGGGGCTCCTCTGCCCTTCCCCCCCCCAGTGTGTCACTCTGTGTGGGTGGCACTTGGTGGCATTGTCATCTCCCCAGTGTCACTTGTCCCGCTGTCACCCCCCTGTGTCACTTTCCTTTGTTTGTCACCTTCCTCTGCTGTCACTTTGTCACTTCAGTGTCGCTTCCTCACCCCCACATTGTCACTCCTTGGTTTGTCACCCTCCTGTGTCACCTTATCCTCCCTGTCCCCACTGTCACCCCCCCAATGTCACTTTCCTGTACGTTAGCACTTTGTCATCCCTATGTCACTGTGTCCCTGTGCTTCCCCCTTAGTGTCACCTTTGTCCTGCTGTCACCTCCCAGTGTCACTTTGTCCTTGTCCATGCCATGTATCACCTCCTGTGTCTCTTAAGTGCCATCCCCTCCTTTGTCACACCAGTGGGGTCTCCTTGTCCTGTCACCCCCCAGTGTCACCCCCAGTCCCGTCACCACTCAATGTCACTTGTCCATTGCCACCTCGCAGTGTTTCCTTGTCCCCTGTCACCTTCAATCCTGGGGATCCCCTGGTGTTCATTGCCACCTCCTGTGTCACCCTGTGACCCTCCTGGTGTCACYGCCCAGTGGCACTGCCCCGGTGTACCTCCAGTGTCACCTGTCTGTTGTCACCCCCCTGCCATGTCACCTTGTCCCCCCAGTGTTGACTGTCCTTTGTTACATCTCTGTGTCACCCTGTGCCTCGTCCGCAGTGTCACCTGTCCATTGTCATTTGTCTCCTCCCTGTCCCCATGTCCCGTTCTGGGTTGCTCTGGGGGAGTTTTTGGGGTGACTTTGGGGAATTTGGGGTGAATTTAACGCTTCTGGGGTTGTTCTGGCATTGGTTTAGGATATTTTTGGGGTAATTGTGAGAGGGTTTGAAAGTAATTTGAGGGGTTTGGGGTTGAATTTGGGAGATTTTGGGGCTGGTTTTGAGGTGATTTTGGGTGGTTTAGGTTGTTAGGGCTGGTTTTGGGGTGAATTTGGGAGTTTTGGAAGTCCTTTAGGGTTGAGTTTAGGGAGGTCTGGATTTGTTTTAGGTCATTTGGGGATGTTGCTAGGGCAGTTTTGGGTACTTCAGAGTGATTGTAAATATTTTAGGTTGGTCAGAATTGGGTTTGAGGTGATTTTAGATGGTTTGGGAATGATTTTAAATGTTTTGGAGTAATTTGGGGGGGTTTTGGGTTCATTTTGGGTGGATTTGGAGCCATTTTTGGGGT
>JACDOX010000775.1:53058-71118 GCA_014549065.1 Cardinalis cardinalis | reverse complement strand
CCCCAGCCACAGGGGCCATGGCTGGAGCAGGGAGCCGCCAGCACAATCACTGGCACACTTACCCTTGTTCCGGAGGAGGAGAAGGTGGCCAGGGCAGTGCTTGCTCCACTCTGGCCCAGGCAGGCCTTTTATAGCAGCCCCGGCATTGCTCAGCCCCAGCCTGGCCAATCTGCACAGGGGACACTCCCTGCTGCTGCTGCTGCTGCTGCTGCTGACACCAGGGCTGTGCAGCCCCTGCCCCTCCCTGAGTCAGCATCCCCCAGGTGCCAGCCCAGCACATCCCACTGCCCAAGCCATCTTGTCCTTCCGGCCACGTCAGATCCCTGGTAACAGGGATGACACCAGGAATGGGCTCCAGGAAGACCTGTCAGGGTCCAAATGGGTGGCGGCAGGGCTGGAATTGTCCGGGGCCAGATGGACATTTCTGCATCTTTGTCCCATGTATCAGAGAAAGAACACCAGGCGTGTTTGTCTCAAGTCTGGCAGAGCTCCCTGGGCACTGACGGGAGGCAGATGGGATCGGGTTCTGTTGGACTGTCCTGTGATGCTCTAATGCCCTTCCATGCTGAAGGCTTCCAAGCATTCCTGCCCAAGATGCTCAGGCCCATGACTGGTGTTCCTGGCGTCCATTTCTGGGTACCATCCCTGCTATCAAGTCCCTCACGTGGCAGGAAGGCCAAGATGGCTTGGGCAGTGGGATGTGCTGGGCTGGCACCTGGGGGATGCTGACTCAGGCAGGGGCAGGGGCCGCACAGCCCTGGTGTCAGCAGCAGCAGCAGCAGGAGCAGCAGGGAGTGTCCCCTGTGCAGATTGGCCAGGCTGGAGCTGAGCAGTGCCGGGGCTGCTATAAAAGGCCTGCCTGGGCCAGAGTGGAGCAAGCACTGCCCTGGCCACCTTCTCCTCCTCAGGAACAAGGGTAAGTGTGCCAGCGCTTGTGATGGCGGCTCCCTGCTCCAGCCGTGGCCCCTGTGGCTGGGGCGCTGCCCTGGGCTGCTCTCCTGCCATGGCTGCCCTCTCTTGCAGAGCACCCTCGCATCCCAGGCCAAGATGTCCTGCTACGACCTGTGCCCCCCAAGGAGCAGCACGGAGCTGTGCCCACCCAGGACCAGCGTGGCTGTGCCCCRGCCCATCGCTGAGAGCTGCAACGAGCTGTGCGCCCGGCAGTGCCCCGACTCGTCTGCCTTCATCCAGCCCCCGCCCGTGGTGGTCACCTTCCCYGGCCCCATCCTCAGCTCCTTCCCGCAGCAGGCCGTGGTGGGCTCCTCCGGAGCACCGGCCTTTGGCGGCTCCCTGGGGCTGGGCGGCCTCTACGGCGCCGGCGCCACCCAGGCCTCGGGGGGCCTCTGCACCTTTGGCAGAGCCTACGCTGCTCCCGCCTGCAGCCCTTGCGCCCTGCCCCGCTACAGCAAGAAGCTCTGGGACACCTGCGGGCCCTGCTAGACTCATCCCAGCATCCTTTTTATCTGTCAGCCATGGTGGAATCTAGATCTTGTTCATCTCCATTGTTGCCGCCATTGCTCTTTGCGTTAAAGCTGTTCTTTTCCTAAGTTTAGTATTTTTTCTCCAATTGGAAGATCTAATCCCTAATGCTGTCTTTTGTGAATGTATTGTGTATAACGATTTCATTGTTCTTTACTTAGCTTTGACCTTTATTGTCTATGTTGGTTATATCAACGTCATGTGCTACTTGCATTTTTTTAGCTCTGCTTCCTGACAACTGCATGCGTTAAAAAATTTAGCTTTATTTTTTCAATTCTCTCTGTACCTCTCCTTTTCCCATGTTTTCCTTTCTACTGTCTGGGATTTATTGAAGTTGTTCCTGCAATAAATCTTTTATGCATCRAATTTTTGCGTTTTCACCTTTTTTTATTTTAAATTATGCTTRGTACTCACTTGAGGTCTTACCTGCTCACAACAGAGCTATTCAACTTGACCATTTCTGGTTGTATAAATCTCTGAAGAGGGCCTGGGAGTGCYGGAGCCACTCTGAGAGGAACAGCCTGCCCTGGATGACACAAAAAGGAAAGTAAGGGCAGGGCAGGGCCCAGCCTGGCCAAACCCAGCGGCTACAAACGATCTGATCAGGGCTGAGGCGCTCAGCAGCTCCTCCCTGCTTTGGGCGCTKTTAATCAGCCCTGGGACATGCAAGGGCTACAAAAACAACAAAACAGGGGGCAGAGATCATTGCTCAGCTCTTCCAAAGTGCTCTCACAGCTCTTGTTCCTCAGAAAATCTGCACTTAGAGGGTCTTTTTTCCTCACAGGAACCCCTCCAAATAAATTTTGTAGTCCAGAAAGTGCTGAAATCGTGGTGTTTTTAATACAGAGGGACAATCACAGAATCATGGAATGGTTTGGGTAGGAAGGGATCTTAAAATCATCTCGTTCCACACCCTGCCATGGGCAGGGACATCTTCCACCACCCTACATTGCTGCAAGCCCTGTCCAGCCTGGCCTTGGACACTGCCAGGGATGGGACAGCCATGGAATATCYTGTGCCAGGGCATCCCCATGCTCACAGGGAAGAATTTATCTCCAAAATCACATCTAAACCCCCTCCCTGTCAGTCTGAACCCATTCCACCTTGTCCTGTCACTCCATCCCTTGGGAATTGTCTCTCCTTGTGTTTCTTGTAGCCCCTTCAGGTCCTGCAAGGCCACAGTGAAGTCACCTCAGAGCTTCCCCTTCTCCAAACAGAATAATCCCAGTTCTCTGAGCCTTTCCTCCCAGCAGAGCTGCTCCATCCCTCAGATCATCCTGGAGCCTTCTCTGGGCTCTCTCCAGCAGCTCCAGCTCCTCCCTGGGCTGGAATCCAGGGCTGGGGCAGCTCTGCAGGTGAGGTCTCACCTGAGCAGGGCAGATCTCCCCTCCCCTGCTGCCCATGGGGATTTTGATGCAGCCCAGGAGAAATCAAGGGGTTGGATTTGAAGGGAGTTTGTGCCAGGGATAAKGCACAACTTGCTCTGACTGTCAGATTTTTGAGAAATATAAATCAAGGCAAGGAAATCCCACCCCCCCCCGCCAGGGTGGGAGATGTGGGAACCACTCAAACCCTTTCTGTGCTTAGAGAATAATTTTTTTCCTTCCCCTGCAGCAAATACAGGGAGATTTGTTGGGGCAACAAACAAAACACAAAYTTAAACCCAAATCCTTTTTCACCTGCAGAGAAAATGAAAATATTGGCATGAACCTGGACCACAACAACCAATCTTCAGCATAGGAATTTAGAGCAGATATTTGATCTCTGAGGGGATTTCTCAAGAATAACAAGAAGGGTCTGTAAAATGTACTGGATGCAGGTGAAAACCTAAAAGTTGTGCTCTGAAAAATCACAAAAAAGGTATATAATCGCAAATATTTATTTTTAATGGAAAATATAGCTTGAAATAAGGCAAATACAGCAAAGGTGGAATCTTAACTCACAGAGGATTCAACCTCAGATATGGACAGGATTTTTTTTTAAGAAGGAAAAGAAGAGCTGCATTAATTATTAACCCTTGACTTCCAATGGCACAAATAATGATTTAATTAAAGTAATGGCAGGCACCACCTTGTTTCCTGCACATTAAAGCAGCTGGGGTTGTGTAAGAGTGAAATGTCTAAATCACTCATGTCATACAACACCGAACATTATCTGGGTTGAACAGCAGATAATGAATGTTTGTGAAATCATTACAAAGTATTTTTCTCAAGAAGGGCCAGAATACTCTTGGTAAGAGATTGCACCCATGACATTAAAGAACAACCTTGAACTGCCTCTTTGGTTTTTCCTCAAAATTGGAATCACAGGACTTGATACAGGAACATTCAGCACCTGAATTTTATTTCCCACTAAAACCTTCTTAGTTAAACAAAGTGATTTTCATCTGGGATTGATTCCAAACCTTCCTCTCAATGGAAAATTATTGGGGAATTGCTGAGTGTCCTGGATGATCTCAGCAGATATTCATGACCCTTCAAATCTATCTCTGACCAACAAGGTCTCTTTAATTAAGGCTGGAAAACACATTTATTCCAGGGTAGTTCTGGAATAAGCTGGTTTCTGCTTCTAATTGATTTATCAGATAATTTTAAAGGGCTGTTAAGGAAAAATGTCCATGTCAGCCAAAGATGAGTGTTACAAAATCTTGGAGCAGACAAGCTCATGACAAGGTTGTAAAGGAAGAAGCAACATGTGGAGTCAGCTTAATGAACATGGTAATTCCAGTGAGGTCACTCTAATGATGCCAGGAGTTGCCAGCACCAATTAAGACCCAAGATTAAAGAAATCAGGATGGTGAAACTCCGACATCACACGATAGGAGAATGAGAATGAAATCAGAACTGCCACAAACTCCAAACTTTTGTGACTCAAAGCTGGCAAACAATTTATTTCAGGCAGAACCCCCAGTCCAAGCAAGATTCCAAGCCCTCAGGAATGTTGGGATCCTCTATATAAGCTCCAGTGCCTGGGTCCATCCAGRCACTTCTCTCAGCTCATTCGTCTTGAGGAGCTTAGTGAGTATGAATTTTTAATTCCTTTCTRTTTATTTAATCAGAGCCTGTACCAGAGAAGTTATAGAAGATTTCTTTAGGAATGCTGAGATTTAGAACAGCTTTACATGGTTTCTATCTGGAATTACTCTTAATGAAACCAGTGGGAAATAGGGGATTTGGGAGTCCCCAAATCTTTGGGAGTCCCCAGATCTTCACAACTTCCTAACTTTGGGGAAAATGGGAGATGGGACTGAGGTTTTTATATTGTTCTTCAGGGTAGGAATTTCCAAAAGCTGAATGACACAACCATGTGGGGCCAGAACAAAGATCACCCTGTGAGGTCTGGTCATTCTGGGGATGGTTTTACACAGGAATTTTTTTATTAAGGTGCTCAATGGGTGTTCACTATGACAATCAAGACAAACCACAACACAGTGATTTCACTCACGTTGAAAATTTCTCTCATCAGCTTCTGGTTTTTATAGTTTTTACGTCTCTATCTGYTGCAAACCAGCCCTGAGCCCTGCAAGATGTCCTGCTATGACCCCTTGGCTGGGACTGASAGAGCCAGGCTGGGCACAGGGACTGCGGCAGGGATGGTGAGGTCTGGGGGTGTGGAGGTCAGGGCTCTGAGGGGGCTGCAGGACACAGGGCCAGTGCAGGGCAGGGTGGCCAAGGCTTTGGTCAGTCAGGGTTTGTGGCAAGCCTGGGAACAGGCACCTGCGGAACTGGGAGATCCCCACGTCTKTTCTAACCGCTGTTCTTCTGAATTCCCTTTCAGCTTCATCTCYCTCACTSCAAGATGTCCTGYTACGACCTGTGCCCACCCAGGACCAGCGTGGCTGTGCCCCAGCCCATCGCTGAGAGCTGCAACGAGCTGTGCGCCCGGCAGTGCCCCGACTCGTCTGCCTTCATCCAGCCCCCGCCCGTGGTGGTCACCTTCCCCGGCCCCATCCTCAGCTCCTTCCCGCAGCAGGCCGTGGTGGGCTCCTCCGGAGCACCGGCCTTTGGCGGCTCCCTGGGGCTGGGCGGCCTCTACGGCGCYGGCGCCACCCAGGCCTCGGGGGGCCTCTGCACCTTTGGCAGAGCCTACGCTGCTCCCGCCTGCAGCCCTTGCGCCCTGCCCCGCTACAGCAAGAAGCTCTGGGACACCTGCGGGCCCTGCTARAKCCACCAGCAACAGCCCCAAAGGCCCTGCCGCCGCCTCAGCCCAGCATGGAGAAGTTGAGCTCTGCACAAGCTGCCCTGGCCTGCTGCAGCCCGTGACACCTGGCCTGCCTCCGGCCTGCCCACCCTCCCTCTCCCTGCCCCTCTTGCCCTTCTTGGTACAATAAAGTTTTCCTGCATTGAACTCCTGTTTCTTTGCCTCCTTTTCCCAAATGACAAAGACCCAAGGGCCTTGGCCAAGTGAGGAACTCCAGGCATCTCCTCCCAGCATCAGATGGAATATCCCCCCAGAGGAAAACAGGGACAAATGAAAACCAGAGAGACTTTTGTGCTACACCAACAGCGGTTTAATGTCAGAGAGAAGAGCAACAGCCGAGGGCAGGGAATCCAGGCGATCCCAGGGGCAGCAGGGGGTGCAGAATTTGGGCTCTGGGAACAGGGCCTTCCTCAGGGCCAGGATAAGTCAGGGATGGAGGAGTCCGGGCACAGAGATGAGATGGAGGGCTCAGGGGGTCCCAAGGGGATGGAGGGCTCAGGGGGTCCCGAGGGGATGGAGGGCTCAGGAGGTTCCGAGGGGATGGAGGGCTCAGGGCACAGAGGGGATGGAGGGCTCAGGGCACACCCAGGGCTGCTGGGCACACTTTGCTGCCACTGCCAGCGCCTCCTGCCCAGTGTCCCCATGGCCCGGGCCGGGCTCCAGGGCTGGCACTGCCTCTGGGGGCTGGCACTGCCAGGGGGGCTTCAGAAAACCCCACAGCTCCCGCGGCGGGACCTGCCCCATCTCTGGGAGCCAGGCAGGGAATAGCCCAGGCCCCGTGAGGAGAAGCCAGAGCTGTAGGACCTCCCGCAATTGCCAAAGGAGCCCCCATAGCCCCCAAAGGAGCCCCCATAGCCCCCAAAGGAGCCCCCATAGCCAGTGTCACCTCCATAACCCAGGGAACGGCCATAGCCAAGGGAGCCCCCATATCCCAGGGAGTCCCCATAGCCCTGGGAGCCCCCATAGCCCCCACAGCTTCCCAGGCCAAAGGAGCCCCCATAGCCCCGGGAGCCCCCATAGCCAAGGGAGCCCCCATAGCCTGAGAAACCCCCATAGCCCTGGGAGCCCCCATAGCCCCCATAACCTCCCAGGCCAAAGGAGCCCCTATAACCACGGGAGCCCCCCAGCCCAAAGGAGCCCCCATAGCCTTGGGAACCTCCATAAGGTCCCCACCCAAAGGAGCCCCCATAGCCTCCAGACCCAAAGGAGCCCCCATAGCCAGAGGAGCCTCCCAAGGCCAGGGGGCCCCCAGAAGCCCCAGATCCTCCCAGCMCAAAGGAGCCCCCGTAGCCCTGGGAGCTGCGGGAACTGAAGGAACGCCCCAGCAAGGCCGGGCCCGACGATCCCACAACGCTCTCCTGGGGGAAGGTGCTGAGCACGGGGCCCGGGATGGTCACCACCACCGGCGGGGGCAGGATCAGGGCTCTGGAGTCRGGGCACTGCTGCACACACGGCTCGTTGGAGCTCTCGGCGATGGGCTGGGGGCAGCTGACGCCGCAGGACTCGCTGGAGTAGGACATCCTTCTGTGCTGGGAGGCTGCAACGCACAGCAGGAGAAATGTTTCAGATCCAGAAATTTCCACCTGAGTCTGCCTGTGCTTTGCCATGGAAAATGAGAGAGCCCAGAGTTTGTTGCTTTCCAAATCTGACCWTTATCTGACCACAAAAATCACATTCTGGCTGCTGTCAAGTTCCCCGAGATGTCACACGCAGATGAGAACATCTGGTGTCATCTCTGGTGGCACTTCTTGCACTGTGACAAATCTGGTTTTATCTCTTTATAAATTTATTAAGTGCAACTGAAATCTAGCAATGTATCTGCAGGAAGTTAAGTGTCAGATACATAGCAGCAATTTTTGTAATTTCATWTCCTTTCCCAAGTAGCCCTCAGCTTCCAAACCGCAAAATTTATCCTTATATTCCCACAAGGTGGGAATGGTTGCTCAGATATTTTTAAATTTTACTGTCAGGCATTGTACCTAAAATGCCTGGAAGTGGTTATTCTAACTGGCATGGTGAAAATTCACATTCAGTTCTACAACAGCCTCCTAAGACCCACAGTTTTTAAATCTGCCAATCCATGACATGAAAGAATTGGATGGGGAAAAAAGAAGGACAGAGAAGGACAGAGGAGCTCAAATCGGACTTACCCTGTTCACCAAGGCGAATAACTCAGGAGAAGTGGATGGAGAGGCTTGGAGTGGTGGCAGCTTTTATACATTTCCCAAAGTGCTTACAAGGACAAAACGCCCTCCGTGCCTCCGGTCCCACACAGAACAACCCTCACATGGAGGGATTTAATTCTGCTGGCTTTGCACTGCCACTCCCCACGCGCAAAAAACGGGYGTGAGGCCATGTCAGGACAGACTTGAGGGCATCGAGCTGGTGAATGATGAGGTAATAATCCCCATCAMGAGCGCTGTCTTTGGGTTCGATGAGTTCAGATTAATTAACTTCGTCTTTTAAAATTCAAGTGAATCCCGTGAAAAGCTACGGGAGCTGCACAAAAAGAGGGAGACAGGTATGAAAAATGAAGAAAATATCAATTAACTCCAAATGCTTTAGAAACGTGAGGGGTTTTTATCTGTGTTTGCAGCTCGAATGCCATTAATCACTCAACAATTCCAAGTTGGGCTCCATTGCTCCATTCCCTGCTGGCTTTGGAATGTCACGTAGGCAGTGACACATGGAGGATGTTCCAGATCCTTCCAGGACCATGAGGTGCTTTGTGAACGTCCACAGGAAATTCATATTTGGTGTGTTAGACACGAACACGGAAATGTCAGGGCCCAAAAGTGGGGCAGGAGYGTCAGTTCAGAGCCACGTGAGCTGAGGGCTCTGTGTCACGAGGCACAATTTCATGGGCAAAATATTTACAGGTGAGACTCCAGGACTAGAGATTTTAGAACATCAATTTGAGACCCCTTTTGTGCAGAACATTGATAGTTAAGCCTGGAAATTTAGATAATTTGCAATCAGGCTTTAGTTTCTACCCTAAAATTTGAGATATTTCAGCAAAATGCTGCCTCATAAATTAAGAGGAAGCTGCACTCGATATGGCAGATGATGTACTTGTCATAGTCATCTCAAACATGTTAACAGGTAATAAAATAAAGAATTTGAGCTCAGGAAGTAAAATTAAATCATTGCCAGCACTGAAATTATTAATCAAATGCTGATTAAGGAATCAAGAGGAGTGACATTGATTGATATTTTTAAATGATGCTGTTTCGTAACACGGGAGCTCCTAACTCAGAACAATCCTCATAACTCCCAGCCTCCATTTAATAGGATAATAACAGAAATTGCAAGCTCTGACTATTAATGAGTATTTGTGAGGCAGCTTAAAGTCATTATCCTCCAGTACCTCTCACTATTATCAGCAAATCCTGATGACACTTCACAAACAGAGCTATTTTACAATTTAGAGGTAATTTATTGYCTCTCTTTTGCAATATCATAAAATTAGAAAATAATTGCAAGACGAAAGAAAAGAAATAACTGCCGGATGTCCCAGACTCATCCTAATAAAATATATTTTTATATTATTACTACAATATATTTTTTATTTTATTACTACTTTATTAAATTCTCTCTTTTTTCTGTAGTGGTCAGTACTTCAGGGGTGGGAGGAAAGAAAATTAAGATTTTTAATGTATTTCGAACTGAACTTCTGGAACTCGAGATTTCAAATGAAATAGAGAAATGTTTGGAATTAGCTTTAGGCCCAGATGTCTTCTGGCTGTACCAATTTCTGCCTCTTTGGGAACAACTTTTACAGGTCCCTGCTCAGCTACAAGGAGAATTCATGTCCTCTCAGAGCCACAATTTTAGGTCCAGTTGGGCGAACTTCACCTGGTAAAGGTGGCMCCACAAAGGGCTCCACACCATGGTTACCGTGGCCATTAAAATGTCCCAGTTTAACAGGATATTAAAACTGGACTCGGGCAGGACTGGCTTTAACCAATGACCCCATGACCACCCTTCCCCCCCGAGTTCTCCAAATCCCCCCGGATCGCCCTCAGAGGGAGATGATTGCCATCAGCGGTTGTGTCACAGCCACACGAGTTTGGGAGGGACATTGCTGAGGTGACAGAATGGAAGCRCCCACTGTGGCGTTGGTTTTGTAATAAACGAGGACGGGAGGCTCAGAGGGTGGCTTTGTGGAGGATATAAAAGCTCACATCACCCACAGCCCTTCATCCACTGCTCCTGTTCTCATCCCTGCAGCGAGCAAGGTAAGTGGTGGCACTGATCCCCGTAAAATCTGAATTACTGCATAAAGTCAATGTGGCTTTTTTCCTCTTCCTCTTGGCTTCTTTTTCAGTGGTCTTACACCTTTGACTGAATCTTTGCCACAGGTTGCTCTAAGTTTGTTTAATYTATCCAGCACAGAATTTATCTTGCAAGGATGATCATGGTGAGACGAARACTACAAAAATGAAATTTCTTTGGATTTATGTTTCCCTCTGATATTTCACACACAGAGTTTAATTTCAATTCTTCTCAGCCAGCTTAGCTTTAAAGTCCTTTCTGCTGTGCGTTGCAGCCTCCCAGCACAGAAGGATGTCCTACTCCAGCGAGTCCTGCGGCGTCAGCTGCCCCCAGCCCATCGCCGAGAGCTCCAACGAGCCGTGTGTGCAGCAGTGCCCYGACTCCAGAGCCCTGATCCTGCCCCCGCCGGTGGTGGTGACCATCCCGGGCCCCGTGCTCAGCACCTTCCCCCAGGAGAGCGTTGTGGGATCGTCGGGCCCGGCCTTGCTGGGGCGTTCCTTCAGTTCCCGCAGCTCCCAGGGCTACGGGGGCTCCTTTGGGCTGGGAGGATCTGGGGGCTCTGGGGGCCCCCTGGCCTTGGGGGGCTCCTCTGGCTATGGGGGCTCCTTTGGGTCTGGAGGCTATGGGGGCTCCCWGGGCTATGGGGGCTCCCTTGGCTATGGGGGCTCCTTTGGGTGGGGACCTTATGGAGGTTCCCAAGGCTATGGGGGCTCCTTTGGGCTGGGGGGCTCCCGTGGTTATAGGGGCTCCTTTGGCCTGGGAGGTTATGGGGGCTATGGGGGCTCCCAGGGCTATGGGGGTTTCTCAGGCTATGGGGGCTCCCTTGGCTATGGGGGCTCCCGGGGCTATGGGGGCTCCTTTGGCCTGGGAAGCTGTGGGGGCTATGGGGGCTCCCAGGGCTATGGGGACTCCCTGGGATATGGGGGCTCCCTTGGCTATGGCCGTTCCCTGGGTTATGGAGGTGACACTGGCTATGGGGGCTCCTTTGGGGGCTATGGGGGCTCCTTTGGGGGCTATGGGGGCTCCTTTGGCAATTGCGGGAGGTCCTACAGCTCTGGCTTCTCCTCACGGGGCCTGGGCTATTCCCTGCCTGGCTCCCAGAGATGGGGCAGGTCCCGCCGCGGGAGCTGTGGGGTTTTCTAAAGCCCCCCTGGCAGTGCCAGCCCCCAGAGGCAGTGCCAGCCCTGGAGCCCGGCCCAGGCCATGGGGACACCGGGCAGGAGGCGCTGGCAGTGGCAGCAAAGTGTGCCCAGCAGCCCTGGGTGTGCCCTGAGCCCTCCATCCCCTCGGAACCTCCTGAGCCCTCCATCCCCCCGGGACCCCCTGAGCCCTCCATTCCCTCAGGATTCCCTGAGCCGTCCATCCCCTCGGGATTCCCACAGCCCTCCATCCCTTCTCTGTGCCCGGACCCCTCCATCCCTGGCTTATCCTGGTCCTGAGCTGGTCCCTGCTCCCACAGCCCAAGTTCTGCATCCCCTGCTGCCCCTGGGATCGCCTGGATTCCGTGCCCTCGGCTSTTGCTCTTCTCTCTGACATTAAACYGCTGTTGGTGTTGCACAAAAGCCTCTCTGGTTTTCATTTGTCAATTGTTTTTTCCTCCGGGAGCAGAACTCCCCAACCTGCTGAGGGTTCCTTATCACAGGATCTGCCCTGCTCCCCGCGTTTGAAATGTGGAATGGGAGTTTAATTGGGGTACTTAGCACGATGTTGAGGAATGTTTGTTTAGCAATTTGCCCGTCATTAACTTCCCCGAGGTTCTGAGTAATTGTTCTTGCTCCGAGGATTCCTGGTGACACCCCAGGCCCCTCAATCACCACATCGCTTAGCAAACAATTAAGACATAATTGCRGCGTTTCTAAGCTAGCAGGAGGACAAGGGAAGGACGAGACCTAAGTTTTCATTTTGGCTGTTGGGTTTTGAAAGTTCTGCCCGGGTTTGTTCAGCCTGAGGAAGAGAAGATCCGGGGTGACCTCATTTCACCTTCCAGTGTCTCAAGGAGCCGACAAGAAATGCGGGGAGAAATTATTTCCAAAAGCCTGGAGGGACAGGACAAGGGGGAACATGTTCGAATTTATGGAGAGGAGGTTTAGATGAGATACTGAGAATAAATTAAATAAAGTTTTGTCCTCAAAGATGTTTTAGATTTCCCACCACTTTTTCCCCATTTGTTGCTAGTCAAGAGTGATTATTTCATATTGCTCTTCCAGAAATGAGAAAAAGGGAAAATATTCCCCCCAAAAAAGGATATTACTCTTTGTTTATGTTTCTCTAACTCCTCAGTCATTAGCGTGGTGTAACTTAAATGCAGATGTGCTTGGTACTCACAATTTATGCACAGGCAAATTTCTGCTAGAGAAGGCTCCAAAGAGAAAGAGAGAGAAGGAACATTGCAAACCACAGATTGTGATGCGCCATCTATTTAATGAGCAAGAAGTAGAATTTAAAAAAAAAATTACAGCAAAAGAAAGCAGAAGGGTTGAATACGGATTAAAATTCATCACCCATTTCCAGGCAGTGCTTTTACAGCTGGACACCCAGCGACAATCGAGTGACATTTTTCACCTCCCTGATCGCACAGAAAGGCATCAAATGGGGAAAGCCGAGCTCCTGCAGCGCCGGGAGCTCAGGGCAAAGCTGCGGGGGTCAGCAAGCGGGTGGGCACGGGCTCAGTCCTGCATCCGATCGCGCTTTCCTGCATCCGATTGCATTTCCTGCATCCCATCACGTTTCCGTCTCCTGCTCATCCCTTCCCGCKGCTCCCTCAGGGCCCGCAGCGGTTGGAGCGCCGGTAGGACCTCCCATAGAGCCCCCCCAAACCCGAGTACCCCAAACTGCCGAGCCCCGAGGAGCTGCTGCCCGAGTTGATGGGGACTCCCCCGGCGCTCAGAGCATCCCCGACGGCCGCGGACGCCGAGGATCCCACGGCGGTGTTCTGGGGGAAGGAGCTGAGGATGGGCCCGGGCAGGGTGACCACCACGGGCGAGGGCTGGATCACGTAGGTGGAGTCCTGGCACTGCCGCACGCAGGGCTCGTTGCAGCTGTTGGCCAGCGGGGTGGGGCCGCAGGAGGTGGGGGCACAGAGGTCGTAGCAGGACATGGCTGTGGGGTGAGAGTCTGGAAGGCAGCGAGTTCTGGAATGCAAGGAGCGAGGTGTAATTAGCCGCGTAATTAAGCTGTTGTGGTGATGGAGAGCGCAAGGAGTGAGTGGGGAGTGGAGGGAAGGGTTGGTCTGGGGTTGAAAGGGGATTTCAGTGAAGCTCAGAGCTCTCCGCACCACAAAGGGCAGCTCCACCTCCTCCTGAGCGGCTCTGAGCGCTCCTTCCCCGCCGCACTCCTCCTGCAGCCCTGAAATAAGCGGGGAGRTGAGGGAGCAGGCAGGCAGGAAAGCAAGGGAAAAGTGTGCCTCGAAACAGAGGGAAAAATAAAAAATAAAAATATAAAATTTTAAAATAAAATTAAAAAACCCAAACAAACCAAACAAACAAACAAAACAAAAAACTCCTCAGCAGGCAAAAATGAAGAGCAGAAATTTCACCGTGAGGCCTCGGCACAGGCGGCTCTGAGCAAGGCAGTTCAGGGAATCTCCCTCTGGGGACATTCAGACCCTCGTGCCCAGGAGTCTCCCTCTCCAGAGTCGTTCCAAACCCTCTCGGAGGTTTTCCTGTCTCATCTGTCCCGGGAGATCTCCAGAGGTCCCTTCCAACCCTGAATACTTTGTGATTCCATCCCGAGAGCCAAAAGCTCTGCACAGATTCCCCACATCCRCTCCCAGGTGTGAGCAGCGCTCAGGCAGAGCTCGGGACTTCTTGGGATGGAAAGATTTCAGTGACACAAATTTAAAAATCCGGGGTCAGCACAGGAACGACCTCCACCCTTCCCAGAATGTCCCTCCCTGGAGAAAAAGCTGCTTCGRGGTCTCCCCAGCAATTTTAAGGAGCGCAAACCTCGGGCTGCTACAGGCGAACAGCAGAAAAATAAAACCACAAAGACAGCAACAATCCAAAGAAAATGGGAAGCAGATCGAGACTTACCCTTTTCTCCAAGGAGAAGAAAGCCAGGAGTGGTTGTAGCTCCTTCGACCRGGCTGGTTTTATACTCTGGCCCAGAGAGCCCGAGGACCTGGGACACAAATTGTGCGTGTAGCTCATTAGCAGCCAATTGCTAAGGATTCCTCATATGCAAAATACCCCTGGCTGGGGATTTACTTTTCCTCTCTGATGGTGTTTCTTGCCTGGATTTCGTTTCCTCCCTGTAATGTATGCATTCCTCCGGAGAGGTTTCTTTTATCCTCAAATCTTACGAGCCAGGTTCATTCCTGATCAGAGGCTGATTCAGCTGTGTTACTCAGGAAATTGTTTTGCATCCCAAGGAACCATGACACGGATGAATGAAACCATCGGGAAAGRTGCAGTAACCTTCCCTGTGAAATCCCTTTCCCCCTGAATGGAGGGCGCAAGTTTTTGGCACACCTCGCTCTGAGAAGGGCAGAAATTCCTATTTCTGCCTCAGTGTTTCACCAAATTCCTCTCAAACAGAGGGAGAGACACAAAAAAATAAAGGAAATAAAATCGTTAGAAAGCATGTAGAGCTGATTAAGCACCCCTTCTCTCAAAGGTACTGAGAAATGGATTATTTGAGGGAACAGATTTTATTTTCTTGACTCAGCAGAGAGCATGAAAGAGGATCAGCATCTGATCTATTCCTTTATTATTAAACCACCACACTCCCATGATGGAATCTGAGACACAATTTGGGAACTGAGTGTCCAGGTCAGGAGTCYCCAGGTTGAGTTTTCACCCTACATTAAACCAGGACAGCCATTGAGGTCAGCTGGAGGATGCCTGGGAATTTGGGGCTGCTCAAAGCCTTGCCCAAGCTCATCTTTGGGGTCATCAAAGACGCCAAAGCCTTTTACATCTGCCACTAAATTATTACTTTCCCCTGCTGGGCTTCGCACCATTATGCAAAATTGTTCCCCAAATGAATAGCAGTTATTTAGAGATGTTTGTAATGTTCCTGTTCCTTTTTTCCTTCTTTGAAAGCCAATTCTGGCTTTCACTTTGCACGTCTCACAGATCACCTCAGCGTGCAGCAATTCCAGTTCCTTTTCAAAGGCAATTTCCAGATTAAAAAGTAATCGCAGACAATGCCGGAGCAGACTGGAGGGCAGGGCCGAGCATTCCAAGCTCTCGTGGTGTTTAATCTCCGAGGCAGAGACAGGCAAATCAGCCCCGAACTGGGAGTATCTGCCCCAACATCTCCCGGGAAATAAACCCTGGTTGGAGACTTCTGAAGAGCAGAAGTCTTCAAAGTTCCCCAAACATTTCCCTGGACCACTCAGACATGCAAATGGGGGACGATCAGCAAATGGGCAGGGAAGGACTCTTTGAACATGACCAGGGGTTCAAAGGGGTGACCAAGATTCCTGATGGATTCCACAAAACTTCCCCACCAGCTCCAATCCCTCCACCTTGTCCTTGAAATACAAATAGGAATTTGCATCCACTCAACTCCAGCCGTGAGTTGCTGGATGTCCCCAGTTTGGGATGACCCAAAATGATGACACGATGAATGGAAACTCTCCTGTCCCTCAAGATTGACCAGACCTTCCCAAAGTTCTCACTGCATGCACAGAAATGTTAAAAAAATTGGTTGTCCAGAGAAGCTGTGGCTGCCCCATCCCTGGAAGTGTCCAAGGCTGGGTTGGACAGGGTTGGAGCACCCTGGGATAGTGGAAGGTGTCCCTGCCCATGGTTTAGATGATTTTAAGGCCCCTTCCCACCCAAACCATTCCAGATTCCCTGACTTTCCTTTATAACCATAATTATCTATCGATTCCAAGAGCAGTTTGTGGTTTGAAAGCCAACTCATCCAAAGCTGCAGAGAAGGYAAAAAAGAGCCCAAATTCCACTTCTGAAGGTGATCCTAAGTCCAGCTTGTCTGGCTGGCTCCATCTCCTCCCAGGAGAGCTTTTGGGATGTTGCTCATGAGAAGATTACAAGGAGCGGCGATCTGGAATCTCCGGGGCACTTATCACAGCTGGAATTGCGCACTCAGGACTCCAACTAAAACCTGCTGCCACACCAGGGGCTGCTCCCTGGTGTGTGCCCAAAATGCCAGAAGTCCTAAACAAATGGGATTTTGACTCACCCCCACTTTGGGAGGTGGAGCTGGCGCGATGGAGCCGGGAATATTTAAAGGATGCAAAGCAGGGAGATGAAAGCGGCCTCGCGGGTCGTGGGTTTCATCCGCGGCCAGGATAAACCATCATGAGCATAAACAGTAAACAGTAAACAAACCAATTTCCCTGCTGGGAACCCGGCCAAATGCAAAGCAAACCCACAGCTCCTGCGGGGACTGGGTAATAAAAGGTGCAGGAATGTCTGGGATCCTCCAGGCAGCCCCAGAAAGCCATAAAAGCTCTGCAGAGCCTTCCTGCCTCCTCCCTTCTCCCCATAAACCCAGGAGATGCTGCAGCTCTGGCCTCAGCTCTGCAGAATTTGGTGCTGAAAGGGATTTTCACTGACAAAAAATATTTCTTWAAAAAATTGGTATTTTTTATTTCTGTGGGAACAAGTTCTTCAGGAGAAATCCTTCCCTGTGGAAAACATTCTAACACGATATTCCCACTCGTTTTCTGCAGCAGTGAATAAATMACTTTCTGACTGCAAATCCACCCAGATTTCCCTTTTTACCTCAGAATTGGGCTTTACTGGTTGCCACACCAAGTTTTAACCCAAAAAGGCCATTTGGGACAGGAATGAGAGGGGGAACTGGTGCTTGAGGGTCATATTTTATTCTGATGTGATTTCTGAATCTTTGGAGGAAACACCCCAACTTTGAGGGGATTTTTTTTACAATCTGGGAAGGGATTGGGTGAATTAATGAGAAGGGAGTTGCATGGGTAAGAAATTACTTTTGTTATGAGAAATATCCACCTGAACCTGTCCAAGGCACTTTCTCAGCAGTGCCTCAGTCACAGCCCTTTGGAGCCATTGGACTTCTTGGAATTCATCACCTTTGATCAGGGAATAGCTTCAGTTGGGATGGCAAAAAATATTAAATTAAACATTTAATCCAGACCAAGCTCGTCCTGTAATAGAACATCAAACTGCCAGCTTTCCACTGTCTTCTGGTGTTTATTAAAAAACCTCCTCCTTAAAATTATTAATTCTTTCATTTACCTCCTTTAATTTAATTCCACTAATGACTGCAGTGGGCAAAAGCTCATCAGCATCTTTAATTACAGTTCAGCCTCATTCTGGACAGGCAGACAAAGACTCCAAGCGAGACTTTTCAGAGACATCAGGAGTTTTAAGGGGTGACAGGAGGTTGAGTCACCCGGAGCCCTCAGGGGAAGCTTTCCAAACCTTCTTCCTTCAGGGTGTCTGAACCGCACCTTCGTCCCAATCCAAGAGGAGCAAAGCCACGGCTGATAAAGCTCAGCTTTGTCTTAAATCACCCAAAGAGAGGGTTGGAACTAAAAATTCTTTAAATTCTAGTCCTTTAATCTCTCTGTCCCAGATTTGCTTCCCAACCCAGCAAATTCCAAAGGGAAGAAACGCTCCCCATCCTTCTGTGCTTCCCCTCCCAGACTCACCGGGGACTGAGCTCAGCTGCCAGGAGATGCTGCACCCCAAAAATTGTTGCTTCTCTCCCTCCACATTTCCCTGAGGAACCTCAGCTGAGCTCCCTTCTTTTAAAACACTTTTCCCAAGTAAAACATCTTTAAAAACTCCCTGTTTATGTCCCAGCAGGAGGCACCCATTGCAGGGTCCCTTTCTGCCTTTAATAAAGGGTCTCAGGCTGGGTTTTAAAAGTTTTCCACCACCGGAATCTGACTCGTTCTCCTTTGAAATTATTTGCGTGGTGTTTTCTGGAAGTGGGGATTTCCAAAGGCACTGGAAAAGGGGCTGGGAGAGCAAAGAAGGCCAGGCAGACTCGGAGGGTGATGCAGCACGAATTTAATGGGTTGAGGAAGGGAAGGAAGCAACGAAAAAGTCAGGAATACATTTCCATGGTTCAGTAAGGACAGAACCCACTCAGACACACTCAGCGAGTGGAAATCTTCCTTCTTCATCGATGAACGACCTGTGCTAATCCAGC
>JACDOX010000775.1:17655-28896 GCA_014549065.1 Cardinalis cardinalis | reverse complement strand
GGAGAAGGAGAAGGAGAAGGAGAAGGAGAAGGAGAAGGAGAAGGAGAAGGAGAAGGAGAAGGAGAAGGAGAAGGAGAAGGAGAAGGAGAAGGAGACGACAAAGTCCCTTTCAGCTCACCTGTGTCACCGAGGAGGAGAAGGCAGGAGAGGTGGATGAGGGATCCTGTGCTCAGAGTGGGTTTTATACTGTCCCACACAGCCCCAGGGCCAGCCTTTGCTCATGGGATKTGTTTCCCAAGCTCATCCTGCATGGAAAACACTCCATTCCTCCAGCACCCACCTTTGATTTGGGGCTGCAATGCTCCTTCCCCGTTTCCTTGCTGCTGGCATCCCCATTCCATGCTGGAACCTCGTTTTATGTGACTTAATTAGAGATCAAAGGCCACTCCTGGCCAGCACTGTTGATTCAGGTAATTCAGGCCTTTGTGGCCATCTCCTTGGAAAGCAATGTGTTTTTCCTCCTCTGTCTGGCAGTTTAGTCACTGCCCTGTCTGTCTCGTGGCCATTTCCAAATTAAAACCATGCCAGACTCATCCCAGATAGCTCCAGATTCACACAGCATTTGCATGTTTTGCATAAATGTAATTGCAGCTATTTTTCCCTGTGTTTTCAGATTGTGCCACGTCTGGTTTGAATCTCTCATCAAGAATGAGGCCCTGCTTTATGTGAGAGCCTAATTAGGTCACAAACCCGGCTTGGCACCAATTTTATTTTAGTTTTTCAGTCAACATTCAGCATTTTATTCCAGAAACCACTTCATGGTTTGTAGTTTATTGTGTCACTACCTTCAGCTTGTATAAAATCTCCAACTGCATTTAATAACCAAAATCTGAATTTTTTAAAATTTGGTTTTAAGTTTTTTTAATCTGGGTTTTTTTCCAAGTCAGCTTCACACTTTAAGGGGGACTAATTTCCTCTTCACCCTCAGAGCAACTTCTGCAAAGTCTCCAGGAATGGTTTTTCCTKCCCTTTCTCCAACAAGGAGCTGAACTCTGTTTCTCAGTGGAAATAAAACATTCAGCAGCTGGTGTTGGCTCTGGGCTACCGGGCAAGTTGCTTCCCTGGCCTAATTAGGGCTGGAATGAGCTCAGGTTTTGTGTCCTGGCACCACAGTTTGGAGGCCAGGATGGCCACTGGTGACATCCTGACAGACTTGCTGTAGGACAGGAATGGGAGCGATTTGGAACACAGGGCTGGTGGCATCCCTGCAATTGCTGGGACTCCTAATTTTGGTTTATTTATGGCCATCCCCAAAGCCAGAACCCCAAATGCTTCATTCAGGTGGTGCAGCCAACAATCATTTCTGCTCAACTCGGATAATTTGAGCAGGTAATTTTGGCTTACCAAGGGGAGGAAGTCTCCAGCTTCAATTTTTCCACCCCAAAACATTTCYGAGGAGAGAAATGTTTCATTTTATCCATTAAAGCAGAGTTTAGCACATCGTAACTGCAGCAAAACAAGAATTAAACTGACCATGAAGGGATAAAATTATTCAATCCCCAGACCGGGGGTTTTATTTTTAGAATTATTTGAAGATTTCAGTTCAGAGAAGGACCAAAATAATTGGGAATGCTTCCGGTGGTGATTGAGGCTGAAGAAATGATCAATTCCGGGATGTGATCCATTCCAGGCCAGGCTGGATGGGATATTGAGCAACCTGACYCAGTGGGAGGCAGCCCTGCCCATGGAAGGGGTTGGGACAAGGTGATCTYTAAGGTCCCTTCCACCCCAAACCATTCCGTGACTCCACAACTAATGGGAATTTTTTTTAGGAAGTATTTTTTTAATTTTAAAAAAATGAATTATTTTAGGACGTATTTGTTTAATAAAAAAGTACATTTCACTCAAAGTGTAATTATTAGGAAGTAATTTTTTAATTAAAAAAARACATTTCAATACTTCAAAAGGAAGTATTTTTTTAAATTTAAAAAAAGGAATTTTTTTTAGGAAATAATTTTTTAATTAAACAAAAAAAGGACATTTCACTGGAAGCTCCCTCCCAGCAGTATCAGAACCTCCATCTCTCATTTAGCTTCATCCCACGTCCCGAAGCCTCGGAGGTGTCTGCAGAACAACTGAAGCTCTTCAGCTTCTTGAAAGGGAAGAACTTCAAAGCCAATCCCAAATATTCATTAAATGGTTGAGACACACAGGGTGCATCAGCCATGGAAATATTGCAGCTACCATGCAAAATTGGGATGGTTTTGTCACTTGGGCAACAACGTCACCCAAAATTTGGATACTTCCAAGGCAGACAGTACTTGACAGCGTCAGAACCCAGGGTTATTAATTTTTTTCATTAAAAAGTCATTTTGTGTGTCATAATAACCTCCCACGGAGCCTCTGGAGCAGATCCAAAGCTGCTTGGGATTCTTGTGACAATTTCAGGCAGCAGCACTGGGAACAAAACGAGGTGGGAATGGGGAAAGGGAGGTTCCAGCAGGGCCCTGCTCAGGTGAGACCTCACCTGCAGAGCTGCCCTGGATCCAGGAGAGGACCTGGAGCTGCTGGAGAGAGCCCAGAGGAGGCTCCAGGATGGGAGCAGAGGGATGGAGCAGCTCTGTTGGGAGRGCTGGGAATGTTCAGCCTGGAGAAGCCTTGGGGTGACCCAATTATGGCCTTGGAGGATCTGAAGGGGTAAYGAGGAACAGGGGGAGAGACAATTCCCAAGGGATGGGGTGCCARGACAAGGGGGAAAGGGTTCAGACTGACAGGGAGGAAATTTTGATGGGATTTTGGAAAGGTTCACACCAACAGAAAGGAAATTTAGGTGGGATTTTGGGAAGGAATTCCTCCCTGGGAGGGTGGGAGGTCCCAGCAGGGGTTATCCCATGGATACTCCATCCTTGGAAGTGTCCAAGGCCAGGCTGRAGCACCCAGGGATGGTGGGAATGTCCCTGTCCATGGCAGGGGGGGAATGAGATGAGTTTTAAGGCCCCTTCCATCCCAAAGAATTCCATGATTTCCTGGGAGACCAACAGGAAATCACAGCACAAAGTCAGGCAATGGATTTGTGAAACCCAGGGAAAGGAGTTTATTTGCTTCTCCCTGGATCCAGGTTATTCCATTTATTAYAATAGAATTTATTCCATTAATTATAACGGAATTTATTCTATTGAATTTATTCCATTCCTGGGATTTAATTTATTCCATTCTTGGGATATAATTATTCCACTTTTGGGATTTAATTTATACCACTACTGGGATTTAATTTATTCCACTACTGGGATTTACTTTATTCCATTCTTGGGATTTAATTTGTTCCATTCTTGGGATTTCATTTATTCCACTATTGGGATTTCATTTATTCCATTATTGGTCTTTAAAATGCACGTAGCATAGGAAATAATAAAATAAAAAAAAGCCTTACAAGGCCAAGAATCCTGACCTGATTAGGAACTGATTACTGGAATGACAGCTGAGCTCTGATCTGTTTATCTTCCAGGGCTTTTATTGCTCAACCCATGGGTGGCTGAAGCCAATTCCGTGCTGGGGATAATGACACAGGGATGTGCAAACCATTAATGAGCACCTGGGASGGCACTTTTGGGATCAGAGTCGCTGCCTCGGGGCTCTCCCCGTCCCACCTCGTCATTTAAGAGGGATTTAAAGAGGGAAAAAAATAAAAATTGCTGCTGTATTAAAGGAGCAAACAAGGAGCAAGTAAAAAACAAATCTGGCTGTAGGGAAGGGCAGAGCTCAGGGGACGCCGGGCACTTTCCCTGCCTCATCCCCTGGGCTGAAAGCTGCAGTTTTTGGTAAAATGACCCCAAAATGAGCTCGGGAATGAAGTTTTTGTCAACCCCGGGGCAGCTCCTGGACCCTGAATGAGGGGTGATGCTCAAAGATGAGTACCAGAGCGCAATGARGGTGGCCAGAAATGTCCTTTATTAAAGAAAAAGGAATAAAATCCCAATTTCTGTGCAGGCAGAACAATTCCCTCAGCCTTTCCTCCATCCTCTTGGGGAACATATTAATATTTGTATAAATATWTATTTATATTTATATTTTATGATTATAAATATATTTGTATGTATGTATATATTATATATAATAAAAATTATATATTTAATTATATATGCAATTATATATATGTGGGAATTACATATATGAAAATTATTTATATGTGAAAATTATTATATATAAAATATATATATCCGAAATAATTGGAGTATTGGGAGATTTCAGTAGAAAAAGGGCTCATGCTCCACCCTATTTCCTTGAAAATCATYGAATTGCCCATTTTTATTCCTATTTCCCCTTTTTAAATAATTAATCCCATTTCTCTCTGGAATTATTCTTGCAAAAATGGGTGACTCTGCAAAGTTCCCAAGGCAACGCCAGTCCCCGGGAACAGCCTCGGGAAGTTTCAGATTAAAGGATTTCAAAGCCCTTTGCAAACTCTCATGAATGATTTATTCATGTAAAACACTCATTAGCAGCTTTTAGGGATGCAGCAAGATTGCAGGATCACAAAGAGAGTCACAAAGTTACCCCGAAGGACGTGGCAAGATTGGTAATGGACATTCTCTGATCATAAAGAGATTTTTAAAATACATAATAAATAATAAATAAATAATAAATAAATAAATAATATAAAATAATATAATATATAATATATATTATATAAATACATAATATAAAAATAAATCTATAATAAAATATAAAATAAAAATAAACTATTAAATATATTTTAATGTTTTTATAAATAAATTTAAATATTTGTATATTTATATAAATTATAAAATATAAACAAACATTAAATCTATTGTATATTTATAATTAATAATAAAATGTTATACATATAATAAAGTATAAATATTCATTATGTTTATAATAAATATTACTATATTATAAATACACAAATTAATAAATAATCATATTTCTTGTTATAATTATCATATTCTTAACTATAAATGTTTTCTCTGGTTTGATTTCGATTTGAAAACTTTGGTTTTTTACTTCTGCCAGATTTTCCGGAACAGGCAAATGCTGGTATTGTTCCAGAGAAAACCTGGACATTGGTCAACACTGATTCCTCAGGAATTACACAAKCAGGGAATAATTGTTAAATCAAAATGTGGAGGTCATTCCTGGTTAATTTTCGATTTAGGGGAAGGGACTCAGAGCTGAATTTTTCATATTGATAAAGGAATAACAAGTAAAGAACTTTGATTAAGATTTAATAAAAATATGGGGCTTTCAGGGAAAGGATTTGAGAAAAAAAAATTTATTTTTCAGTTTAATTCTGAATCTCACAGTCCAAAAAAAGAACCCAAATCTTCTGGA
Source organism: Cardinalis cardinalis (assembly GCA_014549065.1). NCBI lineage: Eukaryota > Metazoa > Chordata > Aves > Passeriformes > Cardinalidae > Cardinalis > Cardinalis cardinalis. Next base: position 23,607 of record JACDOX010000775.1, on the reverse strand, counting down.
ATTGTGGGATAGAAAACAGCCCTGAGGAAGGAACAGGAAGGTCAGAAATGCAAACGGGGCCAGTATGACCCACAAGGAGAGAATGTAGAACTCAGTCCTGAAAAATTAGCRTGGAATTAATTAACACCTCACGCACACACAAAAGGCTTCGTTAACATTTCAATTAATTGAAGAAAATTCCAAAAGCTTCACCCTCGTGTTTTTATTATTATTATTATTATTTATTTGCGTGGTTTCCCCCTCTTTAACTGCTAGAAGCTGATAAACCCATGCTGATACGATAATTCCTTGGCAGCGCGGCCTTTCCTAAGGGGTTATTTTTGAGGCGGGATTTTCATTAAAAAGGAATTATTTTCTGCCTGGGGATAATTACCCCATCCACGGCAGCAATTTGCAGGCCCCACTAATTGCAGATTTCTTAAGTGGCAGCTTCAGGTTTCGAAAGACATAAACAAAGGCCGGGGTTTTAATTAGGGATCGGGCCTTGAAGGCCTTACGCAGCTTCGGAAAACTCAGCACTTTTTTTTGAGGGGAAAAAGGAAAGAAATCAAAGTTTGCTGCTCATTCTGAGGGAGAAATTCGGGATAAAAATGTTCTGTGGGAGGGTGGGGAGGTTTTGCAGGGAATTGTGGATTCCTCATYCCTGGAAGYGTCCGAGGCCTGGCTGGATGYRGCTTGTGCTTGTGAGAGGGCTTGAAATTAAATAATATTTAAAGCTCCTTCTTTAAACCATTCCAGGACTGCACAAAACACACCAAGAGAGCGTAACTACGCAGGGCACTTTGCAAACTGAATAATTTATTAAAATAAAACCCAGGGCTGTGTTTACTGGCACAGATTTTCAGGCCCCAGCTGGAAAAGCCATTTCAGGACACGTCCAAAAGCACTCCCAGCCCTTCCCTAAATCCCTTCCAGGGCTTGGAGCTCCCAGTCCTTCATTCCCAGATGATCCCAGAATTTGGGGGTTCTCCTTCCCCCGTGGATCTGTGGAACCACAGCCRAGGCCTGCAGGAGCCGCTGGAATTCAAATCTGGAATTGAAATAAATTGAAATAAATGGCAGCCCGGTTCACTGTGGGTTCCTCYGGCTGCTCCCAGGGTGACCTCGGAGGATTCATTTGCCTCCTGTGCTTCCCTACACCGAGATAATAACTGGAATTAAAATCTGCCAAAGGCGACGAAAAATCCGCCTGAGAGGGAAGGGCCCAGGAGATTTTTTATAGAGGGCCCAAAAATGCAGAGGGAGCAGAAATTCCCGCGAGCTCCAGAATGTTCTGCAGCACAAGGGGCAGGGAAAAGGGGAGTGTTCACAGAATCCCAGCTCCAAGATCATCAAATCCAACCTCTGACAAATAAACCTTCACTTTTAAGGTTTATCTGMACTTGGCAGCACATTGTGTGAATTTTATATAAATGCAATTAATTATTTTCTTTAAAAAGAGTGTTAAGCAGTTAAACAGCAAGAAGAAAATCTTAGTATGTGGGTTCTGAAAGGAAATAAAATGTAAAAATATAAAAAACAAAAAAATCAAAATAGGGAAATAAACATATATATATAAAAATATATATTTGTATAAATACAAAATATATAAATATGTTAATGTACAAATGTATAAATACACAAATATAAAATGTAAATATATAAATATAAATAAAAAAATTTAAAATATAAACATAAATCTGAAAATTTTAATATATGTATTAGTGTCCCTTTATAWCTTCATAAATGACATTTCAGCTGAATTAATCCTGTGGAACAGCTTTCATATAACCTTAGGCAGGTTAATTAGAGTTAAATCTTGGGACATTCCCACCTGCCTTGGACACTTCCAGGGATGGGATATCYGCAATTCTCATTCCTCTTTCCCAGGGTTCACATCCCAAGCGAGGTGCCAGGAAGTTGAGCTGCCTCCCTTTGTTCCTAATTATTATTTACTCTCCATTTTCCCTCCCAGCATAAATTATCTGCAGCCTGAGAGGGGTCCTAAGGCAAAAGCATTTGTGGGCACTTGGGAACAAAAAGGTTTGGGTTGATCCCAAGGGATTTATGCAGATTTGGGCATCAGGGATGAAACACGGAGGTGGAATTGTGCTTTTAAGGGTGTCCCTGAATATTTAAATGATCCCCATCCCGGTATTCCAATAGGATTTCAATTAAGGAYAGTTTTTATGTAGTAAATAAATGAAATTATCTGGAGACTGTATCCCAAAACGTTCCTGGCTCCACAACCGGTGGCTCCCTTAGAAATCTCTTTTTGAGGGAATCCTGATTTGTGYCATTATTATGATTTTTCTGTCATAGATTTCCTCTTTAAAATCTCAATAAAAACATTTTAAATCCATGTCTGGCTCACTCAAAAATGTTATAAAATACCCACCACCATTTTCTCCAATATTTTACAGGTTCTGTATAATTTGTGTTAAATTAAGTTTTCATCARGACAGAACAATTTCTTGTCTACTTTTTCCCCTCCCTTAATTCTGTCCCAGAAAACCTGGATGGTTCCAACCTTCCCTTTCCCACRATTTTTTCCTTTCCAACCCAAAAAAATGGGGGAAAGGGAGAAAAAAAGCCCAACAAACAAAACCAAGGCCATGTAAGGCTCAGTGACTTTGCTTGGGGCAGGAGCCAGAACCGTGGGTGAGATTTGGGTGCCTTTAATTGCACTCGGGTCAAACCCTGCAAAGCCAAGGAGGAAATCCTCCTGCTCCGCTTAAACCCCATCCCAGGATTTATAAGGAGAGGATGGGAGATAAGGCCGAGCTTTCTCCGCGGGGTCACCGACACCATGAAATTAAAGATTTATTGAGAATTCGTGAGATTTATTGAGAATTGGTGGGATTTATTGAGAATTCTGGAATGGTGAATTTATWTTTTCTCCTTATCCGTAGATGTAGGGGTACAATTGATGCCCTTGGGAGTGGTTTTGGGAATTAAAAAAAATCCCATCCGCACTGGGAAATTATAAAAATAATTCAGTTCCCTGCTAGGAAATGATGCCACTGCAGCTCCCTTTCACAGAACCTGAGAGGGAAAACCCAATGCCAATAAAAGAACCCTTGATCAGGCCCCGAAATAACTGAAATGTGGTTAATTAGCAGCAGATCGAGCCCTATTTTTGGCCCTTGAAAGGACAAAGTGAATCCTGCCCGGAGGGCGTAGCACGCTCTGGGAAGCTCCGGGAGGGAACAAACACAAACAGGGAGCAAAACAGTTTCATTACTCGCAGAAGTTATGCAGGCAGCAAAGTTTGTTTTGCAACTAATTAAGACTTCATGCAAAGAGGGTGTCACATCCTCCAGGCGCTTCGGGGACGTGTATAAAAGCATTTGCTACGTAGAAGCCTCCCTAATCACTTTTCTTTTCCTCTCCTCCTTGGGTGATCCGGGTAAGTCAATTTTGAATCAATTATTGAATTTTAAATCAATTATTATTATTATTATTACTATTGTTGTTATTGCTATCTGAATATCAAATGACAAGGAGAGCTCGTGAAAGGACAAGGATAATAAAAAGGCTTTTTCTGCTCTTTTTAGCAGAAAAAGCCCTTTTATTATCCTTTAGTTTGGAGTTAATTGAAGTTTTACACTTCAGAGGGGAGAGCTCAGGTAAGCAGGGAGGGCACAGAAAACTCCCTCTGAATCCTAAAGAGTCTCAATAATTCCACGGTGCTCTTTTCATATTCCAAGGAGTCAGTGTCATTAAAGAAATTATCATTTAAAATTTAATTTCTACGATGTTCTCACCCTCAGCTGTCTTCCAGGAGGCTCCCGTGTCTTTTAAGTTGGAAAACTCGCCCTAAATACTTTCCCAATCCTGCAGAGAGCAGAACACAGATTTTCYTTACTCAAAATCCACTTTACTGCTGGCTTTGGTTAAAATATATTTATAGTTTTGAATTCCAGATGTAGCAGGAACATCAGAGGGCTCCTTTCTCACCTCCTTTCAGGAGTTCTGGGATGAGCTTTTACAAATCATGTGGAACCACTGGAAGATCCCAACCCCCAGACCAATCATCTTTTCCCAAAGCCAAAATCAGCCATTCCAGATCCAGCTTTTCAGCTGGAAAAATACCCCGTGGTTGTTTTCTCCTCACCTTCAAGTCCAAGGAGATTGGAYTTGAATCAATTGGAATAAACCTCAGAATTTTTAATTCGGGAAGGTTAAAACAGGATGTTCAGGTGGAGACGTGAGAAATCCCCCTGGATTTTGTCTCCCCCACAGATTCCTGGGGTGAAGTGGGGATTTATTTAGGAAATCTCTTCAAGCCCCCCTTTGCCAGCCCTTAATTTCTCCTCCAGCAACTCCACAGACCTAAAATGAGGAAAATTATCCCTTCTCCTTCAGTGTTTTCCTTGCCCAATCCGTGTGGGCACAATCCAGGGCAAGCATGGCCTTCAATCCATAATTAAACCATGCCCAGGGAAAATCTGGCCTCGATACCAGGCTGGGTTTAAAGTGCTCTGGGATTTCAAATATTCAGCTGATCCCTAATGAGACCCATAAAAAATGGGTGGATCTCCAGCCTGGATCTCRCTGTTCCGCTTGGAACAGGGTGGGAGGAGGACACGAGCTCCAACCTCCACACTGGGGATTTAAATGAGGATTAAACCCAAGTTTAAAGGCTGGGATTGAGTTGGGAGTTGTGGTTTTCCGCTGGCAAAAAGGGTGGGATGGACAAAAATCCCGGGAAGAGAAGCAATGGGATAAAAGATTTTTGGGGTTAAAATGGTGATGGTCTGAAAAATATCATTATATTGAAAAGAAGGAAGTTCAACCAGGAAGGAAAAGAGTTTCCTGGTTGGAAAACTAAACTGGATAAATTCAGGTCCCATCTGACCTCTCTGTAATTCCCAATTTCCCATAAATCCCCATAACCGCATTGCCAAAACGCCGCTATTTATCCCAGAGATTTCCCATCACACYGAGGATGTTTTTTCTCATTTTTCCCTCTTTTCCTGCTCATTTCCAGGTCTGCCCTGCCAAATTCAACTCCAAACTGAGCTCTTTGTAATTCCAAAATTCCTGTAAATCCCAATAACCCGTAAAACCCTGCTATTTATCCCAGCTATTTCCCGCCACACTGAGGATTATTTTTTCATATTTTCCCCTCTTTTCCTTTTCATTTTCAGCTCTGCCCTGCCAAATTCAACTCCAGCCTGAGCTCTCTGTAATTCCCAATTTCCCATAAATCCCCATAACCACATTGCCAAAACGCCGCTATTTATCCCAGCTATCTCCCGCCACACCAAGGATGGTTTTTCTCATTTTTCCCTCTTTCCCTGCTCCTTTCCAGCTCTGCCCTGCCCCATGTCTCCCTTCCACGAGTGCTGCCTGCCCGTGGGCCTGGCGTGCCCCGAGCCCTTCGCCGTGACCCGCAGCGACACCTGCGTCATCAAGTACCCCGACACCGTGGTGGACATCGTGGAGCCCGACTTCCCCCCCTACTCYGTCATCTACCCCGGGCCCACGCTGACCACCTTCCCCCAGCAGACCCTGGTGGGCTCCACGGCCCTGCTGGACATCAGGAACTTCCTGGGCTCCCAGGGATTCCTTGGGTTTGGGGGTAGGTGCGCTTTGGGCTCAGGTGTGGACGCCTCTTTTCGGGGCGCTTTGGGGGTTTTTAATCCTTTTCCTCCTCACTCATCCCAGTTTTGTTGTGGAACTTGCAGGCCAACCTAAACCCTGCCTGGATATCTGTGGATAGACTGAAAAAGCACAACTGAGCAGTCAGACAGAGCCCGACTAAAGTTTACGGATAATGGATTGTAGAAGTGCCGAGCTCCYGAGGTTCCCATGGAGTCCATAAATCCAGGGATTCCTGGCACTAGACCTGCCCAAGGACTAGAATTTCCAAACTACGAAAAAACTGAAATTTCTCTATTTACCTCATTCCAAATTAGGACAAACCAAAGCCCAGAATTTTTCCAAGAAACCAGATTTTTAAAATAT